>OU612015.1:25187500-25620000 GCA_914767945.1 Eilema depressum
CGTGATCGCAGCTTTCTACCAAACATCAATTCGGCCGGCGTTCCCCCAGTGGTACAGTGCACGGTGTTACGATAGTTAAACAAATAGCCTAATAGTAGTTCATTGATCTGATACAGTGGTAAGTTATCCTGTAAGATACATTTTAACATTTTTTTACATGTCCTAACGGAGTTCTCAGCTAAGCCATTACTACATGGATGGTAAATGGGAGACGTCATATATTTAATACCGTTGGCCTTACAGAAGGACTTAAACTCGGCCGAATTGATTTTAGTATCATTATCGGACACCAATACATTCGGTATACCGAAGGTTGAAAATAGTCCCTTTAATTTAGCTATTAAGGCCTGTGTTGAGACTCCGTTATGCATGTGTAAACATTCCAGCCATTTACTAAATGAATCTATAACTACGAGATACATCCTCTGTCCGATGGTCATATAATCTATGTGCACGCGCTCCCAGGCCGTGGCGGCGGCGGGCCAAGGCGCGGGGGGGTCGCGAGGCGGCGCGGGGCGCGCGTTGGCGCACGTCACGCACGAACCTATCCACCGCTCGATATCCCCGTCAATGCCAGGCCACCACATTCTACTTCGCGCGTTACTTTTAGTCTTCATTATACCCAAATGTGTGTCGTGCAATTCCCGTAGCATTCCATCTCTGAGGGTTGGTGGAATAACTACCCTGTGTCCCCTAAGGAGACAACCATTCTCGTACTGCAAGTCCGCCTTGCACTGAAAATAGGGTAATATATTTTTGCAATTAATTTTCCGCGGCCAACCCTTCACCATGTACCTTCTAACAGTTTGAATTACCGCATCGCGTTCCGTCGCCTGTGCTACGTCCCGTATCGTAGCCGCGGGCGGTGATTCATTTAAAAATTTAAGCGTACTCGTATAATCATTGTCTATATTGTCATCAGGCCTATTTGTACAATTTAGAGGCGCTCGCGAAAAATAATCAGCCACTATATTATTATCGCCTGATACGTAACGAACTTCGTAATTATAAGCCGATAGTATTAACGCGTACCTTTGAAGTCTTAAAGCTGTTGTTACGGGTATCCCGGACTTATTTCCAAAAATGGAAATCAACGGCCTATGGTCGGTTTTTAGAATGAACGGCTCACTGCGTCCGTACAGATACTGGTGAAATTTTTTTACTCCGAATATAATTGCGGTCGCTTCCTTCTGTATCTGGCTATAGTTACGCTCACTAGTCGTCAGCGATCTGGACGCGTACGCTAGAGGGCGCTCGTGCGTATCCTCGCGCCCTTGCTGGGACAACACCGCGCCCAGCCCGGCCGGGCCGGCGTCTACGGTCAGCACGAGTTGTGACGTAGGTTCAAAGTGCGCTAGGACACTCTCAGACGCCAGTTCACGGCGCACTGCCACCATAGCCTGCCGTTGTCTTTCTCCCCACTTCCAAGGTATATCGCTACGTAGTAACTGGTGAAGGGGTTCCATTATCGACGAAGCCTTCGGTATAAACATCCTATAGTAATTGACAACGCCTAAAAACCTTTTTAGCTCGGTAACATTGGTCGGCTCGGGTGCGTTCAATATCGCCTTGACTTTATCGGGACTAGCTTCCAACCCCGACTTACTAATAACATAACCTAAATAGAGAACTTTCTCTTTAAAAAATTCGCACTTTTCCTTTTGGAGACGTAAACCGGCCTCGTTTAGTCTACCTAGGACCTCAGTCAGTCGTTGAATGTGTGTAATTCTGTCGGGACCCGTAATACATATATCATCGAGCCAAATACTGACACCGTCTATACCAGATAAAAGTGTTTCCATGGATTTTTGAAATATAGCTGGCGCGTTTGCCAGTCCATATACTAGACGTGTATAGCGGTAGAGACCTTTATGTGTGTTTATCGCCGTAAGGGCCTGTGATGGCCCATCTAAGATAAACTGGTTATATGCGTTTTTCAGGTCAATTTTACTGTATAATTCACCCCCTCCGATTTTAGCAAACACCTCTTCAATCCGAGGTAAAGGGTATTTTTCGATTACGAGATCCTTATTTAGAGTAACCGAGAAATCACCCGCTATTCTCACTTGACCGTTTTCTTTCAACACCGGCACTATCGGGGTGGCATAGTCAGCATGATTGATCGGAACTAGAATACTTAGGCTTACTAACCGCTCCAATTCTTGTTCAACCTTACATCTTAACGCAAAAGGAACCGTACGTGGCTTATAAAATTTGGGGACAGCATTTTCTTTTAGTTGTAGGGTCACTTTAAATTTATTAAATGCTCCTAACTCATCCCGCCATAAATCTGGGTATTTTTCTATTAATTTTAACACATCATCTTCGCTGCATTTTAAAGATTTGATGTCTGATGTAATAATTAAATTAAAGGCGTGCATGAAATCCCTACCTAACAAGGGAGGACCTCCATTTTTGACTACGAACACTTTTATCATCTTTTGCATGTTATTAAATTTAGCCATTATGAAAAAGAACCCTAAGGGAGATATTGTATGACCATCGTACAGGCACATTTTTACATTGCAGTTTTGTAATCGGTTTTGCGAAAAGGTCTTATTATATAAATTAAGTGAAATAACATTACTGCCGGACCCGGAGTCCAGTTCCATTCGGAGTAATTGGTCTCCTAAGGTTAATTGTATAATAATAGGCTTATCAGCCACATACCTTATGTTGAAATTGTTGCACTCGTCACAATCAGCATCCGGCTGGTGAACACTACAACTATTTTTAGAGTCCTTAATATGGTTAATCTTCGCGGTACCGCACACTTTTTTTAAATGGCCTTTTTCACCGCACTTTTGACACTTATAACTTTTATAACGACATTTTTCACTGCTATGATTTTTTAGACCGCAAACCGAGCACTGATCACTATCGCGGCGAGCCACCGCCGTCGCCGTGGTGGGACGTCCACCTGAACCCCGCGCTCGGTTAGCTTGTCCTTGAAATCCCGCCCGGTATATTGGTTCTTCTTTACCGGAACCACCTCAGAACTGGTACCTACCACGGTCTTCGCCTCTTTCGCACATGCTGCCTGTTCCGCCAGTTCGATTGCCCGCGACAGTGTAAGCTGCGACGGATCCTTCTCGAACAATCTTTCGCGTTCCGGGCCTGCGTTCAACCCTAGGACGAAACGGTCCCTTAGGTTTATTTCCAAGGCGGTACCGAAGGCGCAGTGAGTGGCGAGACCTCGCAGTCGCGCCACCCATTCCCCCAAGGTCTCCTCCGACTTTCTTACGGCATTAAAAAATCTTGCCTTATCAGCAAAGGTGACCGGCTTTTCCTTGAAATGGCCGTCAAGTAGATCCACCAGCTCCTTATAGCTCAATGTTTCAAGATTTTTCGGGAAGGCGAGATTGAGTAACAACCTGTAAGTCTCCTCCGTGAGATGGCACAGCAATATGCCGCTCTGCTTGTCCTCTCCCACCGCATTTATCTTTAGAAACTGAGTCAGTCTTCCCTTTTGTATTTTCCAGTCCCCGATCCTGTGATCGAAGATTTGCAAATTACCTAAATATGCACTCATTTTTTTTTATCCTCGTCGCCAATGATATGTATGCGAGCTTTACGGGAGAGGCAATGAAACACACGCACTGTAGGACACGTCGTTTATTACTGCTTGAATCTACAGCTTCGACATCGCCTCGAGGTAGGTACCAAAGGACAGGCGTTGTACGAACTGGGCGTGGCTTACGCATCGCCTGATGTCCGCGCGCTCGTAGGCACGGTCGGTCGGTCGGTACCTACTTACAATATATATCCGTGACCTAAAAGTCGCGCAGCGGGCTATGGAGCGCGAGCTATGCTTGGAGTTTCTTTGAAGGATAGAATTCGTAACGAGGTTATCCGACAAAGAACCAAAGTTACCGACATAGCTCGCAGAATAAGCAAGCTGAAGTGGCAGTGGGCTGGCCACATCTGCCGAAGGACTGATGGCCGTTGGAGCAAACGAGTCCTAGAGTGGAGACCGCGCGTAGGAAAACGGAGGGTAGGACATCCCCTAGCCAGATGGACCGACGACCTGAGAAAGGTGGCTGGGACGGACTGGATGCGGAAGGCGGAGGATCGGCAAACGTGGCGCACATTGGGGGAGGCCTATGTCCAGCAGTGGACTGCAATTAGATAGGCTAATTGATTGATTGATATCGTACTATTACATATGTACATCAAACAGTGAAATATTGACTTGTATCTGTTACGGCTAAAGGTAGGTGTGAATATAAACTTAAGATTAACCGGGGCTGAACTTAGGTTTATCTTCGAGAAGCAGCTAAAGTTCGATAACATGTTAGTTTGTGTCGGGATATTCCATCTTCAGCCGGTTAATGTGCACATTAACCGAAACGAAACGGCTAAAAATGTATTCGTTCTACCTTTCAGTTCAAATGATTGATTAGGCAACGCCTGCTGCCGGTCTATATATAATTGCGTATGGCTTTGCGAGACTTCAATTTCTTGATGGTCATAAAAAAAAATAACCACGAAGGTCTAATGCCTATTGAATTTGAAGCTTCAATAAATAATGAATTTTCAAATTCATGTCGCTTCTGCATAATTTTCTTAGGTCTGCGGTTAGTAATGTCATTTTGGCAGATGGTATATATTGCGTTTATGATACTGCAAATTGAATGCTACATAAAATAAATCGCAGTAATGTATGTCGTGTCATTTCCGTCTCCGAATTTAGGCGATTATACCCGATAAAAGCCGAATGTTCAACTGATTTTAATTGTACTGTACGTGGGTAGTAAATGCCTGGCAATGACGCCCCCGCCGGGTCCAGGTAGAATGGGTAGGGCCAAGAATAAACACCAAAGATATAACACAAGAAACATCATCTCCGTTAGACAAAAGTCACAGTTGTTGAAGCCGTGTACATAATATTGTTATAGTTTATATTAAAGATCAGCACTGATTCAAATTTCATCTAAAGAAAATTACTATTGCATCCGCATCAATTCTTCAATCTGCACCGTATACAAAAGTCATATCATAGTCCGTATACAAAAGATTCATTGAACATCACAAACTAGAGTAAAAAATTACATCAATAAGTAATCACGTCATGATATATACGTATTTTTGTTACTTTATAAATACGAAACATTACTGCCTTCGAAAATAATATTATCCATATTCCGGGCCGTCCGTCTCATTTTTTGCTGTATATAAATCACCGGAGCATCGCAGCTTATTAATATTTATTAAGTGTCCGATTGACATTCAGTGGGCGCTCGCAGTGTTCTTGAACAAGTCGTCATCAGCCATCACTATTTATTCGACCATACACTTTAATGTGGGCGGGCCGCTACCGCCGGGCCTTAGGGTCCGTTCACACTGAAAGAGTTGCTGCTAGTAGCGGCTATGAGAGACTAAATATTATAACCCATTTTGAATCTGGATAACAAATTTATTAGAACGTTAACGTTTTGTTTGGATTTAGATCGGAAAAAGTCAACTTCCGGGATAGGATTTGAAACGGGCGACCAGTCCCTTACGGGGAGAACAATTTCATAGTCATTTGAAGGCAAAAGCCACCGTGCCTTCAGAGGGATGCGCATTTTTCGCATTCATTTTTAAGTTCTAACTTGTAAAATTTAGAAGTATTTGTAATTTTGAATTTTAAAAGTCAATATGGGCCCACTTCAGAGTGCACCGTACACCACGAGACGCCTAGCGGCCGTACGAACCATCTCACAACCAATATTTCGAGTAGTAAATTCCGGTCGCTGCTCTTTTAGTGAGACTTGACCCTTATAAGCCGGCCGTACTTATCACTATGGCTTATTATTATTATGAAAGCCGGTGAGCGAAGTGCGGTATAAAATTTAATATAAGTGCGTACCGCGCGGCATTACTTCCTGCATCGTTGCAGTATTATAATATCGACTTTATAAACGCTTGGACCGCCATTTCTATTTCCGCAACCGAGTGCTTTCGTATTATATTTATATGGACTAGCTGTGAGCTTACGTTTTAATATAATACTGAATTATATTTTGGAATATAGAGGCTTAATTCAGAATTGAAATAATATTAGTAAAATGTAAAAAAAAATATTCTTACAATGCCTATTTAGATAAACACCGTGAATTACAATGAATACGAACTTACTACGACATTCTTTCCATGGCTATCATTTCTTAACGGTTATTACCAAAAGCAAATTCTCAACAGTTCCATCTTGTAAATGAACAGCAAATTTCACTATTAATATTATCCCCCGACAATTTGCAACAGGCGTCGAAAATGAATTTGTCTTTCTCCACACGACATTCAAAATGGCACTCAGCTAAATGAAAATGTAATGATGCTTCAAGCGAGAGACGTCTGCTGGTAACTTGTTGCCGCAATCAATTGGCGAGCACTCTGCGAACATTGTACACCATTGTCGAAGACACGGCGATGATACACAGAACATCAATGATACACACAACATCGACGCTACTCAACGCTCGCCGATACAAATCTTTGTACACACGTGCATTCCTGTGTACCGATATTATGAACTGAAAATGTTGAAGTAACTTTCGAGCACGCAACGCAAATATTCTATTTTCAATTTTTATCATGGCAATCTATGCCAATATGGGTATCGACAATTCTGCCAGCAACGCAAATAACTGCAGTATTTTTATTTATAAACCGCTTCTGTTAACGTGAACTGTTAGGTAATTTATTCATTTCTTTGCAAATGATTCGTGCGAGTATTGACACGTGAGTGGCTTAGTGTTGATAGATCGTTAACCGGCTAACATCACGGATATAGAATGCTGAAATTTGCACTCAGTTGGGTATTTTCGAATCTGTCCAATTCCAGAATCTGAAGTATAGCGAACAATCGCTTGTAAGTAGGTACTGTTAAAATTTTTCATTTTCATATTTTTAGTGATTTAAATTACCAATATTCCTATAAAACTCAAAAACTAAGTAACATTGCTTATGTTAGTAGTGTTATAGACGAGATTTTGAACTCAGGATCGTGCGTGTTATAAAAATAAAGTATAGCTTTATTTTATACGTTCATCTCTTATACACCGAAACCTTACATTAACAATACACATTCAAAAAGTATTAGTACAGCAGTGCCAACACCTGCGTATGCGAGGCAGTTTTTCGTCGGCGTGACGTGCCGGCGGTGATGTGACGGCGAGTGATGAATGTTGCGACGTCGACAATACACACGACACTTTATTTGTCTCCCACGCAAATTGTACGTGACGTAAGAAATACATTAACCGTGAAAATAACCGAATACATCTTTAATAACAAAGGGTTTCGCTCTTTAATAAAGCTTCCTGATATTACGAATGTATAATATAATTTGGCCCGCAGTTATAACGGCTAAAATTTAGACAAAAGATATAAAATGTCTCCCTTTAAGGGTCCAAGGGCGCGCGGGTCCCACTAAAATCTACTGCGGGGTGGAAGGCGCGGGCGAGGAGGGGGGGTCTATTCAAAAACTTTCGCTCAATTACACGCGCGAGACTTTAGTTTAATACTGAGTCCGTGTAATAAGATTACGCGTAATGCGATTAGGTTTATTACATGGCGTTTCGTTCAGCGCCCTCTATTGTGAATGCGGTGAGATTATCATCTGTTTGACACTCATAATATTGCGAGACCGCGTTTTGAACATAATGTGTGAGCAAAAATTACCCTCGTTCTCAGGTAATTTGCTTGTAAATAATTGGACCATTCTACCTTTACGAGCTTCATTTATTTCTCTCGTTGTCCAGATTTCTCGTTATATATTTCCCTAAGAAAGAAATAGTGACTCAGCTAAGTTATCTGTCAGCCCACATGAGCATGGGAGGACCCTTTGATGTTTTATTGGAAATATTCAAACGAGCGCCAGTCGCTCCGAAGCTGTTCGTTATAGTGCGCCGGAGGAGCAAGTTCCATGATTACGTTTGTTAGCTACATATTGTACGGTTACCGGTGAAACAGGAGCAATATCTTGCGATGAAATATGTGTAATATTCATTAACGAACTTATCCATGTATATCATGCTATAATATTACGTACCTATTCATAATATTAACCCGTCCATATCTATCATTTTCTAATATTTAAGTAATTGTGTTAAATACTAGTAACTATTAATCACTGCTACAGTAAAAATCCGCCTCTCAGCCGCGATAGCTAGTTTCACACACACAGTACATACAAAATAATGTGGGCAACATTTCTGGGTCAGACAAAAAGTTATTTTGAAAGACAATTTTTGGAAACAAATACAGAGGTTTAATATATTTAGAATGCAGGCGGATACTATGGTAATTATTCATACAATGGAAGCAAAACTTCAGTCCGATGCCTATAAACTACAACATAGTACAAAATCCCAATTAGTATTCCCAGAAGGCAGCAGGTAACGACAGCGCATCTATTGACGCTTGCCAAGCGCTCGTTGGCGCCGACGATTCAAGTTTCGTTCGAAGTTTTAAGTGTTCATTGAAGCCAAATCGTGTTGCCCCGATAAAAATCCTCCCACTAAATCCGCGGAGAAATGGACAGGTGGAACTTTGAGTTGCACTGGCGTGATTCATAACTATAACAGTAAACTATTGGAGCTGTTCGTGTTGAACTCCGTTGTATTCATAAAGTGGAGTTTTACTTAACTGCCGTAGTCTCGGTGAATGCAACTGTTACAAATTAAACTATTGTGAAATGAAATATGCTATGCCGCGCTCCATTTTTCTATGTTCTACTTTAAGTTTTGAATTTAGGTGACAAGGAAAGAATGCTCGGTATTTTGTATTTATTGGTGCTATTTGTACTGCTAGGGCTGTCTGTCGCGCGTTATGGCTACATCATGTGCTTGTTATTAGTGGCGATAGCTTTGCATTTAGTATCAAGTATATTTTGATAAATGAAAATTTTTGATGTGCTGAAATTTCACCACATTTATAAAGACAATATAGTTCTGATTTCCGGATGGTTATTAGTTTAGATCGCTGTATAATAAATAACGTTATCTGTTGTATTTGATTCATAAGACTTAAAATTCCTCGTGGTTATTAAAATTATATCAAATCTCTATAGACAAAGGATATAAAAATGTAAATAGCATTATATTGTACCCATGAAAGCTTGTATAAACAGTCAAAAACATTTTTAAATGCGACAAGTCTGAAAACAATTGACCAATGTGTAATCTTGACTTGAATTCGTTTTAATTGACATACATAACATAACATAAACTCAAGCCTATATCCCCGAAGGGGTAGGCAGAGGTGCTAGGTTTAATTGAATTGTATGAAAAACGACAATCTCAATATATGAAAATGTATCAGATGTTGTGTTGATAAATTGGTGCCCGGAATTAATTTAGGAACATGCTGTTTCATAATAGATAATCCAAATGATATCATGATGAATGATAACATTGGGCACCGCGAGCGGATGAAAGCTATCACTTGTACTTGATTATATTGTAAACAGCGCACTCATCAACCCTTCCTTATCGCATCGCCATTCGTCATCTAGAGTTTACAATTCAATCCCATTACTGGCCTCGGCTCGGTGCGAGGGTGAAGGCCGTGAAGGGCAGTGGGCGCGCCCTCTCGCCGTAACGAACAAACAAAAATTACAACTTAATTATTGTTCCTGCAAAACTTGTTATCTTTTTAATTGTTTTAATTGTGATTTAGGGTTGTTTTCACTTTGGTGATCTCGCTGTTTGGCACACAACAGAGACTAAAAAAAATGACTAAATGTTGATTGTTGGTTGAACTTCCTGCTGTTTACCTTTACCGGTTCAACTGAGCCGAGACGTCCGGTAAAAGTAATTACCAAGGAAAATTATCAAGGAATCATAAAAAAACGGTGATGTTTTAGTTGAATCAGATCAAAACAAAAAGATGTTTTGATCCGATTTCACTGAAACATTACCGTGTCAAAATTCAGTGATTGATATTATTTATCTTACATATATTTTAGGGGAACGATTTTCGGGGAAAGAGTAGGATTAGCCTGATTAGTTTGAACTTTTGAAGAATTGATAAACAACCATTTATTCGGACGAGAGCTTTCTTCGCAATCAATTCATTGTACTACAACTATGAATTAACTATGAATACAAACGATTTTATCTCAAGCGGTACAAACTTTACCAACTAATATTTATTTTGCCTGCCAAGAAACAAGTTTAGTACAATTGCTTCTACTCCACAGTATCTTAAACAGTTGTAGCAGAAGTAGTGCAATTAATTAGCCGCATTATCATCTCAATACCGGGGGAGTCAGTTTAAAGTTGGTCGTTCCGCGGCGGGCTGCAGCCGGCGCGACTGCAGACTGCACCGCCGCTGTTCAGATACGAGGAGCATTTGCATAACTGCGCAGTTCATTTTTATAATGCCAGTTTCCAGGGATGTTGGGTGGCTATCAAACGATGCAATTGTAATTTTCGCGTCAGTTAATTTTCATGAAACTTTTATGCGTTTTAGTTTCCTGACATTCTAGTGTAGCGCTGAAATCTTTTATTTACCTCTCAGTGTAACTGGTGACTTTGATTGTTATGTGATCTAATTTACTTTTTTAAGTACAAGCATTTTTTTTGGTAAGCGAATTACTCGTATTCCGCTTAACCCTTCTAGCTGAACTGAATTGCTTAGGTTAACAGTTAACAGCTGTGGGTTCACGTTGGTAGTATTGCCCAGAAATTGAACCCGGGACCTCTCGATTAAAAAGTCGACTCCTTAACCGTTAAACTATTGACGCTTAGTTATATGGCGATTGAGTGTAACAGTGTATTTTATCGGTATTTTTTTTTATTTTATCATCATCATCATCATTTCAGCCGTAGGAGGGGAGGCCTATGTCCAGCAGTGGACATAGGCCTCCCCTATAGATCTCCAATAAGATCGGTTGGAAGCGGCTCGCATCCAGCGCGTTCCCGTTCCGTTCGTTCTTTTTTTTATTTATATCGAGAATATTATCGATTCTCCAACTCCAATTGAAACTGATAAGAACTACTGTGGCTATTTTTAAGCTGCTGAGGGGTATCGACCACACCAAGGTCGGCTGGGGTTTAACATCTTACGTCAATATTTCTAACCTTGCGTCATAGATGTGACGTCAAATCCATGTTAAGATTCTATATCTACTTTAATCTATTTTTGTGTCTAGATAAGTGACCTTAACAAGTTCTACAAACCGTAAGATAAACATAGGACTGAGGTTCTACCTGATGTATGTGTCCCTAGAGAATATGGATTTTTCACTTTAGCGCACACACACATTAGAGCACTTCTAACATGGATCATAAATTACATTTCTGGGTTCACTTCAGTACCTATTGTCCTGGTCAAGGGTATTATTTAGGTTTTTCTTAATAGTTCAGATATATTGCAAACGTACCCAGTAGAATTGTAGGAGTATAATACGTGTATACACAATGCACCACTCCCTACCCTATCTCAGAGATACAGCGCTATGATATTACTCGTACTATTTATGTAAATATATTCATCCTAAAGACCTACCACAATTCAAAGCTTGTCTACCTCGCTGACACCAGAAAGATAATAAAAATGGCTTCACCGCGCGGACATAATTCAACTCGCAAATCTGTTGTCAGATTGGAATCAAAACATAAAGTAGCTACAGGCAGCCGCGCGGCGCACAGCGCACACCTCTCACAATATTTCGTGTCGCCTGTCAACACAAACTTGCCACTATTTATCGCCTGGCAAGTTTCCTTGTCCTCGCTACCCCTTCCTCCCCCGCCCCGCCCCGCCCGTCGCCTCTGACGCTTGTCCCCCTCACAAACCGAGCGGAAAACTATAGCGAGTTTGGAACTGATGTCTCACTAGATAGAAACGTCAACAAGTTTGCAGTAAGTTGTGCGGTTGCAATATGAACGTTTTAATTGGACGCTGTACGTTGCGGGCGAGGTGCTGCGTCTGAGTGGCGCGTCCTCTGCGGGCGCGCCGCCGACGCGGAACGAGAAGTTTCGTCTTCGGATGTAATATCGACTCGAATGACTGATTGTTCCAGCCGCAATAAATACAGAATACACTTTCTTCTTATCGTCTCTATATATTATGTATTCCCCAAAGATGGGAAATACAGACTGAAACCTTTCAACGTCCAGGGCAGACGGTGACAAGAGCCCACCATTACCATCCTCTTATTGCATTTTGTTTATATAGGGCACGTCTATTTGACTTCGCCTCGCCTGATGGTAAACTGAAGGCAAAGAAAAAATATTTGTCGAACTTTCTACGAGGTAATTAAAACGCACATTTGGTCTACTGGGTTTGCTACTCGACACGTTTTCCAGTTTAAGAGTTTCATAAAGAAAACCACGGGAATTTTTTTTTGACCAGAGTCGCTAATTAAACCTGGGCTTTCATGTATAGAGATCGTAGTTGCTACTGCTACGGCACTATAGGAGAATTCCAGTCATTTATTCTGATATTGCCACCGAATATAATTGTATTCCTTCAGATACATTCTTGAAACGTGATTATGACTGTTGCTCAAACTATATCTTTACTAAATTATATTATAATCCTTATACGCACATATGTAGCACGTAACTATATATATTACTCTGTAAACACAATGAATTTGGAACTCCGCACTAAAAATGTTCACAACACATAATAATGCTTTTGTTGGAATCACTTACAAGTAGAACTTTTCTCATTAAGGGTGAACCTAACAATACGAAAATGTACGTCATTACAGGCCTTAATTATCTTAATTATAGCAATAATGCTTCTTCTACGATCCTTGTAATATATATGTATCTGAAAGAAATAACTTTTAGATTTGAGGCTTTTTCCTCAATTTAGGTGCAGACTCAGTACTCGTTCTAGTACTAAAATGTATGTAGCATGTAGCATGCAGTGTGCTACCGGTTTATGAGTATCGGACTCTTAGCTACTTCGTTTGTCTCTGCTCTTTCCTTGTTAGTAAAAAAATAAACTAGTTCAGGGGCCCGATTCACTAATTTTACGTTTAAGTTTTTGTGCGTTTGTGACTTCTAAAACGTAACGTACCATTTCGATGAGTAAAACTATAGTTTTTGTTGTGGGTTTTCGGTAAAGAAGATAACGTAATTATATTATATGACATACTAGCCTTCCGCCCGCGGCTCCGCCCGCGTGCATCTCGGTTAACGCAACCTTTGCTCATATCTTCGGTTCTACTCAACCGATTGCGATCAAACAAACATAAGATTTTAAGTCCGAGCAAGCCCTTTCTAACAAAAAAAACCGCATCAAAATCCGTCCAGTAGTTTTTGCGTCCATCGCGGACAAACAGACAAACAGACAAACAGACAAACAGACAGGAAATTCAAAAAAAATATTTTCGTGTTCAGTATCGTTAACATAACATAACCCAAGTATTTTTTTTTAAATATCTCCAATGTACAGACACGACCACTTTACAATTATATAATAGTATAGATTATGACAAGCATGCCAGATCAAAAAAATAACTGTAATTATTTATTGTTCTGCCAAGTTTTACTTTGACAGATCTTACTGAATACCACGTTTTACGTTATCGAAATGGATGTCACGCGTATACGAAACGTAGCGTTAGTGAACTGCTGCTTAGTAATTTCAAATATCTCATATATCCAAACTTAGAAACCAACTTTACCCCTTCATAATATTAACGCTTTAGCAGACTAGACAGTTAAAATGTAGATCTCTGATAGCTTCAAACTGATACGATATCCACAATTATTTTATAGGTAGCGTTGTATCAGAGAGGGTCACTTTTCATCCCTCTGCAGTCCCAATACCGCATCTAACTTTTTTGGTTGAAAAGCGTCCGAGTGGTTCGTCGGTCGAGGCGTCCATACGTTATAGCAATCGTTTATCATTAAGCGGACCGTAAAAACGATTTTTGTATTTTGACCGAAGTTTCGCCCTAACGATGGCTGTATAAAAAGTACGCCGAATGAACTTCCTTTATTGTTAGTGAGAAGTACACATGCCGAGTGAGTCAGGTATTCGTAGACCCGGGCAACGATATGATGATGATAATTATGCTGCCGTCTTATTTAAGAAGAAAGTAGCAGCTTCTTAACAACCATAGTGTCTCATAGAGAATCTAGGCATGATATTATTCAACACGTATTAAAAATATTTTAGTGACATTCCCCGTTGGAGAGAATCTTCCCGTGAGCAAGTCCGCTGAAACACAACCAAAACGTCGAAATCAGTATAAGTAACAAAAGCATTAAATAAATCGTGATAGGATCTGTTATAATAATTTGATTTCAATTGTTACCATGTTGTATATCTTACTATATTTTATAACCAATCACATAGGTAGGCACACAGGTATGTAGCCTGTATATCTGAAAAGGTAATCCATCAATTAGCCTATCGCAGTCCACTGCTAGACATGGACAATTGGCTCTCCCAATGTTGGGTAACCTGTAGGCACATGCTGTAAGAACATTTCGAACGATCGAACGAACTCGAAAGCTGAATCTGCAGTGATATTTCAATATCGCATGCTGTTTTGGTGATGTCACGTTGTCGAACACGTAAACATACATCACCCTCATGCTCAAGAACGTGACGACACAAAATTTACAGCAAGCAGAATGGAAATATCGCCGCGGATTGAGCTGTCGAGTTCGTTCGATCGTTCGAAATGTTCTTACAGCATGTGCCTACAGATCCACAATTCACTAAACACGTCCTTCAGTACTCTAACGTAGTTGTTATGTTCTCTGTCGGGTAGAGAATAGGGCTACACCTTATTCTCCTCGTACAACACTATGGTGACTGTGACGGTGGTATTTTATAATCGCCCAGAGCTTTTTTTTTATAACCGTATACTTTTAAGAAAGGTTTATCGACAGTAGAGGAAGCCTGTGAAGTATGTAAGGATGAAGTAGATGGCAAGCTATTATCCCTGCCGACCTGACTGTGCAACGGGACAGAGAGTTATGTTCAACAGTCTGTGTGTTTGTTCCTTTGTGGCTCCCTAGAGACGAAACGGGTAGACCATTTTTTTATGATTCTTACGTCAATCGAACCGGCTCAATTTTATGAGTATCGCTTAAGATATATAATAGTAATCGAAAGTAACAATAGTCAACACTAGACACTTCGTTTCGCGATATTGTGACATAAAAATATGTCAAATAGAGTAAACAATAATCTTTGAATACAATGAGAAAGGAAGGAAAGGCCGTACTAAATGCAACATAAAGTTACAAAAATAGATAGTGGCACGAGTATTTATATCAAGTACCTATTTCTCATGTTTAGTACGCAATAATACCACAATATTATATCATATTGCATACCAACAAAATAGTTACAACAAAAAGCGTATAAATCCGCGAACTACCCGCATAAAAAAGCAATATTTCTGCTAGTAAGTAGTTGCTATAAAATAAAACAAACACATTTATCAAGTTTTTATGGCGTGATATAAAAGTACTATCAATTTTATAATAATAAAGTGCGCATATATGATCGTAAATTTAAAAAAGAAAAAGTGTCTGAACACATTAATTTCCCCGGCGCTGTCTGCTGGCTCTCAGGTATTCTAATAGAAATTATGTTTTGCTTCGAGAGCTTTCAAGTTGCGGATATTGTGTAAACTTATCTTGAGAACTTGCTTTAAAAGAATATTAAGTAGTTGTGGATTAGTTTGTGGTACACAATGTTATTGGTGAACGAGGTGTATGTAAAATACACTGTACATTGTTTTATTTAGGAGTTGCTAAAGTTTCAAAAACTCGCCATAGCTGTGAAGGCGTCCGCTTACATAATAATTTTAGTGTACTTTAGCAAACTTGACGGTCAGAGTTACTACTTTGGTCGGGCAGTTTATAACTGGCTCCATTTTAACCAGTGCAGTAGCACTATTAAGGAGGTCTTCGTATCTACCACATCTGTTAGAACTTCTCTATCATATCTTCTACTACGACTAGTGAGTAGTGCGCGAGCCGTGAACCGGAGGTAGCAACGTTTCCGTTGAATAAAGAAGGAAGAGAAGTTGCATAAATAAATAGTTTAGTAGTACAGGTGCAATGCTTCGATATCGCCTAATGTCACCATTGGGTTCTAGAGGTCAGGTGGCAGTCGCTTCACGGCAAATATCGAGGTCCAGCCAAATCTGCAGTTATGACTAGTAAAGCGGACCCCAGACCAGACTGGACTGGATTTGAATAAATGCTAGGATGAAAAATAAGAATTAGTACCGGAGATATAGATGATACATGACCCATAATATATTGAACAATTAACTACATTGTATAGATATATTATTTAGTAGCCTCAATATATGTGTATAGCTAACTTGAAACTGTATTCAACCTGCACAAATTTCATTTCATTCTCAGTATTATAGGGTGTATTTCCATTATATAGTTAAGTTCTTAAGCGCCACATTCAATGTACTTCGAACATCTGAGAACACGAAGTTTGAATTTTCAGTTAACAGTTGTTACGTACAATGTTACGCTGGAAATATTTTTCATGTTAGATATTTTAGCCATTTGAAAATTGTCATTTTAAAATTCAAAAACTTAGTAATCACGCTCGCAGACTATACATAATTAGTTTCTTCTATGCATAATGCGTCGTGAAATTCCTCCACATCGTCACCGACCGGTAACGTTCCCAGAAGGCTGGCAGCATTGCCACGTTGAATGGCAATGCTTATTCTCTGTGCAAGATAATAACCAGCCTTCAGTTTCTTCTTGTCATAAATAAATGATTTGTATTTTAGACTGAAAAGTGGTATTGAGTAATCAAAAGCTTACCTCAAGACTAAAACGACTTAAAACTTACAACTTTATCAGTTAAAAGTTTACAAGTTTACCGGAAACTATATAAGAGTATGGCATAGGATATTTCGTTTAATATTTTGTATCTGTATGTGTAAATGTTTCTAATATATTTTTAAATAAAATATAATATTTCTTTTTTTTCACAGGTAAGACACGCTATGATGACAAATTGCAATGAGTGAGTTTTATATAATGTACAAGAATCAAACTTATGCTATTCAGAGACACTATAATTTTTACTTCAATTAGATTGTTCGAAGAATAAACACAATTTGAATAGGATATGAGTGACGTTATAAAAATAAATGTTTATAACCACTAGAAGTACTAACAGAAACAATGAATATGTAAACCATCTACATCCAGTTAGAATACAACCAAACATAATAGGAATAATAAAGTTAATCAACTTTAACGGGAACTGTAGGGACAAAGTTGTTCGCTACTGCAAATAGTAGTTTTTTATCGTTGAACTAGCATTACCTTTATAGCTCCTATAGTAAGTATAATTCCATTCTGTCTAGAAGGATTAATAAAAATAATGTACCTATCGAACACACGCACAACACAGTAAGAGACAATGAGAATTTAAAACTTAGAAATTCTTGCTCACCTCTTCTCAAATGATTCCAATTTTAAATTGATGTATTAGAAATGAAATGTCGGGGATAAGATGATTAGTCTAAGTGCTGTGTTTTTCAATGGGTGCTACTAAGGACTTGTGTCCATTCAACACTTACTGGAGTACTATTATCTGTTCTGTGCTACTGGTTCGCCCCAAATCGTTGTTCCGCGCCAGCACAGCATATCGAATTAATCCCAAATTCTGCATTTGTGACTGCATTTTTATTAGAGAACCAATTTAGTGGAGCATAAATCAAGCCCCGATACGGTGATATTGGGAAAGTTAGTGCCACAGTCAGCTGTGGCCTAATTACTGTAACTCCTAGTCCGACTGGTCCGAGTCTATGCAGTGCGATGGGACTTGCTGGAGTAAACTTTGCTCGGTGAAGTAGGAAGTGTGAACGAGCTGTTGGCCGAGATTGGAATATTTTATGAATTTTTAGCTGACGTAATTATGTGAGTGGGTTTTGGGAGATTGGGCGTGAAGTGCTTTAGTGTTTGTTTTAATAGTTTTAGTTTGAAACACAGCGCTGTGTGTTACTACAAAACTAATTACTCTACTTTACACATAACATTAAATAAAAAAACAAACAATATTCCAAAAGCTTGAAGTTTTAACACACATTACCATAATCCATAATAATGGACCTAGTTAATTTAAGATTAAATAAATTGTGTATCTACGAAACATATTCATAACTTACTGATGAGAAGATTAGAATTGTATTCAATGTGAATTTTAAAATTAAATGTAATATTTTAATATTAAGGTCCTAAATATTTTACATACCAGCTCCATTAATAGAATACTAAATAATGCTATAAATATTGAAGATATCCTGTGAGAACAAAGTTGAAAATTTTATGATATTTTAAAGCATATATTTATATATTAGCAAAATATTTTGCGTCGTAAGATTTTATACGTAAAGAAAGTACATTAAAGAATTAAAATATTTTCTCCCTTTTAGGCAAGTCGTCCAAATAAGCTCGTGAGCCTCAGGCCGTCCGGGTTTTTTAAAGGCATCTACTTCAATATTATATGAAACCAGATGAAGTAGGACTAGCCAACACAAACATGACTGGCACCAGCAAATATTTGATGGAGGCTTCGTAGAAGTGTTCAGATGTACACAAAGCCTTTAAAATTAAAAAAGTTAATTACCTTTTTCCTTAAAGAACAATAGGAAACATCAAGCTCTTTTTCCTTTTATACATTTTCGTCTTTACTCATTTTTAAAAATTTACGGATTAAAATTTAATTTTGCATTCAAACAGGATTCAGTTCATTAAATCAAACATTTTCAAATTATCGCAACAACTTGTGTTGTCCACAAAACGGCCTTACAACTCTAAACTTTATTATGAAATTGCTTTCGTATCTCAAATTCAGAAAAAAATGGTTTATTCTAATCCAGTAACACCCAAACGAGTAACTGTGTTACTGGTTGGGAAAAAAAGCCCGTTAGTGATATTTAGCATTAGGTACAATTCCTGCAACTTCCTGCAACCAACCTTCTGATGTAAGATGTGTCACTGAGAACTCGTTAACTGGCCAGTACCCGTCACTCATCCACGTGCTAGTGTCAAATCCTGAATGAATTACCTATGTAGTCATTTGAAATGCGTTAACTTATAACCATAGGGAGATCTCTGTGCGTAAGTGTTTGACTGCCTCTGTGGCGTAGCGGTACGCAGGAGGCGCGGGTTCGATCCCCGCTCAGTGCAAATATTTGTATGCATGAATATGTATATTTGCATTGGTCTGGGTGTTTTATATGTATAATATGTATGTATTTACAAAATAAATGTATCTAAGTATGTTTACCCGCATTCTAGAACCCATAACACAAGCTACTTAAGCTATGCTTACTTTGGGTCTAGATAGCGTTGTGTAGAATGTCCTACAATATTTATTTATTTATAAGTGTCCATATTGATGACCCTCTTCTCTGAGACTTTGCCTTGAGCTTACCATCAGGCATTCAATGGGACCTATGCCTCCACCGATACGAAATCTGATGAAATAAGGGAATTGAAATGCAAACATCGCAGTTTGATTATTCTGCTTATTCAATGCTATCGGTGACCGCATTGTAGAACCTAAAAACGAAAAATAGTAATCTATCTTCAACATATTATAGTAGGGTATATACTAAAATCTTTTAGCATCTGATCGTCCATTACCTACGCAGCTTTATTTCTCATTACCGCGTCAAGCAGTAAGCGGGTATCGTTACGCGAAGTGGCCATTTAAGATGTTTTTTCGTAACCCGGCCATCCCGGCTAATGGCGTCAAATCTCTGACCTAATGCCGACATTGGGCAGATTTATGTTTAGGGCGAGTTATCTACCTCATGATTAAAGATACTAGAAGCCAAATTGAAGTTAATATATACTTTTTGGTGATTATAACCAGCTTCTTTTCTATATTCTGTAAAAAATTCCGAACAGAAATGCCCAGTTGCACTTTTCCAGACCTGAAATCGTACCCAAGACTTCACTTATAGCAGTCATATTTACTACTGAGCCGCCAAGACAATTACGTAAACACTGATGAATTGCTACACAAAAGATAAGGCACGTACACACGAACGGTTAAGCTAGGCACACAGCCCTTTGTCGCGTTACACAAACATAACCTAATCCTTATTTAAGATTATAAATATGAAAGTAACTCCATCTGTCAGTCTTTCTGTGTCATCGCTCATGTTTAAACTACCAAACCGATTTTGATGAATTTTGTTACAAAGATAAATGACACCACCTTGGGAAGGACATAGACTACGTTTGGTCGCGATAATCTACATTCACGCGGGTAGAGCCACGGGCAGCAGCTAATCATAGCATATTTATAGTCTCGCTAAATGGCGCAAGCGGCTTGCGGACAGGTCTCTATTAGCGAAGGTCGTAAAGGCAGTTTATGTCGTCGATAGGCCGCCAACTTTCTGATTTATATCAGGCGCCAGACGTGGGGCGCGCACGGCGCAGATAGCTACGGTTACGCACTGCCATCTAAACACAGCCGATGTTCAAGGAATGCTACAGGGGGGCTTTTGTGTTAAAGGTTACTACACAATCCCTAATTCAGAATGGCGCATATACAATAATGCGTTCTTAAAATCTGCCATTTCGTTCTCACGGTATCCATTGAGTTCCGTATCTATATATAGGATCTATTAGAATGCCCACCCTCACGCAAAAACCGCGCCTTGACGTGGAGTTGCGGACTCCAGCCCGTGATACCATACCATACCATACCAATATTATAACGAGGAAAGATTTGTATTTTTGTATGGAACGAATAAACTCAAAAACTACTGAATCGATTTCAAAAATTATTTCACCATTAGAGAGCTACAATATCAGGTACCAACATAGGCTATATATCATCACGCTTCTATCGTCGATGAACGGGATCCGAATTCCACGCGGGTGGAGCCGCAAGCGACAGCTAGTATCTATAACTAGATAATTTGTTAATCTATTTCCTTAATGACCAAAATCTGCAGTCTAAATGAGCAATTTATTTTTCCTATCTATAATATTATTAATATTAGTTTTATCAATATACGAAACCGTTGGTTGCTCCACACGGCGGTCTTTGTTTCACCTTCACAAATTGCCTCGTACAAGAATTTATCTATTACAAAGTTGCCGGCAACCTGCACACCAGCCCCCTCATAGCAACTGAAGACACAAAGCAAAATTAATTTTACACTTAGTTGCCCCTCTAGCTGGTAATCGTATGCATAGGTTCCGCTAATGGCTTGCAAATTGTTTTTATGATACAAATTGAGAGGAACCGGAGCTTTTCGATCTATACCTTTAATGGGAGATCATAGAGTGTGGTAGCTTCTCTTTGGGATCAAAGCCGTTTATAAGGTGTGAAGAAGTATTATTTTGTACTTTGCGAGTTGATCTAATAAGGAGTCTGTTCTGAGTTATTTTTTACGATATAATTACAAATCCCCATATAAAATCAAAAATAGCTTGAAATATGTCAAGTGTAGGTAACAGAATATTAAGCACTCCATTTTTGGTAATACATACTTAGAATCACACAGAACAATGCAAATAGACTTTTACGATCACCGCGAAGACAGAATTAATATTTTTCTTATAATTTTAGTAAGTTACTAGCTGTTGCCCGCGGCTCCGCCCGCGTGGATGTCGTTTATCGCGTGGTGTTGTAAATAGTGCTGAAAGTTGAGCGTTGAATGCTGATTAGACATTTTACTCGCCTCTCTATTCGATTCGAGGAGGTAGTTACACGACGGTATATTCGTCCTAATGGAGCAGTCCGACTGGGGAAGTATCTCCGCCCTACAGAAGGCCGCGGCTTAATAACCTCGTGTTGTGTTTCCGACGGTGAGTAGGGTAGTCAAAGTTCACTGGAGAGTAGCTTGTGCTTTGTGCTATCAGTGGGAAAACCAAAGGCTTTGTCCGACTTATCTTTTGAGCTGTCGGCACAGATTCTCTAAGTTCTTACAGGGTAGGCAGCACGAGTGTGATTCCCCTGGTGTTGCACTCACCCATAGGCCACGGTAACCACTTACCATCAAGTGGCCCGTGTGCTTGTCTACCACCTAAGTGGTATAAAAAAAAATTTCTACCTGCATTATTTACTCGAGTCTCTACTCCCCATACCTTTGCCCTTCCCCCACCCTCTCCCCTACTCCTTCCCCTTCCCCGTTGTATCTCTTGTCTACTCCACTATATCCCTCACCACGCTCTAATCCAGGAATGGCGAACCAATGGCACGCGTGCCAAAGGTGACACGCGGCACAATTTTTTGGGCACGCCAGCAGTGCCACCACAAAGTACCTAGGTATTTAGATGCGCCCGTGTTATACGATAGCCACAAAAAAGGTTCGCCATCCCTGCTCTTAGTTCTTACAGGGTAGGCAGCACAAGTGACTCCCTTGGTGTTGCACTCAACCATAGGCCAAGGTAGCCACTTACCATCAGGAGGGCCGCGTGCTTGTTTGCGACCTCATGACTACAGTACGACTCCCGACTATAGTATGGGGTACTTCAAGAAGGGCGAGTGTGACGCCCCTGGTATTGCATACGTTCATAGGGCACAGTAACCACTTTCCATCAGGTGGGCCGTGTGCTTGTCTGTCTGCATAATATCTACTCGACTCTCTACTCCCAATACCTTTGCCCTTCCCCCACCCTCTCCCCTACTCCACTCCTTCGCTTCCCCGTTGTATCTCTTGTCTACTCCACTATATCCTTCACCTGTTCACCAAGCTCTAAGTAACCTGTCTTTGTGTGGAAAACGATTTTGTAACTGATCTGACAGTACCGACATCTATTTCATACCTGACAAAATTAGAAAATTGAAAAAAAAAAACATTAAAAATGCTTATCTTATATATAAAACTCTTAGTCCTGACTGACTGACTGACTGATTGACTTAGAGACAACGCACAGCCTAAACCGCTGGTCCTAGAGACTTGAAATTTATAGAGAGTGTATGTTTTGATGCGTGGAGGTGTACTAAGAAACGATTTTTCGAAATTCGGTCCCTAAGTGCCTAAAAAGTGCCAAAAACGTACTTTCTTAAAACTGAAGAACGGGTGAACAGATTTTCATGATCTTTGGTTTTTTTAATGTGGCTTTGTCGCCGAATAGCAATTATCACAATTCCAATGTGGCAAATTTACGAAATAATGTAATATTAAAGAAAATACGAAATATTATGGCGCTAATATCGCTAGCAAATTTGTTACCATGACAACGGGTACTAAAGTGATGGTGTCAACGCTAGGTCACATTTTGATCTGTCAAATGATAATATTCATAAAACGTCACTCTCTGTCACGTATAATTACAAAGAATGTGAAAAATATTAATTTATGTACTATGTAAGAGTTATGTACTGCGGTTTCTTTATTTAATTGATTGGAAATAGAAAAGAAGTTTTTGAGACTGTCTTCCATTAAACATTTTCTTTCTTCATGTCTTTGTAGCAAGCTAATAGCTTTTTGGTGGCTTTGTAGTTTAATAGTGAAAAAGCCATGTCGAAACAATCGTAGACAAAACGATCTGACGGCGAATATTCCATAGTTGAAAAGTCCTGTCGCCGAAACTAACAAATGCGAACCATTCTGTCGGCGAAACATCCATAGGTGAAACGTTCTATCGACGAATCTCTCAAAAACGAAACGTCCTGTCGGTGAACAGTCCAAAGGAGAAACGACTGTCGGAGAACGGTTGCAGAATCCGTGCGTCGCGAGGACAACATTCGGAACTACATATCAGACCCATTATTGGTAGTATTGGCATCGAGCATTAAATAATATAAGTACTAGAGCATATACTGCGTCAGCTACCAGCTACCATGATACCATAGTATTTCATCACATTGACTACACGACATGATAGCACAGCGATTATAGCTATAGATGTACCGTATATGAAAGAAAGCCTAAAAGTAATACAGCACGTTATCATTCAGATGAATACTAACTTATAAGCCCTCACACAGTAAGGTACGTGAATTTAAATCTATACGCAGATATAACATAAGAGGCGGCTTCATAGCTAGAAACAAAGTTACAATTTATATCAATGGCTCGAAACGTTTTACCAAATGGGCGAAAGGGGCGAACGCCTGCCTTCTAGAAAACTTCACTTCCTTTCTTGACGAGAAGTATACTAAGTCAATAGTTATTAGAGATAGCAGAACACAATAACTTCCTTTTATCAGCTGTGGGCTCTATTAGTCAAGCACAGTGCACTTGTGATTTAGATGACGAGGAATATAATACGAAATGTTTATTTTCTTACTATTTTTTAGATAATTATGAAAAACTAAACCACCACAAATGATTATTCATTTCCTCAACATTTACCAACGCATTGGAGGACGTCTACTAACAAGACTCTGGAGTAGGTAAATCTCGCACCCACTTCGGTTCGCCGGCGACATCATCATAGTTGCGGAGTCACTGGAACAACTGGGCGAAATGCTGCTCAGCCTGAAAGGAGCTTCTCGACAAGTCAGCCTTGGTGTATAAAACCAAGATTATGTTCAACACTCGAAGTTGTTCAAAAATATTATCTACCTAGGGCAGGTTATCCAACTCGGTAAAAGCAACTCGGAGAAAGAAATAGCCAGAAGAATCCAACAGGAGTGGGCAGCATTTGGCAAACTACGTCGGGTCTTCTCCTCCCCCCTGCCGCAATGCTTCAAAACAAACATTTTCTACCAGTGCGTCCTGCCTGTTATGACCTACGGTGGTGGCCATAGAAGGTGGGGTTAGTCCGCCCGCAGCGGGCTATAGAGCGAGCTATGCTTGGAGTATCTTTGAAGGATAGAATTCGAAACGAGGTCATCCGACAGAGAATCAAAGTTACCGACATAGCTCACAGAATAAGCAAGCTAAAGTGGCAGTGGGCTGGCCACATCTGCCGAAGGACTGATGGCCGTTGGAGCAGACGAGTCCTAGAGTGGAGACCGCGAGAAGGAAAACGGAAGATGGGACACCCCCTAGCCAGGTGGACCGACGCGGACGGCCTGCGAAAGGTGGCTGGGACGGATTGGATGCAGAAGGTGGAGGATCGGCAAACATGGCGTATATTGGGAGAGGCCTATGTCCAGCAGTGGACTGCAATAGGCCAATAGGTGATTTATTGTATCCTCAGCATACTACAGCAACCTTCATACTGCTAATATCGCACTGGCGGACAGGGCTCTTAAAAGCAGGGGATATCCCAGTTCTAACAGAGCTTGTGAACCTCTTTGATTCCGTCATCCAGCGGAAGCATCTAGGACATGGAACTGGAGTGCGGTGGTACTGTTCTCCAAGAAGACGAAGAAGAATTAATTATAGACCCATCACTCCTGAGTCATAATTATGTCTATACAAGTTGTTCTTGAGAGTCGTCATGAATAGTTGTGAGTTCCACCGGAGCAAGCTGGGTTTTAAAAGGGTTATAGTATTGTAGCCAATACTGTTCAGCAGATTATACAAAAGACCTGAGAGTATAATCATCCGCTATGTATCACATTTGTAGATTACGAGAAGCTTTCTGACATCATCAAGACCTGGGCATTTCTGGATTGTCTACGACTGTGTCGTGCTGATACGATATTTCATTGCTGAGATGCTAATTTTAGATTAGAAGACGAAGCCCAGAAGGAGATAAACGTCGAAAGGTCGACAAGGGTTGGGCAGCATTGGGCAAAGTCATCGAGGTTTCTACTCCCCTGTTAAGACTCATGGGGCCGAAATGTGGGAACTGACAGTGGGGAAATACGGTGGATGATTGAGTGCTATGGCATATATTAGGTGAGGCCTAAGTCCAACAGTGGACTGTAATAGGCTAATTGATTGATTGATTCATAAGAACGAAATGTTAGATAATAGTATGTTTTTCCTACCAGTCTTTTTCTAGCCATTTACTAGCTATTGATATAAAGATACCTATTAATAATATTTTTATTTTGATGTACTTATTATTCTAAAAATCTGCCACTTATTTTTATGACATGGCCTACAGTTTTCATTTAATATTTTGAAAAACTCACTACTGAGAGAGCAAAATAAGGCGTCAAACGTTTATACAACAAGTCCGTCAGTTTAGAAAAAATACTTTTGATGGCAGTAGTCGACATCCACGCAGGCGGAGCTGCGGGCGAAAAGCTAGTAATAGGTATATACGTCCAGTTGGAACGAAACCATAGTAAGTTCAAAACCGCGTTAACGCCATCTAGTTACGCAGGTGGAAATAAATTCATTGACAAAAAAATAATAATTTCATGATTAAAATCGCATTTGTTTACACAACTGTAAATGTAAATTAAAGTCTATTTATTTACATACTTGCTCGGATGTAATAAGATATAAAATTTCATCCATAAGAATAAAAAAGCGCCATCTATATTTCCGCTCATATTCCGTATAATATCAATATTGTTCACAACTCCGGTTCTACTCAACCGATTGCGATAAAACAAACGTAAGATTTTAAGTCTGACCAAGCCCTATCTAACAAAAAAAACTGCATCAAAATCCGTTCAGTAGTTTTTGCGTCCATCGCGGACAAACAGACAAACAGACAAACAGACAGGAAATGAAAAAAATATATTTTCGTGTTCAGTATCGTTAATATAACCTAACCCAAGTATTTTTTTTTAAATATCTCCAATGTACAGACACGACCACTTTACAATTTTATAATAGTATAGATATCAGTGGTGATCCCTAATGTCGGACTCGGATTAAAAATAAAACGATTATAGAATACGGATACCGAGGTTCAATTTGAAATTCCATACTCGAAATTCGGTGTGATATTGTCGCAAATAAGCGCTCTGTAAGCGGCACTTAGTTCGTGGACTTAGTTATGTAAATGCCTGAGCGTGTTCCTCAGTAAGCAGTATCGTACATTACTATATTGTATCGCATTGACTGTGTATACTCACACGTCCTGTATACTAGAAAATTGTATTTCGTTAAAGAACTCCTTCTAGACTTCGATATACAATTTACAAAATGTTGAATTTGCAAAATGTCGAATCCCAAAAAGTTGAATTTGCTTTCCAGACCACAATTTTGAATTTGCAAAATGTAATATAATTTTTCTTGTTTGTTTATTGGCTAACTACGTAAGGATAATAGACACAGATGGGTGAACCACTGATGTAGGTTTCTAGCTTGATTATTTACCTGGTTATTGACACTGCATCTTCACGATCTATACACATAAAAAAGCAATATCTACGTCCTTTATCACGATAATTTATCATACTTGTAAGCACACACCGTAACAGTGTCACCTTTACGAGCCACTTCCAACTACGATGTTGCTTCCTCCAGTTTTATGACACCTCCGGGATGTCCTAAGTAACGGCTGGCGGAGGTTAACGTACTGCGAACGGCTGATTTAACTTTAATCTTTCATTTACATGCTAATCTCCATCTTAAATGACATCACACTGGAAATAGCAGGTATGAAAATTTTTGATACCAAAAACATGACTACGAAACTTTCTGCATTTCGTTTTGATCCCAAAAAAGTACCAAATGTTAAATGCCTTGTTGTATTTTTATGCAATTGCCAGAGCAATAGGTGAGAATAGAACCTGGCAATATAAACTCGCGGCCATTTTTTTTTAATCACCAGTTATAACAATGAATATTAACAACTTGTATCTTGCTTCTCGATACAACTGAATCCTGTTGTGTATTGGTTGTGACAATAACCAATTGTCACAATCAGTACACCGATACACAATAGGAGTCAGTATAGCGCCGAGGTGGGACTGCTCATTCTTTTTATTGGTATTCAAATTCTTCGAAAAAGAACGATGAACGTGAATTTATTCTCACAAAGTATTTTATTTTTTATTATTCTTATACTATTTGAGGTAACTTCGCTTCAGGAAAAGCGTAGGAGTGAAGTTCAGAGATCTCTCTGCTCTTACAGGGTGTGACTCCCACTCGTCCATTGGCCAAGGTTGGTGCACTTTCCATCAAGTGGGCCGTAAGCTAGTCTGTGATCGAAATGCTATAAAAAAAGTTATATACCAGATGGCCACAAACTCTCCCGAGATATATGTATATTGGCAGACCGCACTCAAGGAATCCATGACTAAGGAACAAAACCCGTGAGTGAGTAAAAGCGCCTTAAATGAATAAAACTTGCTATGTATTCCAGTTAAAATCAGTGTTAAAGTTATCGAACTAAAGATCACAATGCACATTAGCATGTTGTTCTGTGTCTGCCTAGCACCTCGTCGCGCACGAAGGGGCCAGAAACCGAAGTCCACAACTGTAGCGGCTACCCTTTAATATTCTAATTGCTCATATAATTCCAAACTTTCTGTGGTTCCGTTTGACACTTCGAGCCTTGGCTCTCCCAATTTAAATTTTGTCACAAAATTTTCCCACGTTTCGTTAAAGGTCTCTTGAGTGGAATATGTTTGTCAAAATAAATCTACGTTTAATTTCTCAAACGGGATTGTATTAGTGTAAGGAAACACGAGCAAGTATTGTAATTTTACGTTTGTTTGTTTGTTTTTTAGTTGTTCAGATTGTTTGCGCTCATTTAATCCAATGCTTGTGTGTTTCAAATGTACAGAGATTAATTTAGAGTGAGAACAAACCGAATAAGGCTTAATCTGTTATCCAAACACTAATATTTGTCTCTGCCGGGGGAGTATCATGTATTTTAGTAACATAATGACCACCTGCTAACCTGTGTGCTGCCTGCCCAAGCACGTGTACTCCGGAGGAACTCATGAGTGCCTCGGAACACCATCTGATTGGCTACATACTGGGCAAACAAAATATGACACGATATGCCGTCGAGTCGACAGAAGAAGAAGAAGAAGTAACAGAATGTTTGAAAGTGGACTCAGGGCCTCCCTATCTTTTTGTCAATGACATGCAAGATCATTGTTCCTGGTGTTGCAACTGTTCAGAAGCATCAATAACCGCTTACCATCCTATAATCAGGTATATTTAAGACTTGCTAACGGAAAGACACTGTGATGTTTTGTGTGCTCATCTTACTGACTCAGCATTGGATCCTTCTATTATTAAAGCAGCAACAGTCTTAGTAATATGGGTATTTACACAGCAAGCTCGTCATTCTTTTGCTCGTGAATAAATATACATCAGGGCAAAGGCAACCAGTACAACTAGACATTTGTGACATTTTCGTCTCGACACAAAAGAAACGAACGCTACTAGCACACTACTAGTGTCAAGACTCGTTTATGGTCAGCCAAAAATGGCAATTTAAAAGTTTCGCGATACCTAGCCGCTCATTCTGATGAGCATACTGATTAGGAAAATAACACCCACACCACAGGTGTAGTTAACGATAGCAAGTCAGAGGTAAATAACTATTTAAACCACAATTACCGTAATTCGTTGCCAGATAGTTGTCACAAATTAAAATAAGTAGTTATATGAATCATAAATATAAGGTTTTTATGTACTTTCGTGGGTTGTGTACGTCGTGGGTTGTGTACCAGCGCACCTGGCGTTGTATCTGCTGTGTTGTTCGTGTGGTTTGCCCTCGTTAATTCTGTTTTGAGTTATAAAAACAGGTTTACGTTTCTCGCTTAATTAATTTGTAAGTAATTTATCCAATTTCATGGTGGTACAGGAGCTTTGTATCATTTAATGTTATCTACTTCATTTTGAATGGAAAATGGTATATTATTCAAAATCAAAACACGATCGCATCCATTGATGCATATGTCGCAAAACAATTTCGTGAATAATTCTGAGCTCAACTTCAAGAATGTGAAATTCTTTAAATTAAAGTCCACGCAACTATCTTTATAGGCACCTCAATATACTCATAAATTCACTTCAATAATGTAATACCATCTAACTTTAAAATTCTTCGAAACTTCTGAGTATGTTACGTCACGAAAGAAACCAAAACATCTTTTAAGATTTCTTTAGACAGGTACTTGTATATTCGTATGCATTCTAGCTATTGTGGGTTACGGCTGCACCCGTGTGGACTTTCAATTCCCGAAACAGCGGTATACTATATGTTCAGACTATAATCTATCTACAGTCAAATTCATTCAGCCGTTAGAGCCAACCACCAAACATTTTCACAAACTTTCACATTTGTAATATTAGTAGAATTAAGCCAGCAAACGACAGGCGCCTCACAATGTTATTAAATTAACTACAAAAACCTTGAACTAACTTCGTTCCTAACTTTATTAAAATGTTCGAGTAATTAAGTGCTAATTTAGGCAACGTCGTATCGCCCACACCCGGGTGGTTTCAGCTAATATTACAATATAGCAAGTTCTTTCAGTAGCACGAAATAAGCTGAAACTAACACCGACCGTACATGAGAATGTCTCACTGAAAAGGTCACTTTGAAATATACCTATAGGGATTCACTTTTTTTTAACGTGCCCAAACTTGCCACGGTTGCGGGGGTGGATATGACGGACTGGAACCGACTAAAATGTCGTCGTTGGGTTGTAGGTTGCCGGAGGTGAGATTGGATGAGACATCTCTCATAACCCGGTCGACCCAAGGCTATCTCTTCTGAACTGGCGCTCTTCGGGTGTGGGGACCACGGAGTCCCTATCAAGCTGGGTATGGGGAGGCCACTTCACAAATTGATCACGTTCAAAACAAAATTATTGTGAACAAAACAAAGTACCTACTAGTTCCTGAGAGTCGCACATTACTAGTATTCATGTTAATCCCTCCATTTAAGTAAATTGCTTGTATTACGGTGGGTGAGCTCATATTAGTGCGGTGTTCAGTACAAGTGGGGTTTGTATTTCTATTCTCTTGATATATCTAATGAGCTAACAGTACTTCGACTTCAAGTTGAAACTGTACCATATAAATATTACTAACATTAAGTAAGTAAGTAAGTAAGTAAGTAAATTATTTATTGCTCGAAACACGGTATGTTACAGTGGTGTTACAAAATGAGGTCCGACATGTTTCGCAGATGCTCTGCATGCAATGTTATCAAATTTAAAATTTCACATTATTCCATTTAAGGATTATAATAAGATTAAATTAGAATACAGATATAATGTCAAATAATGTCAATGTTTAGTCAAAAGCATGCAGTGATAAAATTGTAATAAAATAATCCATCATACTATTAATAATCATACAAACAATAATCATGTCATACAGTAATCACGCACATAATTTGAAACATTTATATTCAATATTATCCATAACACACAATCATTATTTATCCTCAAGAAACTCCTTGACACTGTAATAACACTTCTCAATCAGCCAGGTAGTTAATGCTTTTTTAAATTTTTTGAAAGTTAGCTCTCTAATGGGTCTGGGTATGTGGTTATAAATTTTGGCTGTCATATAATATGAGTTATTTTGATGGAGAGAGGTTTTACAGCTAGGTAGCAAAAGCTTTGTGCTATCTCTAGACATGTACAGCTTATCTTCACTGGCCTTTTTAAACAACTCCGGATGCCCCCTTACGAACATGCCAATTTCCAATATATATAGTGACGTTAACGTCAGCAGCCCTAGACTTTTAAAGGCTGGTCTACACGAGTCTAGTGGTCCAATGTTCGCCATAGCCCGAATACATTTTTTTTGACTTATGAAGACCTTTGAGATGTGATTTGAATTTCCCCATAGCAGTAGACCGTATCGTAAAATGGATTGTACATAGCCGTGGTAAGCAGTCGTTGCAGTTTTTAGATTTACCGTTTTGCGTAGTCGTCTTAATGCAAAAACGAAGCTATTTATCTTGGCACATAAGCCATTTATATGTAAGTGCCAATTACAATGTTTATCTAATGTAATGCCTAAGAATTTAGTATCAACTGATGTCTCTATATCTGTACCATGATAGGTAATATTTAGTGGTTTGCTGTTTGATTTGTAATATTTTTGTCATTTTTGTTAACAGTCCATTTAGACTAGTGGCAATAAGTTTTTAGAATAGAATAGATTACAATACGCCAGCCAACGGATTGCCACTTGTTTAGTTGTCGTGTTCTGTTAAATATGTCATGTTAAGTTCAAAATAACCACCCTCATAACTTCTATAAAACTCCTTTTATCGGTTATACCTAAGTCTGCTGACCCACATAAATATATATTTTTATTCTCTAACATACTGGTTGCTGGCGGACCACGCAGGTGCAATTACATAGGTGTCATTTGGCCTTCCTAGTGCTAATTCCAATTTACTGGCACTAAGAAATATGGCCACTAAAATATCCAATACGAGGACTTAGATGCGGCGTTGCCAATGAGATATTTACGAGCTTGGGATGTAAAAACAATATGCTCGCAGATCTACACGTAGCCAGTGCAGATCTAGCTTATGTACAGGCCTTTACGTGCCTTTATAACCCCAACGGGTTCAAATATAACCATTCGGTGAAACTAAGCCTAATAGTTTCCAAAGACAATACTTATATTATGTGGCTTTGTTGGCAAAATCTCATTAGTAAGAAAATAATTTTAAATAGCTTACAGACTGAAAACTTAGAACACTTAGACTTTAAATTTATTTTTATATTCAAACGCCAAGATATCTCTGAACGGGTTGGCAGACATGTTTTAAACAAATATTTCGACGTTTGAGAGCTTTTAAATAAAACCAATCACTAAAATATGAAAGACAAAATTGATTAACGAGCTAACTCAGGTCCTATCCAAGTTATGTCAGAATTCAGCAAAGAATGCAAAGAAAAAAGAAAAAAACAGTATTGAAGAATGCAGCAAAGAGGGCATGATAACTAGGAAAGTGCGGGAAGGTGAACTGAAACGGCAGTTATGACGTCAGAGCGGCAGTCGGATAACGATAATGTTCGTAGAGAAGGGTTCGGAGAGTGGTTTGGGAAATAGCTGCTATTGTGCAGTAATTCAGAGAGGCACATCCGTTTGGTTCGGCGAACACAGGATAAGTTTGTAGTGTCTGAATTGATTTTTTGAAGTTGATTTTTTTATAGTGGTTTATAATGGTGATATCATATGCACTGCGGTAATTCCAACAGATCCCCTGCTGTTTAAATTAGGAACATCATATATCGTATCCACGGAAGGAATAGGGTCAAAAATACGTATTAAAATGTTTCCCGTATAAAAGCTGTTAGACTTTTCTCTTGCTACAAGACAGAGTGACACTTGGAGTTCAAGCTGCCAGCTCGACTAACAACCCGCTAGCCTTGCATGCGAATATAACTTGCTACAAATATCGCGCATTCTCAAACCTCCGTCCCAGTTGGCAGCGGGAAAGTTCATTATAAGAAACTTGCAGTTCAAGAAAAATGTAGTGGAAACACTTTACTGAGTGCATGCATAGAGTAGTTGCACCGTCACTCGCGCAACTTTTTGATGTAAATCTCCCGGCAAGGATCGCGCCACAGCCGGGCTGTGCCTGGCTATGACTCGCCGAGCGCAGCGCGTGACAGACGTGACCGGAGTACGCTCCCTTATTTTTCGTGATACGTTGCCTGAATACAGAAGCACAACGTTTACCCCTACAATTGTTAACAAATGAATAATTTTTAAAAATTTATAAGATTTTTATCACACTAAATAAAGTTCGTAATTAAAACTGTGATGAATCACGCGAGGTTGACGTTATAATTACTTAGTTAACTATAATTTAAAATATCTCTATTAAAAATATCAACAAATTGGCGAGCGCGCCTTACAAGTAAGCGGTGCATCACGCAACCATAGCCCCCGAGCACGAGTGGCCAGTCGCGAACTTTTGTAGCTCTGGTATTATGAGTGTTCACAAGAGAAATAACTGCATACATACGTTACACGGAAGTGCACACAGTTTTAAATTAACGCAATATTTCATACAAACACGAACATAATGCAACAAATGTCCTCCATATTTATGTACTACTGTGGAGTATCACGAGTACAATTATAAAACTAACGTCATTAGCAATAACAGCGCTAGTACACGAATTATGTAGCGCTAACGCCGTGTGTTCAATATTCGTATGACAATAGGCTTTAATTAAAGTGTCGAGGGTTACAATGTGCTGTCTCGTATATTTTGTAAACAATTAAATGAATTTATCAGCAAATGCGATAGGTACCTATTTAGCGGAAGCGTGGGATGACAAAGCGGGGATATTTTGGATAAACAAAAATTAAATGGTCGGGTGGAGCTGCGAGGCTGCGAGGCGTCAAAGGGCGACTGGCAGGTAAAAATTCCAGCAATGCGTCGTGTCGCAGTGCCGGAGCCGGCGCCGGGTCGGCTCACTCATTACGCCGGTTCAGACGACGCCCGATAATTTACCAAATGACAATGAGCGACAGCCAGCCTTTGTATTAGTTGCGAGCGGGTGTCGGCGGGCGGGGGCGCGGGGCGCGTAATGGTCGAAATTACACCCCTCTCTGATTGGTCCGGTGGCTGATTGTGAGCGATGGAGTGGCTGACGTTTCTTGCTCATGTGACCTCTAATCGAACCATTCCCCATAAATGTATGCAACATATTACAGAGGGTATCAAGCTGAACAGATTTAATTAAATCTTCATTAATTATTTAGCAGAACTATCCATTTTCTAATAAGAATGGGGTTGACTGAGGTAGTATTGCCCCTTCGTTTAATATTACCATTAAGCAGTGTGCTATGAAATACTCAGTTAGATTTCAAGAAGCCATTGCATCCTTCCTTTCCTTTAGCATCTTTGTTCTCCTCCTCTTGCACATCGCCTTTACTCCACGAGTAATATTATTACTGTTGCAATAGATACTAAATCCGTGAAAATATAAAGAACGTATTATTTTTCTGTACATATGAAAACTTTTATTTTAGCTTCAATTATGTTTGGATAACTGAATATATCTTAATAAATCTTGGTTCCTACAACAAAAAATGTTAAACTGTAATAAAAGGTGCTCAAGTTAGTCTACTGTGTGCTTGTGGCAGGAATAGTGATATCTGTACGGCTAGGAGGCAACTAACGACATTGTGTACTGTGGGCGCTCACCTTGTTACGGTAATGAAGTAAAAAACCAGAGCTGCGGAGTTTACGCATGACGTCGACCGCACGCTGCACCGCCGCGCCGCCGCCGCACCGCAGCCGCGCCGCCGCCGCCGCGCCGGCTGGATTAATGTATTCATTATCTAGTAGCATTTACATTTCAGTGGCGCCGTGTGAAGGCCGGTGTATAATTCACGTTCAAATAGTGTGAGAACATTTGTGTAATAAAACCACTTCACCGTTTTTCGTCAGTTTTTCTGAAACTTCCTGAATAACTTTTTGTAGGGTCATTTTTATTTTTTTTTATTTGGGAAACCAACAGTTTACATTACACTACACATTAAAAAATAAGCAGTAGCTCAAATAGAAGTGAGCTACCTATCATCATTCTCTGAGCCTCTTCCCTACTCAGTTCACTAACAACTGCTTTTAGGCGGAGGCACTAGGTTCTTTAATATTCATTAAGATGGCAATCAGTAGTATCATCATCGACAGTACGTCACCACGCATTGTTACTGAAAAACAGAACTGTGCTGTGTGTAACTAAGTCATATTAACGAGTCATAAAAAAGCACGAAACATACTTTAAACTGCTAAAAACTTAATACTGTTAAAGGCTGTTAAGTACAACAGAATTGCAGAGTTGACGTACAAGCCTATAAGTATACTGGCAATTACAAATTACAGCAGAAAGTTAGCCTATTATACAATACAAAATGTCAGCTGAAAATTACTTTCAGTTTGCATGGTCTTGTAAATACAGGTGAAACATATAGCTAATAATGTCTCTACTTTAGTAGTGAAGAACTATATTTTCCTCTTTTATTTCATTTTTGTACAAGCAATTTATAAAAATATCAATATAAATTTTAATATCGATAGCAGTTCACCTAATGACACTGAAGAGCTGCAGGCCTGCCATGAGCTCTTAAAACAGGTCAATAAATTGAACGGCTGTCTAACTACCAACTGCAAATGTAACTCTGTAATCCTATATATTTACATGGGATTACAAAGTTATTTATATCTACAGTTGGTAGTATGACAGCCGTTCAATTATTGACCTGTTTTAAATGTTCATGTACGGGCTCTGGTCGTAACGGATCTAATTGAATTTTTATTTTGACGATTGACAGTCTACAGTAACCACGTGGTCTGTCTGTAGTCTGGACTGAGCCGCCCTTACGATCGCGTGCTGTCAAGGTGACCCGCACCATTCGGCGGTATTCAATCAGGCCGACAATTAACTCAGTAATTCACTTAGCGTCGTCCGCGGTCCACTCCACGTGTCGATTCGTCTACAATCACGGCACATTACACTAAACTCGCTGTACTCACGCCATTCCCTAAATTATATGGCCACCGTGATTTAGTGCCTTTTGATTTCATTTCATTTCTCGCCGTGAACCTATTGTAGTTCGCAGAAGTGTTGGAATGAAGTAACCTCGTAAATTGAAGGTTACTTGAGTTTCCATGTTGTTAGTACCAACCAATGTTGGGTCGATGTTGCTGTATTGTTCACTGTGATGTAGAAAATTCTATAACTATACAACAACTCACATCACTTTTAATGTTTTGTTATCAAGCCAGAAGGTATCAAATCAAATCAACTACATATTTGTTTTTGGCAAATGGCTTATTTCTTTCTCTTAATGATGGATCCTTGTGGAGAAGTATAGCGGTATACATAAACTTATATTATGAAGAAATGCCGTAGTAAATTTTTGCACACTGTAGTTAGTCTACAAGTTAGGCGCCGTGACAGTGTCTTCAGTGGATAATAAATTGTCTCAATGAAATAAATACATGGGATTGCATTTACAATATTAATAACATATGACACTGATAGGTTTAAATGCCTTGCAATGATTAACTATTAATGAATAAATTAATTATTTATTAAAATGACCAACAGTTTTTGCAGTGTTGATTCGTCATCGGCCTTTATGACCTATCAATTCACGCGCAATTAGAATATACCTGCATTAATGTCCACATATCCATCAATACTTCTGGTGCACCTCGCCACTCATCGATCACTTAAGACGTGAACGCAAATAATAAAATAATGTTCCTCACTCCCTCCCCCGAGACTCTCCCCCTATAGTAAAATAAAATACTCCGTCGTTCCCCGTGCACCGGTGTGATGCCGATTTCTCTCATATTAATATTAGAATGAGGAAACATTACGTATTTTTATTACGTGTTCAAATATTACTGTTGTGAGAGGAAATGTTGACGTATCGATGTTCTAATTGTGATATTTCATTGTAGCTACATACGCAATTATCACGACTGTTAATGTTCTATATATAGGTGCACCTCGGTAAACGAGATATATTATAATATATTTTCATTTGCCAAGAATAGGATGTTACATACGTTATTACAATATCAACAGGATAGGATAAAAATAAAGATGTCTAATATTAACACAGCTACTAATATTGGTAAGTAACTAATTAGGACACTTAGATAACAAAAATAGACTTTTTCACTTAACATTCATAATATTTATAACGAAACATTTATAATTTTTACTCTTGAATAGATTTTAAAGCTTCATGGTTACATAGAGTCAGTATTGTGCTACAGCATAATATTGTGGAGCAATTCAGTAAGAAAAAACTTGAGTCGTCATATCACAAAAGAAATGTTTTGAGGGCAAATAATTTTAGATTCATGTGGAGCTCTCCACATGAATCCTGACTGTCTGACTTATACTGAACGAACTGAACTGAGACTGAAAATACTGACACTGGCCTATCTCTATATTCTAGAAATTGGACTCTTTACCAGGAAGCACCCAAATATCTTTGAGAGGATTGATGATTGAGTCGTTGTGGCCCAATTTTTGCGCTTCACCACAAAAATTGCTTGTTCATGTGTACGAAGGTTTATAATTAAACACCAGAAGTACCACGAGAGCTCCTTCCTAGAGCTTTGGGTCCAAGCTAAAGGCATGATTTCAGAATAAGTGCTTCTACACACTATGCAAGAGTACTTTTCTAAAGGGAGATGTAATTATTCTAATGTTTTTTTCTTAATTCTATTTATGTCGCCATGAAACATTGACTTGACATTCCGGTATAATTAGTCATTCCAATAGGTATTTTATTTTGTTAGATTTACCGATCTAATACTATTTAACCAATTTTATCATTCATTGATATATTCATTCATTCATTCATTCAGTCATTAATTAATTCATCCATTCATTCATTGACATTTACACATATCCACAGTTATCTTTGATTTTTACAATATATTTTATTTCCCTTACGAGTATTATAACATCTCTAATGTGGTAATATAAATCTATATACAATACACAAATATTTATATTCTTCCGACGTAATATCAAAACGAAAATGCAAATACTTTATTATAGCTTCAATAAACACAGAGAGGTACATGTTATGAGATTTCTCACATGAGTGTTTATAACTATCTGCAGAATAAATTATGACATTTCTTCTAATTGCTAAACTACTTTTTACAGAAATTCTACGCTCTAAATGAATAGAAAACAATGGCATAGAACTTGACATGTTTGTGATAGCTCTCTCAAACAACGAAGGCGTTGATTCATCGCTAACAAACGCTCATCAAAACAAATGGCCATAAAAACCACGAGCCTCACACACAACAATCGTATTTTTTCCCGCAATAACAATAACTCAGTTCTAATCGTGTTTAACATCAAGATCGTGGTACATTGCTGGTAATATACAAACATGGTAGGCCACGAATCCTTAATACCGCGCAATGGTCGTGCTAGCGTTCTATTCGGTCAATGGTAAGCTTGGGTTATTGTCCCGCCTCCTGGATTTACGATCCCTAATTGATTAATTATTAGCTTCAGGGCCGATAGATAGGGTTGTTCTTTGGGTCCACTTGAATACACAGCTTTAGGAAGGGATTTTGTTAGGGTGGAAGTTACGTTGACCAATTTGGACAGATTCAACTTATACTTCCAAATTATGAAAGCTTTAGATAGCAGTTTTTGATATTACTTGTAATTTGTATTTACATATCTGATACTGTCGGAAGTTTACGCGAATACCACTCAATGAAATAAAAATATTGTCAACAGATTCTATCGCAGATAATCGCTTCAAAAGAATAAAAAAGTATTATTTGCACTGAATGGGAATGAAACCCTACGGCGTAGCAGTCGAACGCTTTACCGCTACGCCGTAGACGTCTTCACGAATTACCATAGTTTCAAATTAATGGGTCGGAACGTTTTCACTATCGGCAGTATAAGTCAAATCCGGGCAATTTCAAACATAAAATACCAAAATTTTATAGCTGTTACCCAGAATTTAAAACTGTGAAGTTACGGTTCTTGAGAGAGTTTTCTAAAATATTCTCGCCGAATTATGTCGTTAGCGTAAGTAAGTGCAGCGTCGCCCCGCTCACCCCGCTCGCCCCACTTGCACCCCGCGCGCTTCGAACCACGCTCGCTTTTGCCTGTGTTATTTGAATAATAATCACTTCAAAAATTTACTACACTTTTATGATTCGTCAATAGTTTTCTTATGAATTCGTTCACTTTCCAAAAGTCCATTTAAAAGTACAAACATAGTTATGGCGTTGACATAAAAATGGCTTTCTGCGCCAGTTGCTCCTTCATCTCTGGGAAGGTAAAGGGCAGAAATCCCCTTTCCCTTCCCAGGAATGAAGGGCTCTCACCGAGATCTTCGTAGCACAAGCCCCAGTAGCCGTGTAAGCTTTCCTCTTGGGATTTTTTTATAATACTTAGGTTGCAGACAAGCACACGGCCCACCTGGTAGTAAGTGGTTACTGTTGCTTATGGGCGAGTGCAACACCAGGGGAGTCATACTCGTGCTGCCGATTGAAAAGTCAAAATCCGATCGCGTGTCAAAATTTTTGGTTGAGAAAGGAGTAAGTGAACCCTAGGCTCTGATATATAAGCCTCGGATGCAACCAGGAGCAACGCTAACATAGTAATGATGATGATGAATTCCCTTCCATCCCGTTAATGACAACGAGCGAGTCACATTTCTTCTGCGGTAACCGCATACCATGAAGTGTAAACTGTGTAGATTTATTTCCTACCTTAGGGTGCTTACATAGAAAGTAACGGCTACCTACCCGACAAGTTTCCATGGCAACAAAAATGGTGATATCTCGTCGCTTACATTCTAACAACACATATTAAAAAAACAATCCCAACAAAAAAAAGTGTTCATATATGTTTAAAACATAGGGGCGGATACTTTGCGATTTTTTTTGAAAAAAACGACGAATTGGCATGATGGCTACACGGATGTAGCATGTTTATCTGTGTAAGCACCCTTATACCATAACAAACACTACGTTATAGTTACATCATTAACGCTGTGTCAAGTCCAGCGAAACATGTTGCTGTTCTCTCTAGCACTGAATTAATACAGCTGTGTCATATTCATGATGACAATAACACAGTAGATATGTACTAAATTAATAAATCTTGTTGTATTAGTAGACCACTTTCCATAGAGTTCTCACAAATATAAAATAGTAACAAGTTAGCTAACTTACCTCAGAGAGTACCTCAATAGTCAAAAACAAAACAGTTGTATGAACTGAATGTTATTGAAAAGTTAATATCCTGAGCAAAATGTTTCGTTCTCAGTTACCGGAGTTATGGTGTTCGTCTATCGCGGACAAATATCCGACAGGCAGACAGGAAGGGAGAATCTAGTTCTACCGAGATTTGTTTCAGCCAGTTTGCAGCGCGCGCGTCGAGTGCCTATAACAAAGCGACTTCATCCTACGCCGCTACTACGCAAACTTATTGTAGCATCTCGATGTATTGTCGCCTTTGGTTGCGACTATTCATTTGAGTGATAATTTTTTGACATTCTTTCAAGCGCATAATGCGTCAACTTTGTAAGATTTATCCCGAATGTGGATACATTTGTGTTACAACTAGCCCGTAGGTTAATTTTAAATAATTTACTTTCTATTTTCTGCACAGTCAACAATCATTTTCATTGACTTAGTGATAGTGATTATAATTACTATAAATGTTGAGCTAGTAGCTAATAAAACAGGAAAAATAACTAAGGTGACATTTTAATGTCACCTTAGTGATTTAAGTTCAGTATATTTAAAGAACTTGATGCCGTATAAATACCTTTTGAAACTTGATCAATCATAAACTTACACAACTTTGGCGACGAAACTTGTTGGGTTCGGCTTATATTAATAACCAAAATATAAACGGAATAAGTACCTAGTATACATTAGGTGTAGATCTGAATTATTTAGTAATTCTAATGAGCCGGTTCTCACTTGATTATCACGTTGGCTAAATGGTACGAGTCAGTGGTAGTGTTCCGGACAGTTTTGCACTGTCGCCTGGCTCCCCGCTCAATCTGATCGTTTTGAGCGAATCAGCCAAGCGAAGTTTTGTGTTCTAAGCACGGGATTTACTAAATCCAACTGTGTTTCCATATACTGCACTTTGAATATGAAATTGTGTCACTTGTTTTCCCCTATTGTTTGGTAGGCAGCAGAGATTTAATGTAACAAATAGAAAGATATTCATTTTAAAACTCACGTACACACAATCATTTACAGATAGAGATCTATTTACTGGCTATCCCTGATGATAATGAATAGTCAACTGAGCACAACACATGATACTATTACCTACGCTGCCTGCTTAGTACAAACGCTAACATTACCTAATTAATTCACATCATTAGATGAGGACAGCGCTTGTGTGATTATAACCAGAACGCGTATATTGTACGCCGCACAATGCAGCGTGACTGGTGCGTATTGCGACACGATTACGATGCACCCAGGAGATAATCCGCCTGTAATCAGTGGGTTGCGCCCCGGTGCACACGGTAACCCCCAACGTCACACACAAAGCTCTCACGAGTTTCGATTCTTCTTAAATTTCATGATTCTAGCTCAACGCGAAGTAGTTTAAAATCGAATTTCTAATTTAACGTAATCAAAGTATATTGCCTGTTTATACTGGAGATTGATGGCGCTTGGTGGAACTTGCTACATATATTGAATAAAGCACTACTTGTGCTTTTCCACAGTTAATTATTTTTTTATTGCCAAACCGGTAAACCATTGTAAACCTTTGAGAAAGCCGTAAGGCGAAACCGGTTAGGCAACAAAAAATAAATTAATTGTGGAAAAGTACAAGTGCTTTATTCAGTAAAGTATATTGCCGTTTACGTAGCACAAATCCGCACCTCAATTCAGTTTCGTACTGTTACGGATCCCAAATGTTGGCGAAAGAGCCTTGTCAGCCCGAACCTCCCCGTCCTGCATGTAGACTGTGCAGAGTCAGCAGTTTGTACACTCGCAAGTTGACCTGCCTTTCAACGGCAGTCTGGTCCTATCTCTCGTCGCGACACTAACGTCCCAATATTTACCAGTTCTCAAATATTCTAATTTTCCATTGTGTATTTAAATAATTGTATTCAATATTCGTATTTTCATTGTGTTTTAATGAATAAATTGTGCGTGTGTATTCGTGCATTTTCTTTTTAAAAAAAGGAGTCTAGGAGACCCCCGTAACATTGGTGGCAGCGGAAAGGGATTTTCAGAAATCCCGGTTACTCCTCCGAACTGCGAATATACGCGAGTGCATTCCCCGTACCCCGTGCTGTGCTGTGCTGTGCTATACCGTGCTGTGACGTGCTTTGTTGTGCTGTGCACACGTTGGCGTTTCCTTGAGAGGGAAATACACCGATTCTGCAGAACCACACAGTAAGGTGAACATGTATTCACCCCACATCACCATCATCAGTATCCTGTAAGTGCAGATTTGATCTCTAGTGCAGTGAAGTACAACATACGTGTAGTCATAACATCCTCCAATTCGCCGAACTCTCGGTGCATCGCTCTTATCAGTTCCAGACGACGGACGCTCGCATCTAACTGAACTTTGTACTGACTTTTGTGTGCGTCTATTTTTAGCTCATACTATTTTCATAACCGGAAAAAAAATTGTTTTCCTATTCTCTCTGATTTCTCAATTACAAATTGTTTTTTTTGTGTATTGTGTTTTGTTTTTATAAAGTATATTATAAAAATCTTCTATATTGTGCCTACTTGTATACTCGTGTCTATATTCCTTTTGTGTATTTTCGTGTTATTTCTAAAATGGATACAAAAGAGACAGCCGTAGCTGCAGCAGCTTTGGCCGCGGCCAAGATCTCGGTACCGGGAACGAGCAAATCGTTACCAGTACAAATCAATATCGATTTAAACAGCCTCTTCAAATTCATAAAACCATAAAATGGCGATAGGTCAACTCTAAACTCATTTTTATCCAACTGTAATAATGCCTACGAACTCGCCAATACCGACCAGAAACCCATACTATTTCGGTACATCCTTAGCCAACTGCAAGGGAAAGCTGAAATTGCCTGTTCAATTAAGGCATTCACCTAATGGGAACAATTAAAATTATTCCTAAAAACCCAATTTGCGGAAACAAAACATTACTCACATCTATTGGCAGAATTACAAGAAACTAAACAAGGCCAAAATGAGTCCGTAAGCCAGTTCGGCTTTAAGATAGAAGAGTGTTTATCGCAATTGCTAACGGAAATAGTACTAACAAAAGCGAAAGAGGCACCAGGTCGTACCGCAGCCATGGAGGACCTGGCCCTCCATCATTTTCTAATAGGTTTAACACCACGTATTTCAAACATAATAAGGTGCAAATCCCCAAAAAACCTAAATGAAGCAATAAGCTTTGCCATTTCTGAAGAGAAAATCCAAAAACTTATGTACAAAAGAAATATCGCAAATACCAATCCAACAAATCCTCAACGTCGTCAAAACGTCAATAATATAAAAACTGACCCAAAAGTCTGCAAATATTGCAAGAATATAGGTCACACAATTGAAGAATGCCGAAAGCGCGAATTCAATAATAACCGCGCCAAGAACCAACAAAATCCTACCCAAACCAATAACCCTCCAGGTCATTCGAACCGCCAACAACCCCGCGTTCACCATTTGAACGAGGACCCCAACCAAAATCAAACCAATCAACCCAATCAACCCAATCAAGCCGATCAAGACCATTTAAACGAATAACAGGCTCACGGCGGTGTCTCGTGAGACCTCAACAAAAGAACACCTGCTTAAGCGTCAATGGCACCAATACCAAATCCTCTGTATCCACTAAATCCACTGTACCTACTGAATCCGCTGTATCTACTAAATCCTCTGTATCTACTAAATCCGCTGTATCTACTAAATCCGCTGTATCTACTAAATCCGCTGTATCGACTAAATCTTCTATACCTACAAATTCTTCTGCAAATAACGTATATGAAATCACTACCAACTCTAAGAAAAGATACTTACCCTTTGTAATCTTCAAAACCCAAGTGAATAGCCGCGATCTTACCTTTCTAATAGACACAGGTTCCTGTGTTAGTTTGATAAAAGAACAGTCAATAGAAAATATGCCAAATCTTGTAAAAGATATCATTGAGCTTAAAGGAATAAATACTAGCACAGAAACCATGCCCACTCTAGGACACTTCCAATTGCAATTATTCACCAACAGTGAACCTGGGTTATCACACCGGTTCCACGTTATCAAAGAAATAGATCTAAATTACGATGGCGTGATTGGAACCGACCTTCTAAATAACCTCGATGCTGTGATTGACTACAACGGCAACACCCTCCAAATTCGACATGTCAAAATTAAATTAAAATACTGCCAACCCATTTATAACATCCTACCTCGTTCTGAAACGATAATAGAATGCACAGTCGATAATCCCGAATACCGTGTAGGACTCGTTTTGGATCAACACATCTCTGATTCACTCTTAGTCGCTAACTGTATCGTGAGAGTTAAGAGAAACAACAGGGTTAACATATCAGTAGTCAATATATCTGAAAAGCCAGTCACTGTATCCTCAGATATAAAAATAAAATTACAACCTCTAGAAATCGCCCCTCTTCAAGCTCATGCCGCAACTTTTCAACGGCTCATGAACACCGCTCTTGCTGGCCTTCAGGGTGTCCATTGCTATGTCTACCTTGACGATATAGTTATATATAGTCATGACCTTATTTCCCATTGCGAAAAATTGACCAAAATCTTTGATAGACTACGCAAACATAATCTTAAACTACAGCCTGATAAATGTGAATTCCTTCGTAAAGAAGTCTGTTATCTTGGTCATATAATAAGCGATGAAGGAGTTAGTCCAAATCCTGATAAGACCCGAGCAGTATCCCAATTTCCAGTTCCCAAATGTCCCAAAGACATAAAATCGTTTTTAGGACTCGTATCTTATTACCGGCGTTTCATTCCAGACTTTTCTAAAATTGCAAAGCCCTTGACTACATTACTAAAGAAAGACACATTCTTTAATTGGTCTAACGAGCAACAAATAGCGTTTGACGACTTGAAAGGAAAACTCGCATCCGCACCAATCCTCATATACCCCAATTTTGCTGAACCCTTTGTACTAACCTGTGACGCTTCAAACTACGCCATATCTGCCATCCTCTCACAAGGGGACATCGGAAAAGACCGTCCGATTGCATATGCGTCCAGAACGTTAAACAAAGCTGAAGTAAATTACTCCACTACAGAAAAAGAATGTTTAGCCATTGTATTCGGCACCAAGGTATTTAGGCCCTATTTATATGGCCACAAGTTCACAATCGTCACGGACCATAGACCTTTGAAATGGTTATTCAATTGTAAAGATCCTGACTCACGCTTAGTCCGATGGCGTCTGAAACTAGAAGAATTCGACTACAAGATCGAATACAAAAAGGGAGTAATTAATAGCAACGCCGACGCATTGTCCAGATTCCCCGTAAACCCAATTCAGAATCCTTACGACAACCCTACTCCTTCTACTTCTGGATTAAATCGCCAAACTCCCTCTCCTCCTTTTACTTTACCTTAGACGACCTCGACATCCAAGTACCCTACGAACCACTAGATTCCGACGACATACCATCAGTAGACTTGCTAGAAAACAATGACGACTTATTAGAAATCCTTAGTCCAGAGACAAGACGACACTCACCATCACATGTTGCTCCATTAAATCCTAACGCAGAATCTCCAGAACCGAATTTCGCCAGTATTCCTGATCCTCCTACTTCGCCAACTTTTACTGCTTCCCCTCCTGACGCTAATACTCCTTTAGATGAGAACTATAGTAATTTCCTGAAAACAATGTCCAATAAACAATTTAATAGCAATGCGGTAGTTCACGAGCATAATGATAGCATACTGAAATGCGCTAACAAAGTTGTCGTAATACCTACTTCCATAGATCTAGACAACTCCAACCCATACATAGAAGAAATACTGAGTGAAATGGAAAACTCTCAAACTGTGTTAAATCAAGAAAGAACCTTGCATTCCACAGTTTCTTTTACTCATAAAGAAAAGAAAATATACTTCCTATTCACGAAAGTTTACCATTTCAGCAACAGCTCATACCAAGACATATTCAAGTCATTACTCAACCTTAAATCAGCAATACTACTAAATTCAGATATCGCTGGTGGTTTTGCTATCACAGATTTCCGAAATCCATTTGACAAATACGCCTGGGTAAAAATATATAATATGTTCTGCTACATATTTAATAACTCAGAAATTCCAGTACATATCTATCGCAATACTACAATTTATCCCACTCCTTCTGAAATTGCAAAAATACTCCGAGAAAACCACGACATTCCTATTGCTGGACATTTAGGGTCAGGCCGCATGTATAACAGAGTCAGAGAAAGATATTACTGGAAACATATGCGTAGTGACATAGACACGTACGTGAGAAATTGCTCACTATGTCAAAGCAATAAAGCTCTAAGACAAATAAATAGATCCCCAATGCAAATTACTACTACTTCCACTAAACCATTTGAACGATTGAGTCTCGACCTTGTAGGTCCATTACCTGAAGCAGGTCTTACTAACCTCAAGTTTATCCTCACTTTACAAGACGACCTCACAAAATTCTCTTTTGCTTATCCAGTATCTAATGCTACAGCAGAAGATACATGTGAATGCCTAGTACACTTCATCACAATTTTCGGTATCCCTAAATCAATCTTAACTGACCAAGGCACGAACTTCACAGCAGAATTATTTAAGAAAACATGTGAGTTCCTTAAAATTAAACAAATATGGTCCTCTCCATACCATCCACAAACCCAAGGTGCCCTCGAACGGAGCCACTCCACTCTTAAAGAATACTTAAAGTCATATGTAAACGAAAACCAGTCAAATTGGCACAAGTATGTATATACTGCAATGTTAGCTTATAACACCTCCGTTCATTGCACAACGAATTTCACTCCTTACGAACTCATTTTTGGTCACAAAGCCTTTATACCCGATTCTGTTTACGAATTACGGGAAGACCTCACGTACCCAGAGTATGTAAAAGCACTGAACCATCGGTTGAAATTATCTAGAGAGAAAGCTTTGGAAAACATCCAAAGATCAAAAGAAAGATCCAAAAATTATTACGACGCTCACTCTCGCCCAGTTCAATATAAAATTGGAGATTACGTTTATCTCAAGAATCATGTACGTCTCCGTAAAGCCCTTTCACCGATCTGGAAAGGACCCTACAAAGTAGTCAAAATCAACGGTAGAAATACCCTAACCTTACTAATAAATAGACGTCATGTGATTCATCACTACGATCAATTAAAGTTAGCTCGTAGAGCCGAAAATTAAATCCAAGTTATGATGTAGGTTAAGTTAGAAACCAGTAGACTAATACTAGTTATACTTTTATTACAGTATTTCTACTTCGAGAACCTTGAGCCAAGAACTCATCGAGCCCCTGACGAACAATTCAGGAATATACTTATATACTACTTCTTTAAACTTAGTAGATAGTTACCTTAATGTAATCATCCCAGTGGATATATCATACATAAAACCACATATCAATAACTTATATTACGTTCTCAACACTTCTAAATCACTCTGCGAAAACTCCGAAAGCTTAAACAATGTAGAATGTTTTAACCTCTTTCAACCTCTATTAACCCGTTACGAAGATATAACTCGCGACAGTGATGCTATTCTATACCTCACTTCTAACAAAGTCAAAAGAGGAGCCCTTTTAGGCATCGTCGGTACTTTATCGAAAAAATTATTCGGAACTATGGATGAAGATGACGCTTTACGGTATGATAAAGCCATCCAAGAAGTCGAATCTGATCAGAAGAAATTAGCATCCCTTGTAGAACAGAATATCCTCATCACCTCCTCTACCCTTAACACCTTTAATGAAACCATACAAACCAAATCTAACGAACATGATTAGAATGTTGCTATTGACGCCTTGTACGTAGATGTTCGAAATCTAACACATTTGGCTAATGAATTGGACATACGATCCCGTATTATAGAACTGACTTCTATGATAGAAAATAGTCTTTTAACATTATCTTTTAAAGTAGAAGATCTTATAAATGCTATATTATTTAGTAAATCTAATATACTCTACCCTACCATTTTAACGCCTAAAGAACTTTATAATGAATTGAATAAGAATTATAAATTTATTCCCAGCCCTAGACGACTGCCGGTTCTTTTAAGCTTAATCAATATTCAAAATATTATTAATATATCTTCTGTCTCATGCTATCTAAGTGAGAACAAAGTAGTATTTGTTCTCGAAGTACCATTGGTGAACCCAACTAACTTCTTTTTATATCACAACTTACCTTGCCCGGCACCTTATGAGCCCAAAGATCCCGTTTCTTACACTACTATTATACCTTCTTCTAAATACTTAGGAATAAGTAAAGATAAGTCCACATACTGCAAATTGGACAATCTAAATGGTTGCAAATTAATAAAAGATGGTCATTACCTTTGCGATAATCCCATTTCATACTCTTCTCTCGCAACTCCTTCTTGCGAAACGGAGATTATTAGTAAAATACTTACATCAATTCCGGAGATTTGCTCGACTAAATTCTTTACTGGTAATGTAAACATTTGGCAACCATTAGAAAATAACAGGTGGTTATTTGTTACTTCCGAAAAAACCAAATTAAGTATAGAATGTAATTCATCAATTACCGAAATAAATATAAGTGGTACTGGAATAATGAACTTACCTTTGGGATGTATTGCTTATAGTAGAGATACAAGATTAATATCTAAGACCAATGTAAACATAGTTTTAAGACCTATATATACCAAGTTAAATATTGTGAAGGATGAATGCTGTAACGAATTAAAATATGCAAAGATTGTAACCAATCTCCCTGCTGTAAACCTAAAAAATATTAATTTAGACACTATTGCTTTTGAAAACCCTATGTTACTAAAAGAACTTAGAGAAATAATTGAAAAACCTAAAATTGTATTATATGAAAACTATTACACTACTATAATTATTTTAATCTTAAGCCTAGTTTTAGGTTACTTTATATTCAAACTATGTAAGAGAACTGGCATTTAAAGACGTTTCCCCTGTCTAAGAACTACTAGAAACCAAAACCCTGAATCAGAAGATGAAGGAATCGAAATTCCTGATTTCATTCCAGCCCCTGCTCTTCGCATCGGATAATTTCTACAATCTCCATTTTCTCCACCGTAAACTTCTCTATAAGAGGTAAAGTTTACTCTTAATCGGGGGGCTGTTACGGATCCCAAATGTTGGCGAAAGAGCCTTGTCAGCCCGAACCTCCCCGTCCTGCATATAGACTGTGCAGAGTCAGCAGTTTGTACACTCGCAAGTTGACCTGCCTTTCAACGGCAGTCTGGTCCTATCTCTCGTCGCGACACTAACGTCCCAATATTTACCAGTTCTCAAATATTCTAATTTTCCATTGTGTATTTAAATAATTGTATTCAATATTCGTATTTTCATTGTGTTTTAATGAATAAATTGTGCGTGTGTATTCGTGCATTTTCTTTTTAAAAAAAGGAGTCTAGGAGACCCCCGTAACAGTACGGAACCTTTAGTACGCCAGCCCGATTCGCACTTGATCGAGTTTTATAGATAACTAGCTTTTGCCCGCGGCTCCGCCCGCGTGGACGTCGGTTATCGCGACCCAACATAGCCTATGTCCTTTCTCAAGGTCTAATCTAGTCTTCAAAAGGATGGTGAAAGTCACGTCAATTTGACTTCGCCTCGCCTGATGGTAAGCTGAAGGCCAAGTCTCTGAAAAGAGTTTATCATTCTTCCCTTCTTTGTCGCGGGTTTCCTCCTGTATCCTAATGTTGTGAATACGAAAATGAGTCTGTTTGCGTAAACACTGGATAAGCACAAAAGTAGAGTACGGTTGGCAATAGGACATTAGATTTTTTTTTCTGAGAATAGGTTGTCGAAGTTGCGAACCGAAATTTCGGATAATTGGTACGTTAAAACGCATTTTCTTGGTGCGTGTGGATTTGAATCTTGTACGTTTCATGTGTGTTTTATATTCATAGGCTTCGGTATAGAAGGTGGTCCCTCGGTAGGGAAGTCATTGTAATATTAAGTAGTCACACGATAATCTCTAAAATATCGCTAAAATGATATCAGATATTTTTGATACCACTTAGGTGTAGACTAGTTTGATAAATAATAGTATATTTGGTAATATTTAATCCCTATCTTCATAACTTTATAATTTCAAAGTCGATTTTGGTAGGCTTCTCCGTCTAATTTAGTGTTTGTAGTAAATAAATAACTCCCTTCACTTAAACCTCAGAAGGGAAGCTCCACTAATTAGTCACGTAGTTTTAACATGATTAATTAGCGGATCCAATATTGAGCTTCATTTCTATAATGAAGGTATCTTCCGTGAGCACTGAACACTGTGAGCAGGCATCCCCACGGGCTATAGACTTACTCAGTTCAACACAGTGAGATTATTGATTCTAAGTACCTTGATATCACATAGTAATTATCAGATTATGACGTCAATTAGATGCCATGATAAGGTGAACCTAGTGTTACCATTCAGTTCATTGATCCAATTATTTTCATCTGCATTCTAGAACCTATCCTATAACATAAGCTTTGGGTCTAGATAGCCCGGCAATCGACGGCCCACAGATGGCGTGCGTTTTAGTCAGATCAAGTCCGACATAACCGTGGGGGTAAGGGGTATCCGTGGGGATTTTTCGCACGATAAAAAAAGGGTCTAGATAGCGCTGTGTAGAAAGTCCTAGAATATTTATTTGTACAAAACATTTTACACAGAGGTAGAGCTATTTTTGTGAGGCAACGTGATTTTGTTACAAAGTATCATATTCAATACCAATTTTGACGAGCTGAAGTGTATATTGTTGTGTCCAAACATTACGGTAACCTGATTTCCTTTTGTTATACACAACTAGGTTCCTTTTGTTGTATAATACTTACGGAAATAAGTGATGCGTGATACTGTAGGATAATCATCGTATCATTAGAAGACAAGGCTTTCTGGCTATGCGAGGTACTTGAGTTATGGCGTTAGGTGACATCAGTGGTTGCCCCGGCCAGGCATTGACCCCGGTAGTAATTGTCGCCGCATAGTAACAAGTGGTTTGTCTGATCACTATTCAATAGGGAGGGTGGCGGCTCTCGGCCGCGGCTAGATCGATTGGGGACTATTTCATACATAATTTAACGCCACTACGTGAGTGGATCGAACGGAGGAGATGAGCGGCCTATGGGCCATATATGGGTTATGAAAATGGAACGGAATTGGGTCAATGTTTACCATAGAGAATTATGGACCCATAAAGTTGATGACTACGAAAGTAAATCTGTTTACAGGGAGCGGGTTAAGCCTATATAACGGCTTAAAAGTTTCCTGCTCAAGTTGTTTATTGAATTAATTTAATATCATAATACACGAAGTATGATGTTTTCATTCCAAGTAAAGTAAACGATATTTCGTTTGAAAACAATCATTGTAATTACGAATTTGTGATAAAAAAGAGAAATAATTTAAAGCGATAGGTGAAGAGTGAAAGTTACTCTTGAGTTTTTATTACTAATTGTTTTTTCGCACTAACACAGCCATGCTGATATTTTTAGGACCACAAAAGTGTTGTTGTGTTATAGGCTGTTAACAAAAAAATCCCGTAAAGTATATCTTCACTGTAAGTTGTATCAATAAATAATCCGTCTGAGTTTACGTTTGAACGTATAAAATCATTTTAATAGTTCGTTCAGGGAATGCATTGTCCGGCACGGGCGGATTAAGTTTCAACACATTCAATGCCCGATACGGACGTTTGCGATGTCAACAGAATTTCAACCAAGCGAGTTCAAAAAGCTTTGTCGGCGACGGTTTAAGGACATTGTGTGTTGCATCGCCGACTGGGCGAACTGTGCCGAAGTGAGCGGCGCTTTGTACATGTACAACACCTCGCGCACACAGATTATGTTTTATATTTATAGTTCGTGTGTGCGCTAATCTTTGGGACGAATGTAAGAATAATACTTTGATCCCTTTTGCGGAGGTTGAGCTGGCACCGGCCGGCGACTGTATTCTTTAAAAGAACATCTGGCCAACTTACTTTTTGTAGAAATTCATGCTTATTTGGGTGACATGAAATGAAATGGTGAAAAAAAAATATATCGATAAATGTGACTACTAACAGTTACTTCTTATTAAGGACCCAGATTTTTCATAGGAATTTCAGAAATGGTATACTTTCAATTTTACCAGATTATGTAGTAATCAATTAGGTTTTCACAAAATAACAGTCACATAATAAACCTATACAATCGTTCGTATAGTATAAGTATATATTTACGAGTATAATATATGTTTCACGCAGGACTGGTGACTTAATAAAAGTTCATAAATCTCGAAACTCGAAAGGGTAACAGATTGAATTCATGCGACGTGAACTTTTCACAGCGTCATCTAGACTCAAATTAAGCATAGCTCGCAATATTCTAGGAATAGACTTCTGGCGTAAACTTCAATAAGCAAGAAATTATAAGGACCAAGCAGAGAAGCAAATAATATTAATCAAAATATCATAAAAAGAGAAATATCAGATTAGAGACCAGTCTATCGAGAGCCCCGACTGCCGGCAGTGGGGAGCTTGTTCTACAACAAACAACGTATTTTGTAAGTAATAGTTTTTCGCATCCACTTGTTATTCTGCGCTGTTCCTCGTGAACTACCCATTACCTGTTTGTGCCCGCCCTTAGCGCAATCGATACTGCCGATATAGCGGAACATTCGCTGGCGGAACACTGCTCACTGCTCATTATGTAAACAACCGCTGCACATTCAAATTGACTTTTAACGAATTTTATTTTTAAACAAATCAAAACATGTTTTTCACAGATTCTAATGGTAGTAGTTAATGGAATGTATACCCTGTTTTTTATACAAGATATAATTGAATATCATAGAGATGTTATATTTTCAAGTGAATGTAAATTTCAAAGTCACGTCAACCTCTTGACATCTCGGCCGCTGGCGAGTTGTACCCTTTGATCAGATGTTAAGGCCGCACTCGGCAGAATGTACTTTTACTAACAGGCTAGTTATATGTAAGTATCTCTGAAACTATGTAATATCTTAATTGCTTACATAAACAACAACAAACTTCAAAATGCTTACAGTAAGTACACTCTGTATTATACTATTACAAGATATACCTAACTACATACTTAGTATTATTCCAAATTAAGTACCAATATCTTGCAATATGCTCGTATCTAGAATACGGAAAAACACTTATATTACATTTTTATTTTGTAAATACTTATTTTACATTTATACATACCCACAACACGACAATTTTTTCGATTGCAATAAAAATAATTTCTTTCCCGCCGTCAAAGTAAACATCATCCATCTACATCGAGGCATGTTCCACGGCTCGTGTCATTTACGTGTCGTATTACATCAATGTTCCGCGCGGCGTATTGGCGTTTGCTATAAAATTATGCATCATGCTCGGGAACGGTCCGAATGTTTACTCCACTACTTACTTATCAACATTAACGTCATTACCGCAGGAACTGTGAACTGTAACGTGACGTTTAAAAACATTTCGACGTTTATCATGTTTACATTAAACTCATTAAACACGACAAACATTGGACGGAATTGCAAAGGTTCGACTGACTGAAACTCTCAAGTAAGGGTACACACAGCATACTTTCTGTGTAGAAGTGATATCTGAAAGACTTTGGTTTCTATTTTGACTTTGGTTTCTCACAAATGAAGTATGTGTTTTGCGCTGATTCAGTAAGTCTAATTTTTGTTAGAAATAATGTTATGAGGTAGATTTTGGATTGAATTGAATGGATGGTGTATTAAAATAAGGTCAGCTCATACTCGAATCAGCGGGCTGGCATCATAAAAACGGAACCAGTAAAATGATGTTGTATGTAATATTCTCTCACGACATATGCCCAGAAAAGTATAAAAGCCCCAAAGATTCAGATAAAAAAGAACAATTAATCAAAAATACAGTGTCCCACTTTGGAACCTACCTCATAAAGCTCGTTGCACAGTATACGAGTGGATTTCTCAACCTACTACGCCATACATTTACATTAATTTACAATGGTGAGCGCCTAATAGTGTCGCTAAAAGTACAATATGGCTAGACCGAGCCGGGCATCGTTGATCGTTGCTCACGAAACATATTTAATTCAGTGCACATCGCCGTGCGGTTTTAATAGCCCGCCGCGCCTCGCGTACCGATGACCGGCCAGCTGGAAGATACATCTTACTACGTGGTGCGGAGTGGGCACATGACGCGATTGTTTCGTTGGATAAAGACAACTATCAGTTGCTCTATTCTCTATTTGGTATTGGAATACACATTATGACGTTATAATCTTGGATTAAAAGTTTGGATAAATACAAAAAAATAAGTATTCATTTATTACAACTTTTTGCACAAATACAAAATGATTGTACAAAGACGGACTTAATGCCATAGGTATTTTCTGCCAGTCAACCCTAGGGTAATGAAGAGATATTTATGTCATAGGTAGGTGCACGAAGTTATGTGGAGAGAGTTTGACTAAGTTTGCTACAAATAATAATTTTTGTATTGAAAAATATATACGAGTATTTAAATAAATGAGTATATTATTATTTCGAAAATGATTTTGTTATTATCTAAATGACATTAATACTGTTGTAATAAATTTATTAGTTCTATTCATAGCATGTGCACAGTAACGTAGTGTGACGGTACATCGTCTTACCAAAGCTGAGTAAAATTTGATTTTACTTATTCAATGATGAAATTATATCGATATTGCCAGCACTCGCCCTTTGGCGAGTGGTACTGGTCAGACGGCAGTCGCCTCAGATAAACCGTTATACGGTTCATCAAACAACATGCAAACTCTGCACTCCGTACATAGTGTAAGAGTTTTGGCATGGGTGAATTAATCTCAACTTGCAGAAGATAGCTCACCAAAATAAATGTCCCCCGTCAAAGGGCGGGGGCCGGCATATTTGACATAGTCTCATGTCAAATTAGTAAAATCGAAATTTACTCTGCTATGGTTACACGTCGTACAGTCACAGTAGCAATTTCTGAACGATATTCTAAAGATTGATTTGATTGCGTATTAATAGACTCACTTGAAATGATCAATTAATGAAAAAAAAATGACATGAGCAACCAACGTGATGTGACTCTAATATATTCTCTTTAAAGTACAAACCATTCACGTCTCCAAACATATTTCATTTCACCCGTCTAAGTAGACAGTCAGAACACAACACTGCACTCTCGGCGGGACCTGCACTATTCCGACGGACAAACAAACATTACTATTTATGTTAATGTCAATTAACATATTAAAAGGAGGTTGTAGTACGTCGGCGGGCACATAAATCGGCGGGCGGAAGCGGGGCGGGCCATGAATCATAGCGGCCGTCGCCGCCGGCCTCGGGGCCACACACCGCGGTTTAAATATGAGCCTTGCGTACATTGTTGTGTCATAGCATGTAGCTATGTGCAGTACACGCTATGTACAGTACACACTATGTACAGTACACACGCGCGTGCGGTGACTTGTGCGAGTGCCGGGTCGTGTAATTAAGTTGAGTTGAAAAAGTGTAATGAGCGTAATGTACCCCTGGCTTGAGTTTTGAGGTAAGATCAGTTTTGACAATTTTTTCTTTTGTAATTAAATGTTTGCTTAGAATTTTGTACGTTAATTATAGTATCTTTCTACTGCTAAGGTAACAAATAAGCACATTACTCATTCATTTTTCAACTAAACCGGAATGTTTTATCATCAATTTATAACGAGGTCGCCGGTTCGGAAATTCCAATTTAATAATCGCTTTTGTTCGGTTTTGTGAGAGTGTCTTCTGGTCTTTTTTATTATTTACTATATATACTATAATAATTAAAAGAGATTATAATTAATTAAATAATTAAGTCAATAAAATACACTGTAAACACACAAGAAACAAATGAAAACATTGCCGTAGCCATTCGTAGCTTTCGTAGAGGTTCCGTAGCTTCGTAGCCGTAATTTAAAAACCTTTACTATAGGAAGGTAAAGCAATGTGATTTTATTATGCGTTTGTTTCGTTTCGTGTAAGTTGAAGTAGACCCATCTTTCCATCTTTTCTTGGGCCTACCTCTGTTACTAAAGTCTTCTATATTCATACTTTTTCATAATGTTATGATGAAACTAATGAAACGAATGTTAGTTTCAGTTAGACTATGAGAAGAGATGAAAGTGATCTGTAAGAACGACTGTGGTGGACCCGTGGACTACTAAAGTCATTCGTTCCTTAATTTTACATTCTTTGCTGCAACTTTCAGGCTTCTTCTATAATTTCTATCTACGCGTATACTCATTCCTTATTCTGCCATTTTCGTCACACCACAAATCCATCTTAACATAAATACCAGTTAGAAATTTAATAAATTACTGCGATAAAGCCAGATTTGTTTAAAAACCTAATGTAGCATGTCATATTCGTCACGCTATAGATCCAAACTCATTTGAATTACGTTCAACCTCTGCGATTGCGTGAGTTGAAAAATAGCGTGTAATGGAAACAGACTCGTGGGAAAACAAACTTATCAAAATCGAATTCGTTTTACATTACCCTTCGATTGAAATTAGGTTGTGATCAACCGATAGGATCTATGTGGAACATTGAAAGAATTAATTATATTATCTGACTCTTTTCGTGATATGCCTTGTATTGTTTGACCTCACGGTTGTATTGCTTTCTTTTTAAAGTTATCTCATAACATTCAAATCTTTGTTAATTATTAACACTTTCATGCGAGCATCGTATATAGTATAGGTATCTATATGCGATATAGCACTTCATTTTCCCATACAAATCGAGCGAGGTCTAATTAATGTCGTTGTGCAAATAACATGCACAGGTCGACTGATGCAAATGAAACTTCTTCAGCGAAGCGACGTACCATCTTGTTATGCGCTCACAAAGTAAGTAGGTACCTAGAATCAAAACGGAATGCCACTGAAGATGGAAATAATTCGATACAGTGTAGCAGTAGAGTTTTGTTAGAGTGAGTTAGAGTTTTTTTCAGCACATTAAACAAACTTTTAAATAATCGTATGGCCAGGGGCCGGAGTAGCACGTTGTGCTCTATATTTCGAGTTTTTGATAGCCGTGAATAAAAAATTGGTGACGTTACGTTAACATATAAGGGTTACGTTACGTTGTGCCACGGTAACGTCACCAATTTTTGACGTATACGTTGCTCGCGTGAAAGTGATAAATATTATTCGTGTTATAGAAGCAATCTTCAATCAGATATCTATAGGTACGTACATCAATTCACAATGCGTGGTTCACTTAATCACAGACAGACTTCCTTCGGACTGAACTAAAAATCAGTGACGGTTAATATTATACCACAATCTCTTTTATAAGAACACCGATATTAACGTCTTCAAATCACAATAATGACTATACAAGTAACGATATACATATATCAATGGTTGTACATGTATATCGCATTTGAATAAGCCTAAATTTAAAGCGTTGTTAATGAAAGTTATAAATATTTGATGCCACCAACAAGGGGCTTTGGGGGGCTTGCGGGTGTTAACACCCACGCCGACGCATTATATGTTCACACAATGATAGGTAAAGTTTCATGTTCTGTTTCAGTTCCCTCTGCCTCTTTTGTCCAGGTTAGATCGCCTAGCTGAAGATTTTTTTATTGGGTTTTCTGTTAGGAAGCTCTCAAAATTAGCACGACAAAAGTCATCATACTCATCGAAATATAATTACTGAGGCAAGTCACTTCTTTCCCTTTAATACAGCGAAAATATCGATGAATCGCTCATGCAGCATGCTCTCGAGTGAGGAGGGCTATACACCCAACCGGCAAGCACAAAGCAAGTGGAAGGCACCGGCAAGCACAAGGCAAACCTACATTTAGAGTGGTCACACACCAAAGCAGCAAATACACAAAAGCTGCATTTATCTACACAGCAAATTCTTGACATTGACAATATTCTTGGCAATTTGCTGTGTACGCTGCAAATACTGTTTTGGTGTGTGGCCTCCCTAAACGTCGTAGGATAATTGACTGTGTGCTTGCTAGTTAAGTGTGTGGCCCCCTTTAGCCCTTCTAAGCCCGATGACAGGCTTAACTTATGATATTGATTTTAAACGTATTACGTTATCCTCTTTTTCTCTTTATGAACAATGAAATTACTGAATAATGAACATCAGTTCTGTACAATATACTCGTACAACTATAATAATGTACTGTTTTAATCCTTATTTAACGCATTACATAATGTTACAACATAAACAAATACAAAGCAGAGTGACAACTCTCGGCTCGGTGACCCAAAGACAAAGGTTCTGCCAGTGAGCGGCCCACAGGGGCGCCCTGGGGGCCAGGGCCGCGGCCCTACAACACAAATTACTAAATATACCCGGGATATCCTCACGCTTCCTTATTGTTGCTTTAATATCAGATAGTTATATTCAATTATGTTGTCACTAAGTGTATATTGTGCATTTTGTACTAATAAGATAGCAAAATATTACTCAGTTCACATGAGGGTAATTAAGCCTGTAAAATCTTACAACACCAGAATTATCAACAAAGAAAAGCGTATAGTGGAGATAGGACATAGAAACGGAAGGGTGGTAATGTCTCCAGCCATTTTAGTGATATAGTGGTATGTAACTGGTACTAAGTGTTTACTATAAGCGTGTTTGGACTTAGATACTGGAAGCTTAAGTTACATACTCGTAACTTTAAATACCTCCCTCCTCGCGCCCACATAGAAGTGTGACACATTTTTGTTCGAAATTATATTGTCTAGTCTAGTAGTAAACATACTATCCATCCCCTCTCTGCGAGCATCTAGTAAAACGCTGACAACTGTATGACTACACAATCTGACATCCGACAAAACACTGAACATATTTGAAAGCAGTCTCTATCAAAAGAACCAGCAGATAAATAAATGACACAAGTGATAAACGATATTGATTGTGCGACAAGTTTGCCATTGTGTGTATTGTGTCCTCGATCATTGTCCCGACAACAGATGGCTGCAGACGCCGCACGCCGGTTGTCGCGGGACACGTGGGCCTCGTCGTCGAGTCGTCACCGTGTCGCCCGCGCCTCGTGACCGGTAGCTCGGAAATTTATTGTAACGTCATAATCTGGTATTCATAATCTTGTTTATATTTTGTTTGACATAAAGTTATTCGCATTGTAAACTAAATGGTAGTTTATTGTTTAGGTATTTCTAACGATAGAAGGTTTTAGTATATTTTGTGGTTGCATCCAGTAACACCTGTGACTCGTTGGGACAAAAACTGTTGCATCCAGTAACACCTGTGCCTCGTTGGGACAAAAACTGTTGCATAAAGTAACACATGTGACTTGTTGGGACAAAAACTGTTGCATTCAGTAGCACATGTGACTCGTTGGGACAAAAACTCTTGCATACAATAACACCTGTGACTCGTTGGGCATTTTTTCCCAACCAGTAACAGTTTGGGTGTTACTGGATGGGCATATGCCTATTTAATCAGTTTTTATAGTTAGATGACTGAACCTAAAAACCCAAGTTCAAGTCATTCTCTACGTTGGATATTAGACTTGTGTGAACTAGTAAAATAGTCCTTATTAACATTTGTTTACATACCGGACGATAAATCAGCTAGAATATTTGTAGCTGCCTTACGAGCTGAAACGAGCCCCTGTTGATGACAAGTCGTAACATCGCGCAGCGTGTACGTTATGGTGCACAAATTCTTTCATCAGGCCTGACAAAAAGTCTCGCCAAATATCCCTTTCATGTTCGAACAAACATGTTTGTTTAGCGCCGCACTCGAGATACTGCTCGCATTATTTACGATCTACACAAGATTGCCAATTGTATGCATGTACTCGTTCATTTCGTACGACACAACATTGGCCCACTTTAGGCAAATTATAAGAAATAAAATATCAAGGACAGGTTATGATTAATGACTACAAAATTTTGAATGCTTGTCGTGCTTGTCTGCCACGCAAGTTGTATAATATATAGGTACGGATAGTTATTTATAGAATTTCATTCAAGTTCTTGGATAATCAATTAATCATAATAGAAAACCGTGTAGCAGTATCCTATGACCAAAAGTGCATTTGTATGCCAAAGCGTAGGAAGTAATATTATCCCCTCGTATTCCGAAAGCCAAGATATTTTACTGCATGAGCATAATTAGTATTGGTAGTAGCTTCGAGTTTAATTCCTTGGTCATTTACATTCATATTTAGCTTCAAAGGCGTCCAGAGTCAATGTGAACGGTTTGCATCCTTCAGACTAACTCATAGAAAAGTGAAAAGATCGCGTGGGTATAGGAGAATTTGGAATGCTTAATGCGTGGCTCGGTAGCTCAGTGGTCAAAGCATTCCCATTGTAAGGGACTGGTTTCAGGTTCAAGTCCCGTCTCAGTATTTCAACTTTTTCCAATTTTAATCGATTTGAATATGAAGTTAGCATACTAATTACTTTAAAATTGCATCAAATTTCAATTTCGATATAAAATTGAAGTCCAAAGCGAACTACAGAAACACTTAAACTAATAATATTTGCTCCGACGGGAAGTTTGATAAATGTTTCCTACATATCTGTCGAGGTTTCAAGTTTTCTCTTTCAAACAAGAAACAATTTTACAGGTACCTACTGATTAAGTGCCTGGCAACAACCACTTATGTACTTACAATTATATAACTGTGTGTTGTATAAATATATTCGTAGAATGTATTTGCTGTTTCTCTTGAATTAGTACATTGACCCGAATATACGGTATGAAATGAAACAATAAATTATGTTGAAAGATTTTACTTAATTTACGAATCAAGTTAGAGTGAACGATTTATATTAATCAATATTAATATTTCTGTTTATCTCTTTCTGTCTGAGTACATTTTTATACATGTTACTTTATGTCATAGGAACATTACATAAATTTTATAAATACCTATATATTCTGGAGTCTTACACCTTCATCGTACTTGGGAACAATATAGTACAATAAGCATTACTGTCAGCTTCAATACAACAAAACAAAAAGTTAACATAATCGTTATATTCTCTAGCTTGTATCGACCATCGAAAGCATAATTCTTCCATCAGTCAGTTGCCGCCAAGTCAAGTGACTTGTACAACGATAATATTCGTGTAAATAATGTATTGGTAGCACTCTCGTGTTATGTCATGTGTGATTAGTTTTGGTGACACGGAAATAGCTGTTGTTTTTATACAAACTATAAGAGCTCGAATCTACAACTTTTATTCTGGGGTATGACTTTATTAAGACGAGCTTTCGGACCCGATTATACACCTAAGTCTCCAGTCTCATTCTTTTTGGTATAGATCAAGAAAAGATGCCCGGTATAATGGCAATTGACAATAGGCTCATCCGTTATTAAGTAGTGCCTTTACTTAACCTTAGGTTAAAAGGCGTGACTATAATATTTGCTAAGAAAAGAAAAAGATTAGTACCTAAATGAACAGATAAACAGACATATTTTATTATCAGTTCAAAAGACTATGATAGTTCGAATAATTGTAAAAACCGCAGGCCCGCCACACGCTTCCACGTCGCTGCCTCCCGCCGAATATTTCATCATTAATAAATAAAACAACGTGTGTTACGTATTGTTGTAAGGCACATGTCACACGCTAACAACGTAAACACGAGCTCTCGAGCGTAATTGTACCGTTTGTTTACCCATTTCACTAAGGCACTATTACTGAATATGGAATTTCCAGTAACCGCGTTTTCTTATTCCCCTCGGGGCCGAAATCACGACAATACTAATTTAGTATTAATTTTCGTATTAATCTTGTTTGTTTCAATACAACGTATTCCCGGCGGCTCGCCCCACGCTGTACTTCGAGAATGTTCCAATCGGTGGCCTCGGGTAGTTTAATGTTTGTCAAGTTTCTTTTGGAGCGGACGCGGGCGGTGGACGGTTTGCGAGGTAAGCTATGGTCGTTAACTGCGTCTTGTCCATTACTGATCGAACTGAACGAAATTCCTCCGCTAAGTTAAATAATAAACTTTTGCGGAAGGTTTGTTGGTGAACGTCTTTTAAAAACATTCAGCTAGTTTATGTTTTATGTGTGATCAATATTGAACTTAAACAATGAATACTATAATAAGAGAGGCATCGATAAGAAAGGTGAGGAGTGACTATGATATTCTGGAAAAACAAAATATTACTTATCGCAAAGCTTTTTTAACTGTCATCTTCAAAATAAAAAATATACTACTATAGGGCATCGGGTATGGGGTAGGTATCTTACGGATTTGGATGAAGTTGAACCATAGCAAAAGTATCGATATTTAAGTTAGTTCCAATAGGCTACTTTCATAGGTTACTCAGACTCTACACAATTAGTCGGTCCACTACTCACAGATAACAATATTATCTCGTGTAAGAAGGGATTAGTCTAAAAGGAAAGGGCCGTGCGCCACTGCTCTGTGGTCATAATCATGATATCAAGTGGAGCACAATATTAATGAAAACGTAACATAGTGGTGACATCAACAACGATAATTAACTGCGGCCGACAGCGCGGCCATCCATCACGACATATACATTCCGCCCCACGCGCCCATCCACTGCGGGAAAAATTAAAAAGCAGCGATTTGAATACTAAAATAATTACGAGCACACAGTTACGTAAATATACGCGTAAATAAAAAGCACGCGGCGCCTCTCGTTACGTTACCTTTTGTATTTTTTCTTTCCCTTTTGAATTTTCCACGTAAGCGATTACACATTAAAATCATGGAGCATGTGAGGTTGTATGATTAATGGCGGCTGGCGGCCCCGACACTTCATACAGCCTTGTTTATTCTAATGTTCGCGAACGTAATGCGCCCACCGGACCAAATGTACCATTCAAATGATATTTCACATAATTTTGATCCGGCTAAGGTTGATATTTGAATGAAAAATTGTAAATCACATATCGCTTTAACAAATATGTTACTTATTTACACTGCATTAAAACTAGTTGTAGCCATTATTCAGAGAAAATGGGATCAAAGAAAATAAAAAGGTAACGCGATTTTTTGTTTATCGAATTATTTACGCACCTGTTGTCAACAACAGGCGAAGGTAATTTGAAAATCTGACGTGCGATTTGCGAAAAGTAGTACACATTCATTAATTTCACGCCACTTAGCCTTTGTATAACGCTCTCAATAACTTGTACTCAAAGTGAAGCTCAAAGTGGATATTATTTCCGCTTCCAAAGATGAAGTACCTATGATAAGTACAGGTAAGTAGGAACTTAATGTCACTCGTATATCGTCAGTTTGTTACATGTCCTCGAGCCAATACTCATTAAGTGGCTGTGATAGAGATGTCATAAGAAATACGTAGGTAAACGTAACTACCAACAGAAAAAGCCTATTTATTTTATAGACTTAAGTAGGAAAACAACAAACGGCGGAAAACGGCGAAGAGCAAAGATTCCACCTTGAACCCGCGAGCAGTCCCGTCTATCCAAATCTTTAGAAGTTGGCATATTAATTGCTTTAAAATTTTCATTAAAATTATATATTTTGTAGTAAATGTACTCATGAACTTTGTAACTGCTTCATGTGACGACTGAATGGCACTATTTCATCTAAAAAAGAAGTATTTCTTTTAGACCTAACTAGAAAATTGTGAACCAAATACCACAAAATTCGGGAATTCAAACTCTTAACCGAATCCCGTTAGTGCCGGCAAACAAATCGACTAAAACGTAGCCAAACAAAATAGTGAATAGTTTAATCTGCAGCCGGCCACGACCGCAATAAAGTACTCTCTCCTACACCACTGGATTCACCAGATTCGTATAACGCGGCGCCATCCCTAATATTAAAATTTTTTTTTTTTTTTTTTTTTTTTTTTTTATACCACTAAGTTGGCAGACAAGCACACGGCCCACCTGATGGGAAGCGGTCACCGTGGCCTATGGACGCATGCAACACCAGGGGCGTCACACTCGCGCTGCCGACCCTGAAGAAACCTTCTAATGCCCTTCTTGAAGAACCCCATATTGTAGTCGCTTGGAAAAACCACCGCAGGGAGTTCATTCCACAGCCTGAGTGTGCGTGGGATGAAATGCCTTTCAAACCGCACAGTGCGTACCGTTTCCGGACGCAATGTGTGAGGATGAATTCCCTGCCTGTGGCGAGAGGTGCGATGATAGAATGTAGCTGTTGGCATCATGTCAAACAGTTCTTCTGAGCACAAACCATTGTATAGACGGTAAAACACACACAGTGAGGCAAAGTCTCTTCTGAGACTGAGAGGTTCCACATTGCCTGCGAGTATGGGATTGCCGACGAGCCTCAACGCCCGTCTTTGTACCGAGTCAAAGGGCTCAAGCTGGCATGCAGGTGCCCCAGCAAAAAGGTGACAGCAGTACTCCATGTGGGGCCGAACCTGCGCCTTATAAAGCATGAGTCGTTGCCCTGCAGTGAAGTACTGCTTCGCCCTGTTGAGCACCCCAAGCTTCTTTGATGCCAGCTTCACCTTGTCTTCTAAATGACTACGGTATTGGACGTCGCTGGAGATATCGATACCAAGAATCCCGATACTCGAGGAAATGGTAAGCGGTGTGCCCAGGAATTGCGGTGCTACAATGAATGGAGTTTTCTTAGCGGTGAATACACATACTTGTGTCTTAGAGGGGTTGAATTGGACTAAATTTAGTCTGCCCCAATCGGATACTCTAGATAACGTAGTCTCGATTTCAGACACAAGTTGTTCGCGACTTTCCTCTACTTCGTGCTGAGGGATATTTGCACGGCCCGAGTAACAAGCGTCTCCAGTACTGTCGTCCGCATAGCAATGAATGGAGTCATCCGACAGCATGTCATTGATATGCAGCAGAAACAGGGTTGGAGACAACACGGAGCCTTGTGGGACACCAGCGTTTATGTCCATGCGATCCGAGCAGCTGCCGTCAACGACGGCTTGGATACTTCTGTTGGACAAAAAGCTGGCAATCCATACGCATAATCCCTCGGGGAGTCCATAAGATGGTAGTTTTGCAAGAAGACCTCTGTGCCAGACCCGATCAAAGGCCTTTGCTATATCGAGGCTAACCGCCAGTGCCTCACCTCGAGTCTCGATGGCTTGCGCCCAACGGTTTGTGAGATACACAAGAAGGTCACCGGTTGAGCGACGGTGGCGAAAGCCGTACTGTCGGTCGCTCAGGAGATCGTTACCTTCAAGGTATCCCAGAAGCTGTGTATTAATGACACGCTCCATCACCTTCGAGAGGAGGGAGGTGATAGCAATAGGCCTGTAATTGGACGGGTCTGTCCTATCACCTTTTTTGGGCACAGGATGCACGTATGCGGTCTTCCATGAAGCTGGAACTCGTCCCGCAGAGAGTGAAAGCGCAAAAAGTCGTGTAAGTACAGGGCACAACTCAGGAGCACAGCGCTTAAGCACCAACGCCGGTATGCCATCCGGCCCACTCGACTTTCGAACATCTAGGGAATTAAGTACCCGCCGAACCATCCGTTGCGTGATTTTTACTTCATGCATTGAGGTTCCGCACCAGGGGATAATAGGTGGATCGGCATTCCCATCGTTCATAGTCGAGTTTGACGCAAAGAGATTACCTAAAAGATCGGCTTTCTCCTTGGCGCCATGGGCCAGACTACCGTCGGGTTTCAGCAGCGGCGGAAGGCAGGACCGGCAGAAGTTTCCCTCGGCAGCTTTGGCGAGTGACCAAAATGCGCGACTACCAGATGGGTACCGCGCAAGCCGTTCACCAATTCTGCCGATGAATTCTGACTTAGCCCTGGCGGTTGCCTTCTTACTAGACCTCGAGGCGGCATTCAATTTCCGTTTCACTTCAGAGATGTTCGGGTCCTTGCTGGCAAGGGCCGTGGTCCATGCCATTCATTTGTGAACAAACAAACTGGAAGGAAAACTTGAAGTTCGGACAACTCGTTTGGGTCCTTGGCTACTCTGAGAGATACTTTCTCCCAGGCTTCAGATTAAGAATAAATAAACAGCAGTAAATGAAGCTCACTGCAATCTGAACGGGACGAATACCTACTATTTTTTGATAAAATTGGTGTAAAAAATACTATACTATAGTTTTACGGACGCAAGTATTCAAACATGCACACACATACTCGTACATACTCGTATCGTTGCATGCACGCGCTCGGTAGCACACATCTAATCGCCGCGCAAAGGCTTCACAAAATAAACAACATCAGTAATCAACCAAACGAAGTTATCACAGCTCGTCAGAGCTTCTCCAATAAACGAGAGGGTACGTATTGAAAGGCATTTCGTTTGGCCAACCCATCAATATAAACGAAACGAAACGCAGTCATTTTTGTTTTCATTCACAACGGGGAGCATTTTTGTCGGCGACAGGTCGCGGCCGCAGGCGCCCGCAGACCACATCGCCTGCAGCACGCCGCGCTATGTCTGTTGGAATGATACATTTAATTGTTCATAAATATCGTACATAGCGGACTTGCTCAGTTATAGTTGTATATTTAGTTAGGTAAATCAAATAGGGCTAAGAAAGTAATATATTGGGTGGAATCACCTTGGAATCAATTGTGGCTTAAAATTAAATACACTATACCTATTTTTTTATACCACTTAAGTGTTGCTCCTAACTGTTTTCCGAGGGTTTGCCCACTTGGAAGTCGAATCGCGACCAAACATAGCCAATAGCCTTTCCCAAGGTCGGATCTACCTCTGTACAAAATTTCATTAACATTGATTCAGTGGTGTAAGCTGAAAGCATAACAGACAGACAGTTAATCAACCTGCATTCGGCACACTATTTCTCCCAGCTACCATCATAACTAGGCAGTAGATTAATTTTCAAGCCACGATATTCCCAGCGACGGGATATCAGACGGCTGTTAAACTTCATGCATCAAGTTGTCGATATTCGCATTAACTTTGTGAATGTTGAATTCGATACATCAACAGCCTAATTTGAGAGCCTAAATTACAATGATTATCGTATCATAATAATTATTTTGACAAGCGGGATATTCTATTTGCTGATGATATTATATTGGACTTATTTGGCTCTGTTTCAATTACAATTCATTTTAGATTCAAAGCGAGTCTAATGGTGAATAATTCTGGTGCTAGTAGGCTATTACAACATACTCGTAGTGTTGAAGGTGCAAAGATTTAAAAAATAGTGAAAAAAGCCGTTGAAATGTATCTAAGAATGTGATTTAAGTATATACAAACAATAAATACAATCACGCCTTTATTCCAGGAGGTTTACGCAGAAGTGAATTGACACTCACATTTCACCAATCATTGTATTAGGTCCCACGTAATAGGAGGTAAGCCTATTGCCGTATTCCGGCCACAATTGTTGACTCGAGCCATGTATTTGATGCTGAGATTGGGCTGTATATATCTGTCTGATGTTAAACAGCCCTATCCCTTAGTCGCCTTGAACGACACCGCATAGGAGGAGATGAGGTGGCCCAAATTCTACTCTGCCGGGCACCACGGGGCTTATGCTATGATTTAAGTATTCGATTTAAACGCAGTTGGTTACTTTAGTAATATGAAAAATTACTTCGTTTGTTGTAGGTACATCGCTGTGAGATGTGTGTTGATGATACATATAACCACGAACAACACGACCGCATCCACAATACATTGTGTGTAAAAACCTGATAGTATTCATACAGACTCGTGCGAGGCAGTGCATCGCTGCATTTCACGTTTCACATGATGTAACGTTACAATGCCCTGTGGAGCGGGTCAGCCCGTCACGCGTCACGCGTCACGCGTCACGCTGGCCTACATCGGACCTTTCGCTGGCGGCAAGTCGCTCGTCAGCGTCGATATATCACGCGGTATCTCGGCACGTACTGTCGAGAGATACGGTGACGAGACGTGTCTCCCGACTTTATTGATGGCCATTGTATGCGCCACTGACAGTCCGCGTACCGCACGTTTTTCAACGCGAACGGTTTTTTGATTTCATTGTTATGATGTTGAATCAAACGTTATTAATCGTAACTTTGTTGCGCTGGGATTTGTGTTGCTGACTGTACGTACAGCTGTCAGAATGTTGTTTGTTCTAACAAAAAATATAACAATCATTCTGTGAAATATGGTCGCTTTTGTTTTCGTATTTACACATTTCAAACTTATTTCTTTTCAAGTAAAAATATTTTGTACAAGTTACAAGGTAATCTTTCAGGAGGGTATAATACATTAACGTTTCGAGATGAAGGTGTAGAGTAAAGAAATGTTCGATAGACCCGAGCAATCATGAATGACTGAAGAAATAAGGAAAGAAAATGCTAATAATGTAAAATAGTTCTTTGTAGAGACCACAATAGTGTCCAAATATGGCAAGCTTAAAAGCTTCGTTTTTTCTTGGGTCCCTGCTAATCTGAAGCACCCATAGAGAAACAGATGTATCTCTTACAATGTAGATCTGCTAACAGTAATTACTGTCCTTTTATCTTTCTTGAGGAACCATCGAAGTTCATTGAGTGATGGCATGACAAAATAAAATACGGAATTGATAGAAGAAGAACACATGCTTACTAGTCAGACAAATTGAAATAAGTAATCAAATATTTTGAAACAAAAGACTTACAAACTGAAACCCATCATTTTTTCCTGATTGATTTCATTCTTTTGTTGATATTATTGACTGTCATAAAAGCGTTTCTTTTTGATACATTTTTCATTACTTGTAATGAGATTTTTCAATTACATTTCTCCCCCATTCCTGGTAGTCAAGTACATATATTATATACCTGTTTTAACTATAATAAAATAAAATGTGTCAAAACCGATTTCACACTGTCATGGATCTCTTGTAGAATCTGAAACCGGAGCATGCTCGAGAATGGTAGGTCACAAAAGTTATGGATGTAAATAGGGAAATATTTACATCCTTAAATATACACAAATACTTTGACTTGACTAACGAGTTAACCAAAAACGGCTACGTGGTTAAACTCAACGCCGTAGAAGTAGGAGCAAGGGGAATTCCAGCTAAATCCCTGTACAACTTACTTAAAGACCTCGGATTGCCAAGAGCTTCAGTAAGCTCTTTACTAAATCGAATATCAAAAGCAGCTTTGATAGGATCTTACCAAATTTGGATAGGTGGGGGGGGGGGGGGGAACACTACTGACGGTGGAGGTGAGCGCTGATGCATCACGCGGGGGCCACCCTAAACCTACATCTGGGTCGCAAGTCCCAGTCGCCGTCACGGTGTTCCTCTCTGTATCACGCTATGGACCCGGCGACCGCACGGTGAATCCATGGAGTGCTGAGAATCGGATCTCTATTGTTCCATAGCCATCCCAAAGTTAGCATAGCTTAACTAGCTTGTGTTATGGGTTCTAGAATGCGGATAAACATACTAGATAAATTTTTTTTCGTAAATACATACAATATACATGCTATACATAGAAACACCCAGACCAATGCAAATATTCATATTCATGCACACAAATATTGGCATTGAGCGGGGATCGAACCCACGCCTCCTGCGTAGCAGCCGCGCTGACTACCGCTACGCCACAGATGCAGTCATAACTTTTACAACCTTCCACTCCCGAGCATAAAGCTCTGGCTGGCTACTCCCGATGACCGAGACTACCATCTTGCTTATCAGGTCACCTTTTCTTCGTTCCAGTTTCGACGTGCGAGGGAAGCCCCTGTCGGAGGCGCGGCACTGGTCGGCGCCGGAGGTGTTCGGGCCGCGCGCGCACTTCGCCACCGCGCCGCCGCCCGCGGCGCTGCTGGTGCGCGACGTCAAGCGGCGCGACGAGGGCGTGTACCGCTGCCGGGTGGACTTCAGGAACACGCAGACCACCAGCTTCAGATACAATCTCACCGTCGTAGGTGAGTGATACAACTATTGAATGTGGTTCGCAATCCCACTTCTGATGTTTATTTTGGAAACGATTTAGTGTTGCTGAACTTTACTTTCGAAACGGTTTCCACGTGATGTGTTTAATTTCAATGAATGACTTAATTAGTAAATATAATGAATAGTGAATAAATTGATCTAACTAGAAGCATTTGTGTAATCCCCAGAGAACTATGTAGAAATATTTCACTTTTGTCACTGATTATACAACAGCATTAATCAGAAATGGGATTACGATTGATTGGCTACTAATTTATCACTAAGCATTAGCTACATTAGAATTTAAGCGTGGTCACATTGAATTATAATTCTCTTCCCCATAAAACAAAATCCTATTGGCGTATCGATTTAATTCGTGGCGTGTTATTAATAGTCTCGAGGCTCCATTCGCGCTAATCGCACCTCTAAGCGATTAACGAACCATAATCTAAAACCATACACAAAACAAATCATCAATCAGTCTATTAACCAATCTTGGTACTCGCTTAATGGCTCGATATACTGCTTTCTACAGGCTCGGCAATACTCGGCAATAGTCGGCAGGCCTCGGTATTTACGCGAGTGCGGTTGCGGCTTTGTTCGGCAGATATACGAGGCCGCTCACAGGCGCAGACGTAAGGCGCAGCTAACTTACGGCACAGGCACAGGCACAGGCAAGGTTTATTGCGACGACTAACGTGTGCTTGATACTCGTTCTAATGATCCCCCTAAGAAGTTATGGGGGCGAATGGATTGGCGTAACGCATGGGTTTGGGCGATGAACGCTGGTTGGCAAGTGGGGACGGCAACTGGGTTGAGGTCTCAATAAACAGGGAAAGTTTAATTCAATGGTTTAAAATTATTTACAATTTCAATCCAAAGATACCAGAATCTTACCCTAAAGGTATGATACATTTTGCTGAAAGCGATCACTCTCAACAAAACATAGTCACCCCCACGGGCACAATGAAATAAACCATAAAATTGAGTGGTAAGGACCAGCAGCTGCAGTACACCCATGTACAGTAAGTTATGAAAGATAACAAACGTGCAGAAGGACTGACAAATAAACAGGTACTCAGACTAGAACACAATAATTATTATTCACTGCTCATAAAATTGGATTTACTCATAAGCGTTATAATCGAAAAACGAATAATAGCTACTTTTCATCTGACTTAACTAAATGGAATGTGGATGTTCCCTATTCACACCACCAAGATCATACATTCCTCAAATCATACCAAATAGTTAAGAAGATCTACATTATCTACATATCCAATACCAAAACTGTCTTGGCACGTCATTGACAAGAGCAATACAAGTCAAAACAATAAGCGGGAACGTCGGCGACGCGCGCGTCAAACTTTAATTGAACGTTTGTATGTCTGTGAGCAGATATCTCCGAGACAGGTTCGTTACGCGCCCGTGACGAGTTGACAACTTTTTGCAGTACAACTCCAGGCGCAAGTAATGGATGGTTGTCAACGTCGGCGGCGACAAACTTGCGGAATGTTCAATCATTGTTCTGCTCAGTCCCCGACGCTATATCATCGCGTTAATTAAATCTATTTACTTAAGGCGCTGATTTTGCTATTGTTCTCGAAGTATGGATATGGCTACATGTGTGGGCTTGATGTTGCAAGAAGATCTAATAACTTTTGGCTTTAATTCAAAGACATATCTTTTTGAATTGAGGTTACGAACAAGCTTTAGACCCTACCTTTTAAGAGAAGAGCTAGGAGAACTGTATTAAAGGAACTACTCAAATTACGCTCGCATGATATGAGCACGTCGTATTGACCCTTTATTAACCCCAACTCAAATAATACCTAGGGATTACAAAACTAATAAGTTTGTATATTTGAGTGAATAGATAATGTATTTCAATCTTTCACGACAGATTAAATACAAAACGACGGAGAGCTGTTTTGTTATATTATTACGAGAGTTTTAAAACTTTCGCAAACGAAACAATGATAAATACAAACAGTTGATTCGCATTGCGCAAATATCATCCGATTTCACAAACTGTCTTTGAAAGATCGAAAGTAATACAGATATTCTTTTCATGAAAAGTTTTCTTTGTCTATTATATACTTAAGTACTCGTAGATACTTACTAATATTATAAATACAAAAGTAACTGTCTGTTTGTCACCTTAGAAGAACATAGCATCTTTTTGCGATAAAAGATTCCGGGATTTTGTAAAATGGTATAACGCCGTTTAGTTCAACATGATCTCGGTTTCTATCATGTCGGTGAAACCCGCTCTTAGTAAAACATCCTTGCTATTAGGGAGACATCAGTGCCTTAATGATTAATTGAATAGCAGAGCCATATTTTTTACATGTGACAACTTTTCCAATTGAAAGTTTACTCGTTTAAAGGCTCCATGTCGTCCGTTGATGGGGATGATGGACGGCCATATTGTTTCTGCACGAAACATTAATTTGAATGATGTATTGAAGGCATTTTCGCTTACAAACATTAGACAGTATTTAAGTACTCGTGTGATATTTTCCTGTCACTGGGAGCTTTTAAATACAAATACATGAACACTTATCCAGTGTTAGAATATTGAATAATATCTAGCATTCACATCAAAGGAAGCATATAAATTACAATAGGCGTCGTAGAAAAACTAAATAACTAATGTTATAATAACGAGAGATATATGACGATAATAAGTAACTACATACCATTTTTTATACCACTCAGTTGGCAGACAAGCACACGGCCCACCGTACAGTAAATTACAGAACACTTCTATCATAGATTATATTTTTATCTCTGGTGTTCACAATTTTATCCATTTAATTACATTTTGATAGTCTCTTTGATTTATTAAAATATTTGTAACGAAATATATGTAATAAATATTCAAATAATCTCAACATCTCGAATTATAGGTACAGTTCTGTAGATAGATACATTAAAAATCCGGGTCCAATTTTTAATAATTTTCTTTTTAGCCGTCGGTAGTGATCTGAAGTAACACAAACGAATTTGTCCTCAATATGTCTACCTCAGGCACCATTATTTAATTGGTAACTTGAGATTTGTCTCCGACCTGACTGAGGATTGTTAACAATGTCAAATTTAATAAACCCAGATTTGTTAGAAAGGGCTTTCAATTATTTTGAAACAAAAAAGGCCCGCTGAACGCCCGACGTTATTTGCTACAGGCAGCTTGTTCGCGCTACACGGTGTGACGATGCGACTGGTTCATTTTACAGTGCTAATTCCATTTGTTCGGTTTCCATAGTACAAATAAATCGTTTTTGTCTTATATTTTGCAAAATAAGAGTTGTTGCTATTTTAATCAATTACAATAGAATTACTTTTCTAGTGAGCTAATGGTAATCAGTCAGAGTCAATGATATTTCATAACATATTTAATACTAGCTTTTGCCCGCGGCTCCGCCCGCGTGGATATCGGTTATCGCGACCAAACATAGCCATTGTCCTTTCTCAAGGTCTAATCTACCCCTATATCAAATTTCATCAAAATCGGTTCAGTGGTTTAGGCGTGAAAGCGTAACAGACAGACAGACAGACAGAGTTACTTTCGCATTTATAATATTAGTATGGATATGGATATTAGTATGGATGGATCATTAGTCAGAGTACTTCCTGCACTTGCGACTGTGAAGGCATGTCAATATCGCTCAAATAGTAATTGTGGTTGAGATGATGAAATTCGTCACATAGACCGACAAACTACCAGACAACAATAAAAAGAAAAAAAATTATGAGACATAATTTGTAGTCGTGAAATACATGTGATTTGACAGATATTGGAAACTAAACGTACCAAGGTCTTAATTATTGATTCCATTATTAATTTGACACATTGCGTGTCCTCGACACGAAATAATTATTACCCAACGCGATGTCTTCATTGTGCGGCGGATAATTAATTTATTACGAGCTATTATGATGTCACCACACTTTATTGTTTTAACTATCGACATCATACGGACGTTTTCTAATATATATGTAGATATAGAAGAGGGGCCTTTAATCTGTGATAGCGTTACGCTAGGACACTATTATTTCATCTGAGCTACTTGAACCTCTTCGTGATATTCTATAATTTCTCATGAGGCTGAGTTAACAGAGTAATGTCCTAGCATGATAAATATCACAGTAAATTGTGCGATCAATGTATATATCAACTAATGTGCGCTTAATCTTACCTCAAATAACCTTAACTTAATCTAAGTGTAGTTTAGTGGTAAGCGTAACACCTATTCACCCTTTTTCCTTTTGGTGAGGGTATTATTTCTGGGAGTTATCCGCCGAGAGCAGGATGATGTCATTTTGCCATATTTAAACAGAACCCTGTGTGACGACTACCTAACTATGATAATAATATGACGGTAACAAAGCATCCAAATGTGTCCATGTAAAGATGAAGACACCGTGAGAGATATATATCGTTCAGTCTGCCTACCAATTATCACGCAATTCGCGTAGGTAAACAGTGAAACAGTGGATGTGACCTTAACAAATGCCAGGGAAATGCTAATCGTGTGATGCTCACTCTGGGGTGAGAAGGCTCAGGAAAAATGTCAGCACCAAGTACGTACCAGTGTGGTACCAGCAGAGGCCTCACTCGCACGCCTATATACTGACAGGGCTAACAGTCTCGTAAATAATAAGAACAAATTACTTTTTACATAAAATATTTTAGAATAATAAAAAATAATTAAAGTAAAGAGAATGAAACTGTGGCTGATGTTGAAACAATGTAGGTTGGAGGTACGAGATGAAATTTAAATATTTGAACAAAGTAGAATCTTGTTAAAACAATTAAAACTTAGAAGTGTCGTAAGGTTTCGTCAATTAGTTTCAACTACTTTATACTGTCTATCTAAACTGTCAACTACTTTCAAATTAGTTTAATTTTAATATCGTTTAGCCATTGAGTACTTTCACAAACTATAAAACTTTGGCTGTGTAATACACATCGAAACACGTTTCAGTATTGTTTTTAACCAACATCAGTAAAGTACTACTGCTTTGTTTTGACGATAATTTTATTTATCGATTTCTCTTACTTTCTCGTACTTTCTTAATCGATATGAAAGGTCGTTTCATTCCGCATTCGCCTCACTTTTTGCCCCGCTTTCCTATATAAATTTTATTACGTTTGAACGAGATTTTTTTAAGTGATCCAATTCTATTTTCACTTGCGTCTTCTTATTCTATGGAGGTTTAACGAGCTCATTCCCCGGCCCCGCCCGCCTTCAATATATATGTCCCGGCTCACAGTAAGCGTTTCTATTAAGCGCTCTGACGTAAAGGCAGGAAAATAACATAATGTTATAATGGGTGCAATGTTTTGTACGACGTACTTGTGGAAACATTGCCTTGTGATGAAATTATGAAGTAATAGCTAGCGCATCGGCCCAGCTCGCGACGAATCTGATCCTATTGCCGCGGTCAACAGGAACATATTCCCGGGCGTGCTCTTCCTGTGTACAATATTAAATCCATTTAGTAAGTTTTATGTACGCCAAACAGCAGTCATAATAATAGCTAGGAAACATAGGATAAAATACAATCTGGTAGAGATGGACACTATGGACAGTTTGACTAAGAAATCAAATACTACCTATTCACAATACACTCTGATTTTATAGTCGTTTTGGATAAAAAGATTTTAGACACAGTTTCGATAATAAAATCGTTTGGAAGTAATAATTTGGCGATTGCTATCGAAACTGTGTGCAAAACATTTACCCAAAACGATAATAAAATCACCCGGTACTCCCGGTATACATGCACAGTAAGCAACGGTATGCAGCATTTCATATGGTTAGTGAGAATGCTGTGTACCTCATTTTCCGCTATCTTCGCCCGTGCCACTTCTGATGCAAATAGCGTACATTCCCCACCGTAACCACTTACCATCAGTAATGCTGTAAGCTTGTTTGATACATAGACAATATAAAAAATAATCTTAGTAAAGAAATATACAAACCCGAAGGAGGACGCCCCAAACTTGAATTGGTCACTTTCTAAAATATTCACGTAGAAAACAATTTTTGCAAGATAAAGTAGGCAATTATAATCGGATGAGGCTTGTCCCCGCCATCGAGATAATAGCTATTTTCTCCGACAACGACAGTTTCTAAGCCCTAAGCTTCCCCAAATATCTTACATCGCCCTCCTGACAAACAATTATGTAGATTTTATACACTCTTGGGCACTTGGAGACGTTAAAGTGCTAGGGCAGAACCGGCGCACACTTCACAGTTAATACTTTAATAAAGAATTCATTTATTTAGGCCTAAATGAAACAATTAGGAGCCTTGTCGTGAGGTTCTTTAGTTCGTCTTGCCGTCAATTGGCTACTAACGCTACGTTTAATGGGATGTAAAAAAGTTGCAGAAACGTTCTTTTTTTTAATTTGCTTGTAGGCACTGAAACTGTATAAATGTTGGTGTTTGGGTGAATGTCTGACTTAGTTTCCCGAAAAACATATGTAGTTTTCCTAAATGGTAAAACGTGACTGCTGTGCAAAATATTCCCGGTTCTATTTCCGGAGAAGGCACTGTTAATTATATTACCTGTGAACATTTTTGTCGATTTGATACCCACTCAGTGCAAATTTTTACATACATGGACTTGGACATGTATTGTGTATTTGCATTAGTCTGAATAGATTTTCTAATAAAATATTATTATTACCAGCAAAATGGCTGCAATGCATGATAGGTACGAGTATGTACCTACAAACTGTGTGAGTTTTGAGCCGACTACAATACCTGCAACGTTACATAACGCGGCGGGATCTTTACGATCAGGCGCGGTGTACAAATATTTCGTGCTCCCTCATGTGCTGTTATCTCATGATAAAAGGATAGCTTTATGCATACAAATGTGAGTTAATGTTTATCAAAGAGATGCTACCGGCAGATACTAAGGTTTTATTTAATACATCCCTGTGATGTAGAACACTTAGGCCACTCTATCTCTATGTATTTTATACAACACTTTTGTCCAAAAGGGCTCGCCTCGTGTCCATAAGGCACATATATGGCAGTCGTACATATTATTCTGTGCTTGGCATAAACATGTATGAGCAGGTATAAGTAGTATGTTCCACCTCTCTTAATCCACCTTCCATTATATTATCAGCTACGGCGGTGGCAATGAAGCGTACTGACCACTAGAATATAATAAGCTGGTAGCATAAAGTTCCAGGACTTAATATTTCACTTGCTCGCTACCCACAGGGTGAGGACAAGAAAAAAATAAGAGATTAAGTACATACCTACCTATGATACGTATAAAACGTATAAAAATTTACTCTTCCTTAAAATACACGGGTTCTTATAACGAGGTGTGAAAAATCATTTTTCCAGACCACCATTTCATGATCAACATCTTCTAGAATGATATCATCGTCTCATCTGAACTTTTTGCAAGTTTCTTACCAACCAGCATGCTGCTGTCCATTGGCTTGATATATAAAAAAAATTGGCTACTTACCGTCAATATTCAGTGGAAGAGTTATACTTATCGGTTCATTAGTGCTGCATCTACTCAGAATGCTCATAAGGTTCTGCTAAATAAATTCCTTATGAAGAGACCCACTCTGTGGTAACACCTGTCGTGTAGCTGGGTGCCCACACGGGTACTCAAGAACGCCATCCTCATAACCGTTAGCCGAGCTGCTCCTCCGCCGATGAACCCACTAAATCCATAAGATCAACTTTAATATAATGAGCGTGAAATGTGTAATCCCCGTGGAGTGTATGTAATTGCGCACGGAATATGGCTCCCATTAATTGGATTGGTCCCTTCTGAGCGCCGCCGTCCCGACGTTCCTCATTACTACAATCGAGTTTGGTACGCGATTCTACTCGATATCGAAAAGTAATTTCACGTTTCTATAACCTTTTTACTGTTACTGCAGAATGAAAGAGATGGACTCTAACTTTTACTGGCTGATTTTATTATATAGCCATTCTAGACAACCAGCAGTGATTAAGAAATTGAGACTGTAAACTGCTTTATCTATTTAAATTCATTTCAATTTTTTTTTTTTGTTTTTTATATATGTATATGTCATCTAGACCCAATAGGTTCTTACGGGGTCGGCAGCGCGAGTGTGACGCCCCTGGTGTTGCATACGTCCATAGGCCACAGTAGCCGTGTGCTTATCTGTCACCTAAGTGGTATAAAAATATAGATGTCACTCGTAATTTGGGCTTGGCTAATAAATTTAAGCGCTCCAATCGATTAGTGATGGTATGCTGTTAAGGAAAGTTTTTCAATATTATGTCCAACCCTGCAATCCATATACGGTTATACCGTATATGGATTGCATAGAAATGTTTGCCTTGAGTGAGAATCGTACGGCACAGGGCCTTCTTACATAGCACTCTAATGGTATACTACCACGCCACCGTCTATTTATACCTACTCGTATTACAGGAGGCATGTTATCCCATAATGTGCGGCTCGCCGTCACTTGGCCGCCTCAGTAAGGACAAAAGAGCGACACGTCGTTCGGTATCGACGGCGCGTCCTCATTTCACGGCAACTTTAGCAGCCACGTTTGACCGCGTCCCGCAGACGCGTGTGGCCGGCCGGCCCGCGTCCGGCGTCCCACCGACGCGACGTGCTATGTTCGTTATTGGGCGCAATCGCCTCACAATTGGGTTTTAAACTTTAAGTCACTTTTCAAAAGAGCCGATCTCGAGGGTCGAGATCTGATTACAGATTGTTGTCTTTCTATTAGCCTTTGTCGTTTTTGAACACCCTCAAACAAATTTTAATGCAGATTATGTCACTCTTCGTTATCAGTCTAAATCGATTGCAAACATTTTCAATACCTTGTCGTTTTAATTCACCGTTTGTTTACTCGACAGCTTTATCAATTTTCCATTCTGCCTTACACCATTTCAATCTGTGAAGTATTCCATATTGGGCACCCGTTTTAATGGCACCTGAGTAAATGGCACCTACGGTATTCCACATTGGGCACCTACCGATATTTTTCGCAGGTGCCATTAGTGGAACAATTTATAAATTAAATTTTTATTCCACATATGGCACCTACGGATCAGTAGTTACTAGTGTTGGGAAGTTTTTATTTTATAGAACGTTAAAATAAAATAAAAACGATTGCAATCAGTAATAAGTTTAATAACTAATCTAATAAAAATAGAACTTCTTTATGTGTTTAATTATTTTAATATCACAATCAGTTTCTTTTAATCACAAGTGTTACAAATGTTACAATATCAGCCTTAAATTATAATCTTATGTCCTAAAAATACAAAATATAACAAATAACTAAAAAACAACATTAATATGATGACAAAAATCAATACTTGGCTCTCCAATAAAATTGTAAAAATCAGTCTTATTTTTTATGTAGATACTATAAAAATTAAAAACTATGATATACTTAGGATAGATTTAAAAAAATCAATAAAATCATATCAATACTTGGCACTAAAATTGTAAAAATCTTATGTACCTACTATAAATATGATTTACTTGGGATAGATTATGAATCACAAGTACCTAAAAAGGTCAGCGCATAATTAAAATGTGGCTATTTTTTAAAAATCGCAGCTTCTCGATACAGTGACCAAGAGTAATAAAACCATTTTTATACCCTTCAACGCTTGTAAATCTACATTAACTTATAACTAGCTAGAATGTAAATAACATTTAAATTTTTTTCTCTCTTTTCTTTCTTTTCTTTCCTTTTTTTTCATCAGAAGGATCACGTCATCTCTAAGTCCCCTCGCCCAAACGTGCCCATCAGGCTCGCGGCGTTTCCCCTTTGTATGGCCAGGGATATGTTCTGGGTTAAATATTGCCCCGAGCGCGGATCCTGCCCCTCCCTCAGCAGTCGGCACCCCAAATCAGCCACGAACCTCTTAGCCTCTAGGCCCCATGAACCCGCCGTCTCCACTGCGAACGGGACGAAATCATATCCCGCGGCCTCCAGGGCAGCGTACTTACTATGTTTTAGCAAGGCCGCGGACTCGGCTCCCGCACCGGCCACCCTCTGAGTAGCCGCGAGGTGGCACGACGCGAAGGTACAGACGCACGTGGCCAAATGAGGGAGCGACCTCTCCTCCACGGGACCAGAGTCAGTCCATCCGGCCGTTTCCCGTCGGTGCGCGAGAGGCCCGGGGGCTCCAAAATGCAGGGGATGCCTGCGGAAACCAATGCCCTTCTCATGATCCCGTTTAAGGCGTGGTGCCGGGACCTTCGGCCAGCACTTCGAGTGCAACTAAGGCCGTGCAGCCCGTTCGCCTCCACCTTTGCACCACAAATGCACGTGTGAGGCTCGCATACGGTGCAGCCAAGTCTGAGTCCGGCTGCCACCCTGAGAAAGTCATTGTCCAGCAACGTGCCCAGGTTAGGGACTCCGGCTCAGAGGAGGCATTGAGACGCGCTAACTCGACCCCCACCGCGCTATCGCGCAGACGAGCGAGTATGCACGTCCCGGACGCGTTATCCCAGCCCCTTTGCTCGCCCGGTCTCGCGGGCGAAACAGCCTCCGGATACAATGCGGTCCAGGTTTCATGGGCTTCCCTGAAATAGGGAATGCCAATGTCAGTACCTACGCGCGATAATAAATGGCCAACCAACCGCGAGACCCCATGGGAAGAAGCAAGAAAGGCGATCGGGCCACACTCCTGCAAACGGCGCACTCCTAGCCCTCCGAATCGGATGGGCAGGCTGGCCTGACACCACTGCCGCTCGCTAAGGTCCACATTCAGAATCTCCTCGACGATGCCTTTGAGCGCTTCGTCAAAACGGAGGACTTCGTCCGGGAACTCCCATGTCGGCGTTGTCCGTATGACGTACGTCAGTTTAGGCATCCCGAAACAGGACCTCAACAACGACAGGGACACGTGAGCCGGAAGGTGGCAAAAGTGGTCCGCCAGTGAAGCCAGGACCCGCGCCCGGGCGGCCAAGTCGATAGGCATACCCTCCGGGAAAAGCGGCGAGCCTAAGAGGCAGAGCGAGTCCCGATCCATGAACCTGAGTCCGGGAATAAGGGACATAAAGTTCGCGGTCTGTTCCTGCGCCATTGAACCACAGGGATAAAGCTCGCATTTCGCAGAGTTTATCTCCAGGCCCAAATCTTTCAAGGCGGGGAAGAGCGCTTCCACATCCCGCAGTACCACGTCGGGACTGCCACCGATGGTTCCGTCGTCTAAGTACCACACGTTGAGGGGGCTCTGTAACGTCTGTATGGCTTTGTGAATAGCCATGCTGAACATAAGTGGGCCCAGTGGGTCCCCCTGTTGCGCCCCAACCTGAGACCATATCGTTTCGCCGTCGTATGACAGTGAGCTGCGGGACCCGTAGCACTGGCGCAGGAAGGGGAAAATTGATGGCGTCAGGTCTCTCACCTCCGCCAGCAACGCTCCCCTATCAATGCTGTTGAAAGAATTGCGTATGTCCAACTTCAACAGGACGTCATCGCTCCCCTGGCGCAACACAAAAGCCCGCGCCGCGTGGATAGCCGCCTCGCAACCAAGAGGCGTGCCGAAGCCCAGCTGATGAGGTTGCAAATAAGGTGTTACTGCGCCTCGGACCGCCCTACAACATAACTTTGCCACCAACCTTCGGACTGTACTACCCACAGCGATAGGTCTGATACCACCGTCCTTCTTTTGGAGGGCAAAGTCAAAGTCAAAGTCAAAGTCAAAAATCATTTATTCTGTATAGACCATCAAAACGACACTTACAAAACGTCAATAATATACATATATGTACTAAAGACTAGCTTAGAAAATGGGCCACCGGTTCGAAACGCGGCCCCGGCCTGAGAAGACTCCGGCAAGAAACTCAACGGGCTTTTTTTTTTTTCTGGTCTATTTACAAAAAATGCTTAGTGCTTAGCAAAAAGAGATCCCCCGTATAAAAAGGGACAGACATCGTCGCTCAAGTCCCCCCTCAGCAGAAAATTGCAGAGTCGCGTAAGGGATTCCAGTAGCTTTTGGCCATTATCTCCGGCTGATTGGGAGGTCAATTCCATAACGTGGTCGGGGCGCAACCCATCCATACCGGCAGCCGATCCACGAGGAAAAGATCTAATTGCCTCCGACACGTCCCCGATGCTCACCTCCAGGCAAGGTGAGGAATCGATGTCTGGCGCCGGAGGAATAATTATTGGACGAGCGGGCGCGGGATGTTTGTCCCTCAGGGATGCGAGGGTGTCAGCCCCGCGGGGGGCAAACAAGCAGTCCGAGGTGAGAAGGCGCGCCGCACCCCGAAGGTCCCCCTCATAAACCTTGGCCTGGACCGACTTGTAAAAAGACGGTGACCTTTGGGGCAAAGGGTCTATTGGGTACTGCAACTAGATGGTCTTTGTTATATTTTCCTTTACCCTCGACGTAAGCGAACGACCGTCCCCCGCCCCTGGCAGTCTCAAGGCAGTGAACGCAAAAGACAACAGGGACGCTTAGTCGGGAGCCAGATTAGAGCTAAGACACTGCTCGATTAAAAAGGACAACCTCCCGGCTGCCAAATGTCTCACCCCCTTCGGCACATGCCTGAGAACCCAAACTCTCGACCCAAGAGAGGGCAAGTCGCTAAGGCCAAACTCCGCCCGTGTGGTCATCGGCGACCCTCTCCCCGGAGACGCGGTATCCCCGGGCACCGCATCACTACCGACCCAAAGCCCCCGCGCCGCTAAGGACGCCTCGACGCCCTTATGCATTCTGCCAATGTGAACCCTAAGCCCGTGAGGAAGGGCAAAAAGCCTAGCCGAGCCCGGGCAGTGTGGGCAAGGGGAGCGCGTGGGACTCGCCATAACAATAGGTACATGTACGAAGCGAGGAATTTTAAAAATAAAATACCAATATCAAAAGATCAAACACAATTACTACTAATCACATTAAATATTGTGCCACAGTGCCATATTAAAATAAATCGATCACTCACGATCGAGAAGCTGCGATTTTAAAAAAATAGCCACACTTTAATTATGCGCTGACCTTTTTAGGTACTTGTGATTCATAATCTATCCCAAGTAAATCATATTATAGTACATAAGATTTTTACAATTGTAGTGTCAAGTATTGATAATTATGATTTTATTGATTTTTGTAAATCTATCCTAAGTATATCATAGTTTTTAATTTTTATAGTACATAAAAAATAAGACTGATTTTTACAATTTTATTGGAGAGCCAAGTATTGATTTTTGTCATCATATTAATGTTATTTTTTAGTTATTTGTTATATTTTGTATTTTTAGGACATAAGATTATAACTGATTTCACAAGAAACTGATTGTGATATTAAAATAATTAAACACATAAAGAAGTTCTATTTTTATTAGATTAGTTATTAAACTTATTACTGATTGCAATCGTTTTTATTTTATTTTAACGTTCTATAAAATAAAAACTTCCCAACACTAGTAACTACTGATCCGTAGGTGCCATATGTGGAATAAAAATTTAATTTATAAATTGTTCCACTAATGGCACCTGCGAAAAATATCGGTAGGTGCCCAATGTGGAATACCGTAGGTGCCATTTACTCAGGTGCCATTAAAACGGGTGCCCAATATGGAATACTTCCAATCTGTTCATATCGATGTATCTAAAATACGAGAGTCAGATACAAATATAGAAAAAAATAGAAACGAAAAGTTTTAGGAAGTACCTAATGAATTGCGACGGAAATATTTTTGCTGCTGTAACGTATAAAACGTTGCAACACTGACAACATTTTCTGTGAGCAGAGCTGGGCGTTCAGTGCAGTATTAGAGACTGGAGTTAGATTGGACGAGGCCGCTATGTCGGATGTAAAACCAAATTGGGCTTTGATGCTTTAAACGGCACCTACCGAAATAGCACCAGCGCAGCGGACCCGACGCATTTGTTGGTGCGCTCCTGTCCAGCGAAGTTAAACTTTACCGCGCTTACATTAAGGTTGTCGAGCTGGTGGCAGTGCCCCGGGTGGACTCGGTGCTAATCGGACGGAGCTGTTACCGATCACCTGCGTTGTATTGAACTGATTAATTGCTATTGGTTCCGGCGGCTCTCAGTCGATATTGTTTTATGTTTGATTTAATTAATTTACGCCGTTAGATACACGGATTGTGTATCCGCAGTAATTAATAAGGGTTCGATAATCTCGATTTCGATAAGGCATAAACTGACTGCGCGTTAGTGAAAGTCAAAAGTAAACTGAACCTGAACCTTGAATATGTATAAGTCCTACAGAAATACATATTTAATATTTAAACGGGCTTTCGGCGGCTGTACTGATTGAATTTAATAATAAAATAACGGGGATGCATAATGTGAATCTAAGGGTTGTTGTAAATTCGTCTCAGTGAATATTCGTCTCAGTTAAAAAAGTAGTAAACTCGCCTCAGTCCATTTAAAATGATATTTTACTTGCGAAAATTCGTTCCATCTTGATAAATAAGTACTGTAGCAAACAACTGGTGACCATTGCATCATACTAAATTTGCTAAATATTGCAATTGTGCATAACTGTACATAAATTAACATAATACATATTATTAAGTACAATTATGTTTATGACAATAAGCGCGTTAACAGTTTAGATAATATTATTATGATAGTCACCAACAAGTTATTGAAGAAAAACTCTTGGTATCATACCTCCGCCGTCATACCATTCAGACTTAATCTCTCCGTAACGGGACACGCGTCCAGTTAGCTGACAAATTGAAACAAAATTGACTGCTATATGTATCACATACCTCTAAGCAGGCTGACTGCACTACAAAGCGTCTACAATATGGGGTTCTTCAAGAAGGGCATTAGAAGGTCTCTTCAACGACGGCAGCACGAGTGTAACACCCCAGTTGTTGCATGCGGCCTTATGCTACGGAATCTACTTTGTGGGCCGTGTGCTTGTCTGCTACCTAAGTTATGTAAAAAAATATAGCAATGTTCATTTTGCCATGTAATGTCATACACCTACATTCAAACAAAAGCAAGGTTTTATGGTAAATTTCTGTAAATATAATTATTATATTAAAGCACGAACAAGTTTAAAACTAAAACTGTAGTTACGAAACGTACCTAGGTACTGCGAAAATGAAATTTAGAAAGTATGAACAGATTACGTGTGTGTTCCGGAGTCTTCTTAAATTAGTTTAGAGTAACTTCCTAGATGAAATGCGTTTTTCGTGTTGCCTGTTTATTAAGAACACTAGAATATATTACTCAAACTAGGTGCTACTTGAGAACGAACTCTCCATCTGAATTAGGAGTTTGTAGAATAGTTGGGTTGTATTATTACTTTTTTATAGTGCCAAAGTAGCAAATACATGCAAGAAGTACCTGGTGGAAAATGGCTATGGTCGTGTTTGGTAACAGAATGGGACTGACACTATTTTATAACCTAGTGGTATGGGTAATGGACTGTTGAGACGAGGTCTCGGGTTCGATCCCAGGTTTACCATGGCACACACCAATGACTTTTCGATGCTTTTCGAAGTTATGTGTGTATTTATCGCAGGTATATAAGTGCCCGGTTAATGGCAATAAGCTCGGCACCTATTACATTGGGACCTAAACATAAACGGCGAAATGTGGGTGCTAGCACCTCTGCCTACCCCTTCGGGGATATAGGCGTGAGTTTATGTTATGTATAATTCCAACCAACCAACTCTTACCGAGTCATATTTTCACTCATTTCTGCATAACTCTTCCTACATCTTCAGATTAGAACGTAATTTCCTTAAACCACTCGCAGTACTCGCACAATATGAGAGTTGGGTGGATCATTAATTCGCGGTGTGCTACATGGACCTCCATCATAACAGGCTCCATTATTGTATCATCCTGTTCTAAAACAATCCAAAAACAACCTTTTTAAGGCAGTGATGTTTTGCTCCCTCACAAAATAACAAATCTTTTCATATCCAACATTGTTTATGTTTATGTGTACTTAAGTCAGAGTCGTTTTTATGTAATCCTTGGGAGGCGTGTGGTTTCCTGAGTGGCGTTGAACCGAACAAAGCCTTCTTACGGTAGCTTAAGCATAGATTGTGGGGGCCTCGGAGCCCCGGGCTCTGTAGACGCCCGCTGTGTAACGAGCTAAGATTAGTTCCCTGAGGGAAACTGACCAACAACTTTTTATAGATCACTAAATCAAAGTAGGTACCACTTCGGAACTTACGATTAAGTTAGTATTGCAGTGTGTCACTACGGCGCGACGCGCGACGGCGACGTGGGAATAAGGAAGCAGCGGGCGATTGTTCGTGCAATTTAAGTTGGAAGGGTTAACAAGAGCACACACCTACTACGAGTGTACAACTAGATAGTAATGCGACTCAAGTTCTTCAGATTAAAAACAAAGCTATCACAATAGTTTATGGGTCAGAAGTATATTATAAAAGTTTTAATTTAAAGCGGTTTAGCAGTTTGTGTTTAGCTCAGATTTTTGTGAAAATTTAGGCATACAACTATTTCACCGAATATTTTGGACTTAGTGCGACTTATTATATTCTTACAATGGCATTTTTTCACGTCATACACATACTATTATTATTAGTACATACATTACGAATAGCTCTGAAACTATTCTGGATTACTACGTAGCCCCGGTTGCGGAACCTTGGAACTTTATGCTGTGTGTGTGCGTATTTGCTACCTTAGCAGTATTAATACCTATTACCGAAATTCTCGTTAACTCGTGGAACTAAGCTAAATTGCAAGCGTGACGAGTACCTGCAAGTTCGTGGTGGAGTCTCACTCAGCTGTTACAACCGCTTCAAATTTTCAAATCGACTTAAGATTATTTGGAATTAATATCTTGTGTACGTTCCTCTTTAATAAACCAGTGGTTTTAATTTGAATTGAAATAAATTGAATTTTGAATATTTGTTTAAGTAGGCAAATAGACCAGGGGTCGAGTGGGCACCTCAAAATTATGAAGGGACGAATGGGCACTGGGGACAAATTCCAGGGGACCAGTGGGTACCCACCCGGCACATGTATTGTAACGTGCGTACCCAGTATAAAATAACTATTGAAAGAGTGAGATAGGATGATTTTTTATACCACTGAGGTGGCAGACGAGCACACGATCCACCTGATGAAAAGTGTCTACCGTGGCCTATGGACGTGTACAACACCAGGGAAGTCGCACTGCCGACCCTATAAGTACCAGAGTTTCTGTGCCGTCAGTGCAGAAGGCCAAGCAGGACAAGCCTTTGGTCTTCTCACTGAGAGCACAAAATTTTCCAGTGACCTCTAACTGAAGACTGCTCAATTGAAACGGTAAAGCCGTCGTGTTCTAATTAAAGATGAATAACAAATGTATAATATCAATTTATGTCTTGTTCCTGTGTGTTTACCAACTTGTTGTTTTGTCCGCAGTGCCTCCAGAGAAGCCGGTGGTGGTGGACCGCTGGGGGCGCGTCATCAACTCCACCACGCTGGGCCCCCACGAGGAGGGGGACGATGTGCTGCTCACCTGCAGGGTACTCGGAGGTACGATACATAGTCTAATATTCTAGGAATTTCTCTGAATAGGATTGATCTTCGTTGCAAAGGTTTGTAACGCACGGACCCGTTAATGGGTAGACCCACTGGAACCACGGGTAATTCAAATTACCCATGGACCCGGTAATGGGTCGACCCACTGGGACCACGGGTAAACACTCCACCTATAGGGTTATTTTTTGATAGACATAGACTGTACAATCACGAGGTCTTGGGTTCGATTCGTCTTTTTTCGTTCGGCTTTTCTTTTAAGCAATTGTCAGTAACATAATTCTTCATCGAAATTATTATTCATCGTCGTCCTCGATATGGTCAAGTGTGGAGACGTGCCCACGAGACTCACCACCTGCCACCTGTGACGTGGGCCAACGTTGGCGCGTCATGGCCGGTCGTTGACTTACTACTAAGACGTGGCAGGTTCATAGTCACTCCGACGTGAACTCGCTGTTCAACCAGCTAATTAGCTGAGCCAGCCGTTAGCAAAAATGATGTTCATGTTTCAAGAGTAGTCTTTAATTAAATTAAATTAAAGTATTTACATAATCACTAATAAATTGACAGAACAGCTGTTCTGTTTGACAACTGCGGCTTGTGTCGTGGCAGAAGCGGCGGCGGGCGGCCGACAGGCCAGTCACAATCGTTGAAATGAACCGTTAAACTGTAGGTACTTTAAATGTTTCACGTCGCTAGTTTCGTTCCAATCAACTGGCCGATGACATCGAGTTTTGAGCCTTTGACAGACTCGTACAATTCTGATTTGTGATAAAAAAAGGGACTTTTATTGAATTTGCAATTTGGCAACAATTGGATTTTCATTATTCGCTTTAACTTTAATGAACTCAATAAGATCATTTTTTCTTAAATTTGACTCTCTATTAAGTCAAGTAGACAGTTATTACGTTAGTTAATAATTCCGTCGAACGCAGCTCTTTGAGAGCGCACACGAGGAGTAGCTGAATACAAAAATACTCTGAGTATACCTATTACACCGCATAGAGTATTCCATTACGGAGCGGAATTGTATGTCGGCATTACACTGTTTATTATATTAATTAATTCGGAGCGTTACAAGACGAGGTGTGCGGAGCCCGCGGTGGCAGTTTCAATCAGTTCGCGTTTCCAAATTTACTCAGATCTAATAAATTATGATACACAATGGATTAGCCTGATGAATTAATGTAACCGAGACTAAGAGAGACGCCGGGATGAATTTCTAATAAATTGTTTCTCGTGATCAGGTGCTCGCTACTGATACAATATTGAATTGTGTTTATGTTTACAGACTGTCTCATGGCAAATGATCGTATCCATGCATTGAATTGAATCGAATCTTACTTTAAATCCGGCAATGAAATACCTGGCATGGAAAGGTCATCCGGCCATATAGGGTCCTCACCGTACTAACCTAGATCGTTAGGTTAGCATTGTGAGCTCGAAGTAGGCCTCAGTGCAACACTCGGGACATATATCTTGAACCTAAAATGTGCTCTATACGTGCAGTACACGTTTCTTGAGGATAACACGGCGTGCTACGGCGGTAGATGAGCTGAAATTCACCAAGCATCGATGTTTACAAAACACCGCGCACACCAGAGCCTCGTTTGTCTCGCGACTTAGGTAACAGAGAATAAGAAGTAAGCTACTGCTCGAGTGATTTCATATAATTTTATCTAAGTCTACACGATGAAGTGTAAACAACCAAACGAATACGTCACTACAACACGTTTACGCAGTGCGTGCGTGCTCTTAACCGCACTCTCTTGCGGCTTGTTTCCATTCTCCCACCGTTGCGTTGTTACACAGTGCCATTTCATATATGTACGGTACGCGCTTTGCCGGTATTAGTGCTCGCTGTATTTCGAAAACAATCTTACATGCAGCCAGAGTTAATCTCTAAACAAAATACACGAGGCTGAGTTGTATGTAGTAGGGGTCGTGTCGGCTGTCCGCCTATGTGCTCTGTTGACAATAAAACTCGTGGTATGACGTTGTTTGAAAAGAGACCACACAAACAAATTCATTTCATTTCTGATCTCCACAGGAATTAATTTAGAATAACCTAAGAGGTCTTAACAAGTTTATAACTTTTTTTTCTATGAATTTCGTTTCAAATTAATTTACGGAATTTGTTTATCTTGTTGCAATCTATTACAGATATTTATTAACAAGGTAATTAATTATATTATTAAGTATACAGTTGGATATCAAGAACCAGTCATTCTACAATAACAAAACCATGTGTAATACAATATTATACTGCTCGTAAGGATATACTTAAAAGCATTTACTTACTAAGCTCAGGCGTCTAGTCGATTTAAAGTAAAAGTTATCAATGGGGAAACGCCGTCGACAGAGATTCTTATGCATTCTGAGTGTTCAGCACGTCACGACTTCTGTCAGAAGTTCAGACTTTTGGAGATTAAATTTATTTTGCGGTACCATCCCGACTGCGTACCGCTAATACGGCACATTCTTTTCACCGCTTGCCTTCTCTTTAAAATCGGTTAAATGTAGTGGTTTCTTACTGCCGATGTATCAACTTAGATGATACAGACTTGAATTAAATAATACAACAAAATGTAATGCAAACTGTGCTAGTAAAGTTTCATTTTAAAGTATTTCTAAGGAGATAACGTTGCAAGAGGAATTAACTCCTGGGAAATCCTAACTATTGATGTAAGAGGTATTAAACTTCGGCAAGTTTGTATCAAACAAAGTTGGAGTACTAAATGAAATAAAGAAATAAATTACGCAAGCTCATGTTTTGTTTTAGTCGATAAACAGTTAGCCAAGAGGTTTAGCTGCGCGCCGTAAGTATACTCCGAACTCCGAAGGTGGATTAGAGTGACGTGGGTCAAGATCTAACATATACCTATACAATGTTTTGAGTGGGTTACCGACCATCAGACTATCATGTCAATCATTGCAATCTTTACGTATGCATCACAAACTTTTTCAACGAGAAAATTCTCGGGAAACTTTAGACCTGCAACAGTCATTGCTAAAATGCACATAGGCATATATTCGTAGAGGTTTGTTAGGAAAAAATATCATGATCCAGGCAAATGGGGTACCTACTAGGGATTATAAATTCAAAATAATTATTTCCGTTTAGTAAAACTATCTAAGAGCTTTAAATCCAGAAAAAACATCTCGTATATTGTATTGCATCATCAATTGCAATTGCATCACTCTAAAAATGTCAAATTGTTTTTGGAATTAAACTATTTTTATTTATTTATTTCTTTTTATTATATCTTTTTGACGTCAAATTCTGCTCAAAACTAAGTTTACCCATAACGTTATAAAATTTAATTACATTTGCGTATGAAACAAGTGATGAGCATCACTACTATTGTTGGCTTATTTGAGCACAATGTCATATCGTATTCAGTCGTGACTTGATACGCCCAGATCATCGTTATCGACAAACGCGGAGGCAGGGGAGCATTCCATCACTTGGGCTTTATACAAAAACATCAAAGAAAATATTGCTTAGCGGGTGTTCATCCTCCCTCACTTCAAATGTGCTATGATAATTTTAGTCTTGAGCGTTGAATAAAAGAATAGCGCAGCGTTGAGGAACCTCCATCAACAATATGGCCTTGTTTTTACGACGATGTAAGGCATTTGAGCGAACTGCGCGCATACGTGAGCGACACTTCACATGGCGTCAAATTTACAGAAGGAAAGTGAAATATTAGAATAATAAATACCAACGATATAATTGATAACACCTAAAGTACGATCGGCACTAGTAATTATGTAAACGTAGGCTATCATCACGCTGCTGTCAGCGATGGACGGGATCAGAACTCCAGAGCAACAGCTAGTGCATTCATAAGGAGCAAATAAATGGGTTATGAGACTTCTGATATTCAACTAATAAAATATGTATACAATCGCGCTGATATTTCTAATTGGAGTTACAAACCACCATGGGTTATGAATATTAGGTTACTAAATGTTAGGCAATAACACACACATAGTAGGCATATCGACATTATACAGCATAATGTTCTGAAGTGAAGCCGCGTAGGCCAGGGCTGTTTGCTCATCGAGAGCTTACACAAGAATGCTCTTATCGGTCAGGACACGCCGCTGCTGTAGTACTGTAGGAAGTGTAGGTACACCACGACCTGACTTATAAAACTGAGGGGGTGTTCAATAACTCCTAGCTTAAGTGCCCTATGTTAACAAATGAATAAACTTAACAGTTTTCTTGGTCAAGTCTCATATTTATACAAAATACAAAAATCAAAAATACTTTTTTACTTTTAATTCTTTGCACAATGTCATTAAAGGACAAGAAGAAAATCTGTTCAAGAATGATAACGATAATATCTCGATGACGTTATGATAGTCACAGCTTTGAGTCCCACATACGCCGAACCATATCAATTTTTAAAATGAAATGAAACATGAGATTTTCTTTATTTATTTATGGGACATGTCTGACACAGGGGGTAGGAAGAATATTCAAGACAGTCTAGTTGCAAATAAGCATACACCCATGCCCTCAAGCCGTCTAAACGCGGCACTCCACCTCCTGACGTTAGAGTTGTCCCTGGCGGCAGACAGGGCACTAAAATGTAATAAGGCTCGCCGGAGGTCTGCGGGCCGACGCACTGCTTGTTATTTCTCGCCTCGTCTTCCGGGAAACTGACGTATATACAACTTGTGTGTTTTCTGTCTCAACGCGGCTGTTACGAGTATTTATGTTTAGTTCTAATATCTTTCAAAATTGTGTCACTACTCTGTGACTTAAGATATATGAAGAGTAAGTTTTACATTATTTCGTTCCGTAAAAGTATTCCAAACATACCGAATTTTTTCATGAAAATGAAAATCTGACATAATATAAAACTTGTTTATTTTAGCAAACATTATTTGTATTCCTCACAAGAGAAATAAAATGATGTCACATATTAAACGACTAGCCTCTACTATGGGACACCGTTTTATTTCACTAAAATGCTATACATCATAGCCTAATTTTTCAAACAAGAACCGTGCACAGCATATAGTTCAGTTAATGTTATGAACAGATAAATTTTCGAAACACAAGTTTATAGAGCTTGCTAGTAACACACAAACATACTACTAAAATCTCGCATTAACCAGTAACATTTCCATGCATACTCAGCTTGTGTAGTACAAAACATATAGGTACATACACTCGTGGCGGTGTGAGTGGAGTGCAGTGAGGTATATTTTTCTTCCTCTCTCGGCGACTGCAGACACAGAAACGCTTTTATCCGACAAAACACGATTCTGTGGATACAGTGTGCCAATATAGTACACGCCGGGAGCGGGTTATTATGGGACGGAATCAAACGACGCCATCAAATAGGTCCGTGTAGGAGGTACGGCTGCGCGCGATGGTGATGAGCCTGGGGCACTGACTTTTTGTGTTGGCTTAAGATTATGTCTATACTATGATATTAATTTATTAAGTGATCGATCAAAACTGCTTGTTTTCCCTAACAACATTATTGAAGTATATAAAAAGCTATTGAACAAATACAAAATGTCAGTTTAAGTAGAGAAAGTTTTCAAATTATAACGTCCAGTGCATTTTTGCTTCGGTTTCATGCCAACATTCCGTTTCAATAGGTTGTCAGCTTCATGTAGCTGCTACTTATTGCTATGCTGGTTAAACGTTGACCTTTTATCATTTCAATTCGCTCAAATACTTTAAATGGTTGTGATTAATTCCTCTTAGAAAGTATTCTTTATAGTTTCATCGACAAAAATATTTAAAAAAAAAAATATAGTATCTGTATCTATTTTATAGACAATTAAAAATCACGAAGTTAAAATGAAACGATCCCAATCAAAATGGATTCCAAAAGATTACTGTATACCGTCACGAAACGAAATTTGAATTGACGGGAGGCCAGCGAATTTGCATAATCGAGAAATTGATTGAAGCGTATTCCCTGAAAATACGGACGAGAGAAAAAATATATTCAATTCTTGTGAACGCAGATGCCTTTCTAATGACGGGAGTGGAGCCTCGACTTTGTTTCCGAGCGACGGCTTTTATCAGCGAGCCTGTTGCTCCGACCTGCGCTCTCCGCCGGTGTAATGTGCCGAGGCGAGCGGGCACCTCCCTCTGACACAATCAATTTATACGCCTAAGAGGGGTGAATGCTAATACGTCATTATAAAAAATAATGATGTACTACGTAATGCTGCTCAGTGTACTTAGCTACATCTATGTTACGTGTACAATACACAACGGATGGTGGGTATCAGAATCGAAGTTGCAGATTGAAATACGATAATGTCTGAAGCACGAAGTCGCTATCGACTCTAATAATTAATAAATCTTGACGGACGGCGGCTGGCGCACTGTTTGCTCAGCAAACACTGAAATCCAATACAAAGAAACGACGACGTTGTTTGTCGAAGGCAAAAACAAACTAAACAATAAGCTTTGCGGAGGCGCTCGCCTTACGACTTGTGATTTAGAAAAGGAACCGTGCGCCAGAGCAGCGACAATCAATTAGGCCGAGCCACTTACAATAGACCTGCTGACCCCGTTCCGCAATTATGAAAGGCGGATTGAGAACTAGATCAATTTTGTGCATACGTGCTCCGAAATGCCGTGCATTGAATAGTAGGCGAATAGCTCACGATGCAGTGATATCGACTGCAACTGGGCCGATAGATTTTTTTTTTTTTTTTTTTTTTATTTATTTCACAAAATCCATTACATTATAAATACAATAGTAGAACTTAAGTATACATGTGTTCAAAATATAATGTTTGGTGCATTTACAATATTATTGAGAGCATCTGCAGCCGAACTAGGCGGGAACCTGTATCTCGGCTTTAGATAGGTAGATAGATGGGGATTGCAACAATATATTTATGTAGAACACAAACAATAGGTAGGTAATAGCATTGAAATATTACTACTTTTAAGTGGCATGAGATTTGACATGACAATGCATATATAAATGTTTACTTAACCTAAATGTGTATCATATGTGCGTGCGTGTGAGTGTGTGTGTGTGCGTGTGTGTGCGTGTGTGTGTGTGCGTGTGTGTGTGTGTGTGTGTGTGTGTGTGTGTGTGTGTGTGTGCGTGTGTGTGTGTGTGTGTGTGGGTCAACTTGGTATATTTAAAAGGTCTTCAGTCTGTTCGTACGTTAAACTTTGCAGGTAGATATTTACCTGTTTTTTACACTGAGTGGAGTTTAAGGGATATAGGTTTAAGATTTTATTAATTTTGTTATAAATATGGGGGCCAATGAAAACAAAAAATCTCCGGATGAAAGAAGTTTTTGGGCTATAGGTAGGGCAGACTGCATGTTTTCTACGTCTAGCAAGCAAGCTCTGATCGTATATCAATTCGCCATGCTGTTTCATGATTATGCTACGAAGGAAAAGCTGACGGACCGTTAGCACCAGGCATGACTGATATAGAAGGGTAGTGGGGAAAAGAAAAGGTTTAAAGCTATACACTTTTAGAATAGCTCTTTGGGCCACTTCAAGACCCTTCAACGCACTCTTCGAAGCTCCACCCCAAGACGATATGCAGTATGTGATTATACACTGACATAGGGATAGATATATGTTCCTTAACAGAGAGGCATCTGCAGCATGTCTCAAGTTTTTAAAAACGTATATGAGTTTACGAACCCGGGCAGATGTATTCTTTATATGCTCCTTAAAATTAAGGGTGTTATCAATAGTGATACCCAAATACTTGACGTGATTTACACGCTCAAGCATCTCACACGGGCAACCACCATTCGCGACACAGTCATGTGGAATTAGTTTGTAGGAATCTATATTTCTTGGGGGTTGGCGTAAGCTGAAAGTAATATATTTAGTTTTATCGACGTTGAGCGTAAGATAGTTGTCGCGGAGCCATCCCTTTACTAGATTAAGTCCTGTTTGAGCCCAACTAAATGTCTCCTCCCAGGTATCGGCAGTGAAGAGGAGAGCAGTATCATCTGCGTACGAGATTATTTCGCCTTTAGGTATCTGGAGACAAGTGAGATCGTTGATGTAGACGAGAAACAGGGTAGGTCCTAAGATGCTTCCCAAAGATGTACCTACGTCTCCTTGCTGACAATCTACGGACTCTCTGTAACCATGACATTTTTACCTAGTTTAGCTTCAAAGCAGTTTTTAAGGGTAAGCCAGGCAAAAGTGGTAACAACGATGATAGTGTCTTGTATACTGTACTTTGCAGACACACACCCATAGAGGACGCCCTAATTTGGTCAACAATTTGGCTCTCAATGGCCACAAATCCGACGACAAATCTAAAACGACAGAACGGTCGTCTACTTAGTATACAAATCCAGATTAAATCCATTGACATTTCGAATTAGATCTTAGTGGAACTCGAGACGCGAACTAATTCAATTTGGGGGAAGTGGATCCTCGGCCAGTGGAGCCGGGCCGCGGAACAAAGCGCACACACTGCGCCGGATAAACACAAACAGGGGACAAAGGGCTGCGCTGAAAGAGAATGCCTTCGCACAAATTTATTTAGGTAGCTTGTACGGGTACGTACCGACAGACCAATGAAAGCATTGGAAATTGCGTTCACTGTACTGTAATCGTTATGTTTGCGTTTCGTGAAACAAGTTGCTCTAAGATGTTTCGTTTTATTTCAAGTGCGCCGCCGTTTGAAGCCTTCGGATTATGTTAACGTTCTGTTGGATTGCAGCCTCTTTAGAAGGCTTTTGTCCGAATAAAGCGCTGCTTATTTCATTGTAAACTTATACTAGCTTATTGTCGTACTATATATTTACCAGTTTCTAGTGTACAAATATTGTTTCAATATAAATTGTGTGTTCTTGTTGGCATTGGTACAATTACCAATGCCAACAATGTCTTTATTCTTTAGAATTCACTGAGATAAACTGAACAATATTTTGCTTGGGAATGGAACCAGAGACCTTATACACAGCTGCCTTGAAATGTATGTTATTAGTATTGCTTCCTGTAGAGAGATGCGACTTACCTTTTCATGGCGTTACAGGACGTCCAGAGCCTTCGGTGCGGTGGCTCGTGAACGGCGTGCTCGTGGACGAGGAGTACGAGCACAACACGGGTGACGTCATAGAGAACAGGCTCCTCTGGCCGGCAATACGGCGCGCCGACTACGCGGCGGTGTTCACCTGCCAGGCCACCAACTCACACCTGGTTCCGCCGAAGGAGCTGTCACTCGTGTTGGACATGTATTGTAAGTACCTACCTACAATTTTTTTACAAACATCAGTATGACATCAAATATCGAGCTCTTACCTTAGTCTGAGTTTGAGCTGCCGGTAGTGAAACAACACGTTAGTACCTTGCGTGATAGAATATACCATACACGGTGTCTGAACTACTCCTAAGTTGCCTGTGGTCCACTTTTGGTCCACTTCAAATATGTGGTCTACTTTACGCTGGCAGAGCCTGGCTCTTAATAGTAAGGAGGTGACTTGACCAGGGTAACCCTACTCTCTCACATAAGATTTACTGTCCTTAATAGTATAATAGTATGTTAAGTGTGCTGCATTTCCTTCGTTCCATTTTGCTATTTTTTTCTTATTTCGCTTTTTAACATTTGCTTCCCGATTTTGTCAAATTATATTTTATAAATGACCACTAAAATATCCTCCTACAGTGAGACCTCTGACAGTGGAAATAAAAAAGCCACCGCAGATCGGCGAGAGCGGCGTACTTACCGCCGAGCGCCGCTACGAAGTCGCCTGCGAGTCAGCCGGCAGTCGCCCGCCCGCCGTCATCTCTTGGTTCAAGGGGAAACGCCAGCTGAAGAGGATAACCGTAAGTATTCACTTATAACCTTAATATTGTCCGGGTCACATATCTTGGACCGAAAATGTGCTCTATACGCGCAGTACACGTTTTTTGGGTGTCATTTGTGGATAGCACGGGGCGGCGGTGGACGAGTTCAAATTCACCAAGCATAGATTATTACAAAACGATCTGCGGGCGCTAGGGCCCCGTTTATCTCGCGATTTAGGTCCAAGATACGTGTACCGAGGTATACAATGAGCACTGACAGAAAATTGGTCAGTGTTTCCATATTTGACTGAAGTGACGAATACTGTATTTATTGTTAGGATTGTTTTCTAAATTGCATCCCTTAAAACCGAAAACTGCCACCTCGCACCCGCTAGCGAGTTTCGGATTAGCGAGTTGATGAATGAACCTAATTGTAAGCAGAAGCAGGTATAGACATTATACTCGTATAGATATCGTAAAGTACTTTTGCCTTGTGAGTAATTACTAAACAACACATTCACTCTTATGATTACATCTGTAAGCCTTGTTATGAATTTAAAATGTTTTTTTTTTAATTTGAAATCAGGAGGCCTAACGCGTATAACTGGGGTCAGTACACTACACACTGCAGCTCAGTGCAGCTTACCGTCAGCAAATAATGTCTGCACCAGTAACAACGTATTAAAGCTTGTGCAGCTAATTTATTTGCCGTCAGTCTGTTGGCCTAACTGAGTTATTTCCATGTTTCATTCATATCACACTTCCGGTATGGCTTTGTTACACCACTGCAGTAAATCACAACCGTTTTGTTTGTTTGTACAAGTAAGTTATACATGGTGTGTGTATAATGCGTGCTAGCACGATCTAAGTGTTCCGAGCGACTAGATTTTAATTTCCAAGCCATTAGCTCCCCCAACTCGTGCGTAGGTACCGAATGTAAACATCGAATATATACATGGTGTTGTGATTACCCTTGGAAGAGAAGAGTTACATTTTTATAGGTTACATTATTTTATGAGACACGATGAATGTTGTAACAGTTGGCAGGCTGTTTTGTACGTGTCAAAGTGTCCTTTAAAATGTACGTTGCGCGTAGTTACGGGGTATGTACGTTGTAACGTATGCATACGATTTACAACGTAGGTATTCGTAAGTCCTAATAGTATGCCACTCGCGTGTTTTTAGTAACGTATGAATATAGGATTGCAATCTAAGTATTTTAGTTTATGTGATAAGTATAATGTGAAAAATTGATACTGATATATTTTGACTGATTTATAATTATAATTGTAATAATAGACTTTAGATCTCAATAAAAAAAAGTTGAATAATAGAATAGTCGACAGTCATTTAGTTATTATTCAGAGAATGATAAAGTCACTGGTAACGAACGCAGAATAGAGATCAAACTAAACGAAAAATAGGCATAGACCATCATCATTCCCCTGGTGTATCTCCCGGTTCCGCTTGAAGGCTTAGGATATACATGTGTATTTTATATAGTAGGTACAAAATAATACATACATAGCACACTTTTAGCCAAAGGCATATTACGAAATGGTCCCAACTACCTAACTTTGTGAGTGCAAGTACGTCGGAGTAATGTGTCAGAAACATTAGCAATAAGTTGTGGTACTAATTAGTTTCCACGTCGGGTACAAAGTCAAAGTCGTCCGGCAGTTCAGAGCCCAGGCTGGGGAGCTGGGTGTGAGCGCAAATGTCTAACTCCACCCTGATGTGAGGCCTGGAGTTAGACGTTTTGCACCTCAGTATTTTTGTTCCTGTTGTGAAATTATAATTTTATTCAGTACCAGAGAATTAGCTACAGACACACAGAACTCTTAAACTCATATTACAAATATAACTAGTTTCTTCCGTGAGGTAGACACTGAATAAGTATACTAAAAGGATTTTGGATACATCTCAAGGGTCTTATTAGGAGTAAAACACTGGCTGTCATTTTAGAATGTAGAAGTAGGCATGTGCTAGTTACTGCGGATGATAATGCGGTTGGTGAGCTTTTCTGACAACTTCAAGCATAGTTAGTTTTAGCTCTAATAGCTATCACGGCTTGACTAAAAAATCTCATCGTAAAGCACTCTAGGCAATCATTAGGCCGTTTATTTCGATCCTGACCCGAAAACCCTGACCCGGTCGCGGGTTAGGTCTCTTGAAAAAAATGTAATATTTGTTTCGAACGTAACCCTCTTTCTAACCTAACCCGACGCGACGTGTCGTTCCTATCTTAACCCGTATTGCGGTTTTGTTAACAAACAAACATAACATTATAAAAAAAAACCACGAAGGCTAATTGCGGGCTCCCGCATTAACCTTCTAACCTAATCTATCCAAGTCTAATTGCGCGAGAGAATTACCAAAAAATATTTATATATTATGATAGGAACGACACGTCGGGTCAGGTTAGGAAGAGGGTCACAGAAATTCTTCCAGTTTCTAACCTAATCCGTGACCAGGTCAAGTTTGTGGGTCAGGTTCGGAATAAGCCCATTAGGCGCTTATGCAATACATATTATAGTGCTACCGATGTTTACATCTACTTAAATTCACCAGTGCTATCAATTATTTCATCCTACACTTTCTACATATCATTGGAAGTTTCATTTCGTTCCGGAGTGCGTACAGATGTCACAAGGTCGACCACGTAGGTACGCCCCTCGCTGTAATTACGGTGGTTGCGGATAGATCGCCAGCTAGGGCAACGTAGAAGCTCTGCAGATACGAGTTTTCTGCCTTTTGTACAATCAGAAAAACCACTACGAGACGCAGATAATAGAAAGCAATGCTTATAAAATGTTAATGATTTTCCTACGGTCGTTGAAGTGGCTACTATATGCTGGTTGCTGACATATGGCACAGAGTAGTAACCGCGATTTTCACACGGTAGATTATACTCCACTGTATAGTCTCAAATTCCTTCCCAGCAGCGATACGACTTAGATCCTATTATTCTAATGTTACAACATTACCACTTAAGTAATACAATAAAAAACAAACACGAAAAAAAACATTGCTCTGTAGACATGAAATCTTTTGTATATAAAGACTGGAGTTCAAATATCAATATTGTGAGCTCTTTGAAACTGCTCCATACTAATTACTAGTTATAGTACATTCTCCACTAAAGCTCGCGCGACATAATTATGTAGATACGATCCTACTCGCCTCCCTAGAGGTCCTGAGAGGGCAACCGCGCCGGAAATATTACACTAAAATAACATTTCAGTTAAATGTGTGCCGCTTTTATTAGTGTTGTGATACGCAGAGTGGGGCCCGCGGCTCCGCCCGCCGTACCAATTTAAAATGCCTGCTCTTAACTCTTGTGAGTAATTTCCCAGATAAGCTTTTAAACGTATGTTTCTTCGCTTTGAAATATATTCCTTGCTTTTTACTTTCGTTATAATTCAACAAACGTAAAAAGTTAAACAGAAATGAGCTCTTAAAGTATTTCCAAGTAACAAATATTTTTGTTTATCCTGAGTATTTAGGTTATAGCCTCTGTTTACCTCTATTTCTTAAAATTTGTTTAAATTGCCATGTGGTTAAATCAACTAGATAAATGGACACATAAAACTTATTTAACTGACTTATTTAGAATCAAACTTATATATGAATTTATCCCATTTATACTGCCAGTAGATAAGGTACCTGTAGTATTCACCAGTGCGACGTAATAATCCTAAGTTATGACATCTTAACAATTCCTGCAAATAGTTCCTCCAAGTCGAGTCCGTCCAACCGTTTTAATAAGAAAGTTGGCTGTTGGAGTGCGCCAGTGCTCTAATTGGTCGGACAGGCTAATCCGCGCTGATTTACGCGCGGCATAACTAATAGAGCCTCCAATAAATATCCGCCGGCGGCCAGCTCCCGGTCCGGTCCCCGTCGGGCACAAAGAAATAGCCAAGTGTTCGCGCAGATTTGCCGCAAATTACTTCCTTTTGTAGACTCGGACTGGCGCGCAGCGAAATATAAACTTTTTACTTAGGTTTTGATTGCATTTTTAATCTAGGAAGAAATCAGAAAGGGGCATGACTGTTGAGCTTGGCATCGACATACTTAATTTGCCATGAATCTATTGAAGGCACCTATGTGAGAAATTTGTTTTAATTAATGACCGAAAACGAGGTTTTTTAATTAGAATGGAATAAGCAATCAACATTTATTATGAAGAAACAGCAGTTACGGTTAAAATTAAGGTAGGTACCTAATTGGCTTTAACATAATATACAGTTAAATTTAACTGAAATTACGGGAGGTACTTACAGCTTGGTTTTTTAACCTCAAACCACACGAATGCTCCATGGGCACGGTCGCCATGGAGCATCCGTGTGGTGGTCAAAATATAAAAATGAATAGAAATACAATTCCATTTTAATAATAAATAGCATTTAAACTACCTATTATTATATACACACCTTTATATCTTAAACAATTCAAAACCATACCCTAAATATAAACTTCAAACAATGCAAAAATGTTGTGTATTGATTCAGCGCTCTCGGTAAATATTAATTTAAAATACAAGAAAACAAGTCGTCAAAACAAAATCTCAATTAATATCAAAAATACCTCGACCCAATGGCAGCTGCCAGCAACCGCGGTGAAAGCGAACTTATTAAAAATGTTTAGAGCGCCGCGCGCCGCAGCGAGCAAACATTGCGAACATTCCTCCCGTGCCGCACACCGCACAGACCGACTCAAAGTTATCTGCGCCTTTGTCCGGTGACAGCCAATCAAAGTTCTCCCGACACCCACAGACGCACACGCGCTCCAAGTAATTAGCGCGCGGCAGTGGCGAACACTCAGGATATATTTCTATTAGGCAAAAAGCTTGATTCGACCATTGATCGATGGAGACCCGAGTTCAAATGCCAAGTTTCGGAGATGTTTTAGGTATTTGGGAACGGAGCTGTCCTCCTACATGGATTTATGTAAAAATAAAGGCAAGGTTTTTTAGGATTAATTTTTTAGCTTAGTTTCTTTCAGTGACCGTCTGAGATGTGTACCTAGCACAATATCGATTTAACCAATTTAATTTCGATTTCAAGTAATGCTGCATTTCGCTTGATTTATAAGAGCGCCGACCGCTTTTACTCGTTTAAGAAAAGTTGAGAGTAAGAAAATGGAAAAAAAACCTTGCCATTTTATCAATTCCGTCTTTTGTTTCTCTTTTTTGTATCTCTCTTCCGCTCGTGTGAAAACTGTTATAGTTAGTGTTGCATCCATGTTGCATCGTTCAATAGTTACGGACAGTAACTTACCATCACGTAGCCCGCTCGTCCTTTCCCACTCATAAATACCTATTTGTAAATAGAATAAAAACGTAACAAAAACATAATTCTGTTAAAACTATTGGGACAACTAGGGAATTAGTTACTGATAGTGCGATACTATTGACAGCCTCCGTGGCGTAGCGGTAGTGAATGCGGCCGCTACGCAGGAGGCGCGGGTTCGATCCCCGCTCAGTGCAAATATTTGTGTGAATGAAATATGAGTATTTGCATTGGTCTGGTCGTGCCTCGGAGAGCACGTTAAGCAGTCGGTCCCGGTTGCCATGAGAACATCTATGGCAGTCGTTACGGGTATTTGGAGCCCTCAAAAATCCAAAAACAACGGTCTAACCGCAAAACTTCGATATCGCCTAATGTTAACATTGGGTTGTGGAGGTCAGATGACAATCGCTTCACGGAAAATATCGAGGTCTAGCCAAATCCGTGGTTAAGACTGGTAAAAGCGGACCCCAGACTCCGAGCTGAAAGCTTCGGATGCGACTGGGAATTAACGCTAAGAGGAAGAAGAAGTGCGATACTATTGAAAGTACCTAAAACTCGGAACGTTTGCGCGAACAGCCACAAATTGTTTGCCAGGTGACAACGTACCCTAATTAATGGCTGCACTGAAGTCTTTGCTCACAGTTGAGAACTATCCGGTGTCGATATCCGCAATGAGTTTGTGTGCGGAGCCTGGCGTGGCCTGCACAAGCACAACACACTTCATTTAGGTACTTAAATTAGATTATACAGCGTTTCTCTCATACCTATTATGCAAGCAACAATATCAATATTTCTACGTGGTGGACACAATATATGTGTCGTAGGCATTTTGTATGAATCCGCCGTTTACAAACGGCGTCGTCATTTTACAAACACTCGCTGTTATGTAATAACGCTCGCTGTTATGTAATATACCGAAGGCAAAATGACAACTCGTTAATTAGATAAAATCGGGACTTTAGGGCACCCCGACTCGGATAGGTTAGGTTAGAAGGGGATGGGGGTCGCTTGAGCGAGCGAAGCGAGCGAATAGACCCCGCTATCCCCTTCGTGGTTATTTCTTTATAAACCACCCAGAAGTAGTTTGGTTAGGTGCCATTTGAGTTTTCGGCATATTACATAACAGCGAGCGTTTGTAAAATGACGACGCCGTTTGTAAACGGCGGATTCATACAAAATGCCTGCGACATATGCATTATGGACAATTATAATTATGTTTATACTGGAGATTGATGGCACTTGGAGAATGCCGTAAGGTGAAACCGGTAAGGTTCAAATAAATAAATAATTGTGAAAGTACAAGTGATTTATTCAATATAATTATAATTATGCATAATATAGCATTATGGACGCTTACCCCGTTACTTTTGCTATATCTCCTTGCTTTTGTCGTGTTAGTTGTCCGCGGAAAGACCACGTCTTGAGTGACGTAGTAGACGACTAAGGAATAGGACTATTCTCCATCTGACAGTGAAGTACCTCCGACACATAGGAAAGACCTTCCACTAAGACTAGATGATTATTCAAATAACAGCTCCTATCGTACATCCATGGTATTCACAAATCATGGCGATACGACAGAATTCTTTAAATTATAAAGATCACAAGTAATGAAAATCCCAGTTGGTATTAGCTCGAATAGCGATAACAAAGAAATTCTGAGATATTTTATTCCAATATTGTTAAAAGTAAGGCGATGAGGATAGAGTAGGTACAGTCAACAGCAAAAGTAGATGATCAAAATCAGAAATTCAATACTAATGAACGGAGTTCACGTCAGAACTGTGTGGTGTCGAAATGATTCAAAAGTATGTGATTGTAAATTATTCCAAACATTTACTATTAGTATTAATGCCATATATTCGTGATCAGTTTTGACTCCAAAAGTTATAAACTCAATTCGCATCAGAACTAACAAGTAAAAAAATATTTCAAAACTAGTGATCAGTGAAAATCAAAAATTAAATTATGAAACTAAGGCCACGTAATCATGAGGCAAATAATTCATCCATACTTATTATATAAACTAGCTTAAACCCGCGACGTCATCCACGTGGAACGTCGAAAAAGGCATATGTTCATTAAAAATCATATACTTACATAACATAACATAAACTCACGCCTGTATCCCCGAAGGGGTAGGCAGAGGTGCTAGCACCCACATTTCGCCGTTTATGTTTAGGTCCCAATGTAATAGGTGGCGAGCCTATTGCCATTAACCGGGCACTTATAAACCTGCGATAAATACCCACATAACTTCGAAAAGCATCGAAAAGTCATTGGTGTGTGCCATGGTAAAACCTGGGATCGAACCCGAGACCTCGTCTCAGCAGTCCATTACCCATACCACTAAGCTACCGCGGTTGAATAATAATATACTTGAAAAACTTTAATATTTTAATTGTTTTCTTTTTATGTCAAATGTTTAAAAGTAGATCAGCTACTTTGATTATATAAAACGATAATTCAAAAAATAATAATCTTTGCGTGTTTGTGAATTAAAGTCAATGTTCAAAAGTAGCTGATGTGATACAAAACCATAATTCAATAAATATTATTATCTTTGCATGTTTGTGAATTTAAGTTAATGTTCAAAAGTAGCTGATGTGATACAAAACCATAATTCAATATATATTATTATATTTGCATGTTTGTGAATTTAAGTCAATGTTCAAAAGTAGCTGATGTGATACAAAACCATAATTCAATACATATTATTATATTTGCATTTTTGTGAATTTAAGTCAATGTTCAAAAGTAGCTGATGTGATACAAAACCATAATTCAATACATATTATTATATTTGCATTTTTGTGAATTTAAGTCAATGTTCAAAAGTAGCTGATGTGATACAAAACCATAATTCAATACATATTATTATTTTTACATGTTTGTGAATTTAAGTCAATGTTCAAAAGTAGCTGATGCGATACAAAATCATAACTCAATAATTACTTTTGCCCAGTCGGCTACAATATATTAAAACCGGAAGGTAGATTGATATTTTTATCTTTAGGGCATTATTTATATTGACTTGTTGTGGTTTTATCTCACTGTTAGCATTGAGTGCGTCTGTTATCTATTGCATTGAATTTATAACCAAAACTAATAGATTAAAAATATGACACACCATATAATTTTTGATTTTCACTGATCACTAGTTTTGAAATATTTTTTTACTTCCTTCCTTCCTTTTCTGATGCGAATTGAGTTTATAACTTTTGGAGTCAAAACTGATCACGAATATATTTATGGCATTAATACTAATAGTAAATGTTTGGAATAATTTACAATCACATACTTTTGAATCATTTCGACACCACACAGTTCTGACGTGAACTCCGTTCATTAGTATTGAATTTCTGATTTTGATCATCTACTTTTGCTGTTGACTGTACAACGCAATACAAAAGTATAATTTGCATAATTTACGTGCACACGAATGTACCAAGAACCATTAAAATTTCAGAGTCCGCTTCTTGTACACCGAAATATATTATGATTCCCTTTGATCTCAATATCTTCACTACAAAAAGTTCCCCTCTTCCGTTATGTAGGTACCGTTTACCCTATTTAAGTGCTGAAAATATATCAATAAAACATAACTTTGGCCGTCGGCGTGTACCCAAATTACACAAAATTTTCTACTTTCGTATTGGGATACCAATAAGGCAGTAAATTGTAAAATAATTATATATCAAATCACATTTCAGACGATCATCTATTAAATTACAATATATTTTGTAGCGCAGCGCAAAATTTGAGCACGGTCGGTGTACCTACAGCGGCGCGGTGCGACTGTGTACGTTACGGGTAGTCGCAATATTAGGTTGCTATTTACGACTAGTTGCTATGCTACTCGATACGTGGCTATAACCATAATTTTGCGATGTAAAGCTATAACGCTTCGGTAACTCGTGTGTGGGGAAATTAAGTCTCATGTTTACAGCAGTCAATCGTTAAGTTTAGTTCACTAAGCTCCTGGTTGTCCATAATCGCGAATATTGTCATACAATTTAGGAAAGGCTTTATCAAACCGATCTTCACTTTGACTCTAAGATTTAACTTGGAGAGATCATCTTGAATAATAGTACATGTTGCGTCTTAATCATACTTTGTTCAAGTACATACCAATGTAATGTAAACTTACTTCTCCAGTTTATTTTTTATGCTTTGTCTTAAGCAGTATACTTGCGAAAAAGATAATGGTACTGATACTATTAGATTAAGATCTGTATTTTTGCATATTATCATTGAATACTACTCGTAACTGTAGTCCAATTTTGGACGACATAGGACACATTATTCGTAGACGACAATAAATAACAAATGTATTAGAAAGAGAAGGAAATTGGATTCAATTTGAAACATGGCAGAGGTATTTAATTAAATGAAAACTTATCTATCTCACACAAATTGGCTCAGCTGTTAATCATGACCAACTAATTCTCGTACCCGTGACTTAGATTAGTCTTATTGCAGGTGAGAGAGGGAGAGCCAAGCTTGCCCCGGCACGAGTGGTTAATATTAACTGAGGAAGTCTTGCAACCTCACTCAACGGTAAGAAAGTTAGGCAGAATATATCTTTTTTTAATGTCCGTTCTCCTTTTTCACCCTGCAGGTGGCAATAAGCAAGTGATGGCACTGGCATTTATTTGAACAGAGGACAATACTTAATGTTCATACAAGGTTCATACGTAGTTTGCTACGCCCCGACCTTAGCTGTTATAATGTCGATGTACCTAATATAATATTAAAGTGACTTTACACTACTACTAACTGTATTCCAGGATGTACTCGTACCTACTACTTAACACTATTATGTAATTTAGTTCGTTCTTTCAGTTCTCTATTAAATATCGATCCACATGTACAATTCTTGTGTTACGCTCGCATATCTTAAATTTTACGTCAAGCTGTATTTTCCCAAAAAGCTAGCATGGCAGGTTGGCAGTGGCGCTGGCGAGGTTGGACCGTGGCCAGCGATGGCCCACGTCCATCATCGCCCATAATCACCGCGGTGGCTCGTAAAGACGCCGGCTGTCCAGCCGACCTGTTGGCAGATTTGTCGGGTGTTGCAAGCTGCTGAGTCAAGTCGATGTTGTCACCGTATGCTATATTGAGTTGAGCTACCCTGGAGTTCATTCACCACAAAAAATACTTTGTAACAAACTGTAAATTCACCAGAGAATTGCGTTTGCATTAGTTCGTAAAATTTGTCGGTATATGGCTCTTTCATCACAAAACGTCAAGGGCAAATGAATTGGTATAAGTAGTTCAGTTGATGGAGAAGTGCTTCTAGAAAAAGATATCGTGAATTCAAAGGTTTGTCATGAATTGTGAGTTTTTTCAATTTAAATTTATAGGAAAATTCAGTGTACTCTAAAACTTCATTCAAGTATTTTTTATTGAACTAGCCCCGGTAATTTTCTTGTAGTTGGTTCTAATAATATTCGACTTTGGAATATTGCAAAAGAATTTTCGGATCTATTATTTTTTCGGAACCTTTAATAAACATACGAGCCCAATGATGATATATCGCGTCCCTAGCGGAATTTGAATTGAATACGTCTCTGTCTATGTCCTTAGGGAAATATATGAACATAATCTTGGATTATAAATATTAAGTACCCAGGTACTTTAAATATTATAACTCTCCGCAATTGAGGCCCGTGGAAACAATTTGTCGCGTTAAACATCGATATATTTCGCAAATGCATCGAAATTATTCAGTTCTCGTTTCGGGCGAATATGAAAACGATTATTCGATATTAGATACAGGTGCTTCTTCACAAAGAGACCACTTGGCCTATCTTTGCACTTCCGGGCCCAAACTCTATTCAAATTTGATCGAATAAAAGTTTTATCGCATCGATTATCGATTCAAGCGCGTCACGTGACGTTCGATGCAGCTCGCTTGGAACACCGCCAGACTTCTTCAATGCATCGTTATAATAATCGAATACCATATTCATGACTATCACTTATTATCGAGTACGTTTAATTGTATTGTAGTATTCGGAGATAATTCTGTAGCTTAACTGCAGTATTATCTTGCTAAAGATCTGGTTTACGTTATTAAAGGCGTCGCGTCGTGGGTTTGGTCCTGGCACGGTCAACATTTTTGTAACTTTATCATGACAACTTTAGTAACAACACGAAGCGGTCTAGCTGTATGAGCGAATGGCGACGCGACGTACGGACGGAAAAATAAATATTCAGCTCATCCAAATCATACACTATCTTGTTGTCATGCGTAAGCATTGAACGCACAAAATTCTACCTTATTTTTTTATCGTGCGCAAAATCCCCACGGCTACCTCCCCCGCCGGAGCCGGAAGAGGAGGTTATGTCGAACTCGAACCGACTAAAACGCACGCCGTCTGTGGGCCGTTGGTTGCAGGAGGTAAGGTTGTCGTAGCCGTACTCCGACCTTCTGGCCTTCATCCAGCGTGGGGACCACGGAGTCCCCAATTCGCCCCCAGGTCGCCGCCGCGGCCTGCTTCTGCTAGGGTGACAGGCGGCTCCACCCGTTACCCCCAGGCCCGCGCTCATGGGGGACGGAGGTCATTCTGCGACCTCCGACGCCCGAGTTGCCGCCGCTCGTCGCGGGCCTCGCGGTTAGCGATTCTCGTCCGCTCGTCGCGGGCCGCAAGGTCTGCGATTCCCCTTCGCTCCCGTTCCGCCGGGCCGTCTCCTTCACGAGCATTACTTGCTCGTCACGAGCATTACTTGCTCGCACAAAATTCTGCCTAGCTCTTTAAGACATACAATGTTAGCTGATGTCAGCAGTAACATTAATTGGTATCGGCACCCGAGGCCATTGATCATGATGGTACTTTAGTTATAATATTGCTTTATATTTCTTAGTTCCTATGTCCACAGCGCGAGCATTCCTCTTATTTATAAGAATTTAAACCAATGAGTTCTGTCGTGCTGTACCGGGGCTGCTCAGTATGCGAGCGCGGCGCGGCCCGCCCCCTGCCGTCAAGATCGCGCTCGTTAAATCTGGCGCGGGCGGCCACTGCATCCTAATGTTTATGCTCTCCTAGTAGCTGCCTGTCGATATTGTTTGTAATGTTGCACATCACCTAGCTTCAATGCACTTTCAAGAAAACTCTAGTCAATTTAAACGAAACACTTACTCCTCGGTTTGATACCGATAAAATAGTAGCTTTTTCTTTCTTTAAGATAGATAAATAGATAGGTATTCTATATATTATTAGATTATAGGTCACTAATACAAGTTCTTGTATTCTCAATTAGCTTATTGCAGTTCACTGCTGGACATAAGGCCTCTATCAATGTACGCCATAGCTCCCGACAACCCCACCCTTCCGCGTCCAGCTTGCCAGCTACCGTTTTCTGCCACTACCCGACTTAGTTCACGATATATGTACTAGCCCCCAGTGTCCACGTTTTGGCACCATTTAGTGATAACAAGCAGGACGTATTGGTTGATGATCTTACAGTAGTCATGTGGTTATTTTTTACCATTTAAGTGTATTAGAAATTGAGACAGCAGTGGCGTAGCGGTAGTGAACGCGGCCGCTACGCAGGAGGCGCGGGTACGATCCCCGCTCGATGCGAATATTTGTATGCATGAATAATTATGGGTATTTGCATTGGTCTGCTCGTGCCTCGGAGAGCACGTTAAGCTTTTGGTCCCGGTTGCCATACGAATATGGTATCTATGGCAGCCGTTACGGGTAGTTGGAGCCCTAAAAAGTTCAACAACAACGGTCTAGCTGCAATGCTTCGATATCGCCTAATGTCACCATTGGGTTGTGGAGGTCAGATGGCAGTCGCTTCACAGAAAATATCGAGGTATAGCCAAATCCGCAGTTAAGACTGGTAAAGCGGACCCCAGACTCCGAGGTAAAGGCTTTGAATGCGACTGGGAATTAACGCTAGGATGAAAAAGAAGAAGTGTAATTAATTAATTCCTATACTTCTGGGCAATAGCTTCGCTCCCAACACGGCATATTCGTATGACATATTCATTTAACGTCACAACATGACGTTTTTAATGCAGTCAAATAAATAATAATTAACACTTAACAAAATAATACGCATGTGACCGTGCATGAGCCGTATTGCGGTCGCCATCATTAACGATATATAATACAGTGTGAGGCTGAGCGTGCACTCTGCAGCGGCGATGCACGATGGCAGCGGCCGTGGGGTATGGGAAATAAATAATGCACTTGTATTTCTTCAGTGGTCGTATATAAGCCACTACAATAATAATAGACTACAAAAATAAACTTCATATTTATTGTTATTGTAAATTCAATTGGGCAGAGGATTGTATTTATCTTGGAAAATTAAACAGGGATGATGTAGTGGTCTGGGAAAGAAAATAAAGAAGATATAATTTCTATACAATAGACATCTGATCACTTTATAAATAGATAAGCATAAAAATCTATTGTAAACGTACTCCAGTCGAAAGTGAAACATGATATCAACGTAAAGGTATACCACGCCACGATGGCGCGGCTACGAGCCCTGCCCCCCTAGACAAGTGGCAATTCGTTGCTCGGCGTATGATGGAATAGAATGACAAATGTATAGGATTTGACGTTTTTGACATTCGTTGACGCCTGTCATATACGTCAAATCCCATACATTTGGCATTCTATTCCATCATACGCCGAGCAACGAATTGCCACTTGTCTAGAGGGGCTGGAGCCCATAGTGCCGATAGGCCCCGCTTGATTCACCCCGTCAATAAATAAATATTAGGTACTTGTATTATATATTGTTTACTATTTTCACGACACAAAAGTTTTTCTGCCGACTGTGTTGCTGCAGCATGTCTTGTCTTGCTGCTGACAGATTTAAATTTTTGACCTATATTTTTCATTACTGAGTCTATGAAACAAAAAAAAATTGCTCAAACATCCACTAACATTACGCTATTGTAGTCCAGCACTTATTGACCTGATACATTTCACGCAGAGCTACAGCAGCTACAGTGACTTCGTGTTGGGGCTTTGATAAAAATTAAGATAGAATCACCGGAGTCCGACTGTTTTATCTTTAACTGAGGTTAAGCTTTTAGTTAGAGTAGGTTTAGATTTAGGATTTGTCTTTTATCTTATTTTACCAGGAAGACAAATGTAGGTTATAGTTACACTATTAGATACCTGTTCTTAGCGTCGCCTCTTTGTATACAAAAATATACGGAAAGTACTTGGTTTTACAGTTAAGTTGAATATAGTTTAAGTAGATCTAAACAAGTTTCAAGAATGACTTAAAATTAGCGCGCCCGCTTAAACCGATAGTTTTCCTCCAATGCCGAGGATGGCGGGGGTGTGAGGCGCTGCGAGTGGGGCGCGGGGCGGGGCGGCTCTGGCTCGGAGCCAGGGTTCAGATAATTATCCCCTATTAATCTCACAGCCAAATCGCTCCGAACGGCCATAAAAAACAAGTGATAACGGTAACTCAGAGATCGCTCTCGATAGCGGAGTAAATAAACACAAGTGTCTCGGGGAGCTTTTTCTATTAGAGATATTCAGTTTTGTTTTAGTTTCTATTTATATTTGAGCCTGACTGACATAATTAATTTATCCATTGAACTGAACTGTACAATTTTACGAGTTACGTCTTCTCTACTAGATTTCAATTGTGGATGAGTTCTCCAATTTCTGTTCACTTTTTCCAACGCAGTTTTTCTTTACAGCTGCACGTAGCTCTGAAAATATAATAATAAATATTTTAAGACACTCTGCACAACGATGTCTAGACCCATAGTAAACATAACTTAACTAGCTTGTGTTATGGGTTGTAGAATGCGGATAAACACCCAGACTAATAATAAATAATAATAACCTGGCAACCCTACAACATATGTCACATTTTTTTTGCTCCGTATATTAATTTATTTTAATATTACTTCTCGTGTTTGTTATTTGCTGATTTTGAATACAATACCGGCTAGCTCACCATAACAAAAAGTAAATAGAATTTCTCTGTGAAAATGCATCCTGTAATCCAAAATAAACCACAAACAAGATTTCCCAAGCACAGTGACAGATGTCACTAATAAAATAACTAAAGCGAAATCAATGATGAAGAAAATATGTTGACCCGAGCACAAGCGAGGAAGAACACAAATGCACCTCCAACATCCCCGGACTCGTCGCTAAGCTCCGCCGCGCAGCCTCCACCGACGGAACCAGCGGCGTCGAGCTCATCTTCGAGCGACGAGTTCTTCTCCCCGCCGACGTCGCCAACACTTGTACGTCGGCCGGGGAGAGGCCGGCCTCCGGCTAGCTTGGAGCCCCGACGCCCTCCGGCTTCGAATAGGGCCCCCGCTGTCGGTGGTAATGTGCGCCGCATGCGATGGACGACGTCAATAAATGAAAATGTCATGCGGGCATATTTTGCGGCTACAGGAGGAGGAACCAACCTCACTGCGTACCGTGATCGTATGCTGTGCTGCTGCTTGTGTTTCAGGGTCTTGAACCAACTTTAAACGTTTCGGCACAACGACTGTCGGATCAGGTGCGGGCTATCCAGCGATGTCATCTGCTGGATAGTTCTGTACTTGAGAGGATACGCTCCGACTTGCAGATCAGCGATGTTATCCCTCCTCCATCACAGACACCACCACTTGCACCACGGGTGCAAGTAATCACACAGGTAACACAGCCTGATTCCACTGATGGTGAATTGGATAATGTCGCTTCTTCCGTAAGTACTCAGTACAATGATCAAATAAGGAATGCTTTGGAGTGTGCCATTCGTGATTATCGGTCAATGAACCATCAAATAAGACCTCGCTTACCGCGTTTGCCTGTGCATAAACGAAATATAGCGCTAGTGTGTGCCTTGGATTCACTGTTACCTATTTATTTAGATAATAGTGAGGATCTCGGTGACACACACTCAATTCTGTACTGTGCCGCCATTGCGGCATGTCGAGTAGCTGGTGTTAAATTCCCAGAAAGTAATACCACTACTCGACCTAGTTCAGGGAAGCCGAGGTGGCAGTGTAGAATTGAGCGTCGTATCACTGAGGCCAGGGCACTCATTGGCAAGCTTATCTGCTTCAGGTCGGGCAACACACGCCCGAGAGTCATGCGCTTTGTGAATCGGGCATTTTCGGGAACTGGCATCAGTCCCCGTGATTATGCAGCCCGAGTCATAGAGCGCATCGACTTCCTGAAGCAGAAAGTTTATGCATGGGCAAACCGCATAAAACGGTACAAAAAAAGATGTGACCGATATACACTGAATCGCACATTCCAAAGAGATGAAAGATGGGTGTATAGAAGTTGGGAGCGACCTGATCTTGTGGGCGATGTGCACTTGCCGGATATTGACGCCACAAATACATTTTGGCGCAATATCTGGTCGGTTCCCGTCGCTCACACAGAAGGTGATTGGATGCGAGAGATCAAGCGATCGTGTGAAGCGATTGAAACAATGGAGCCAGTAATAATAACAGAAGACGACATCGCTTGTGTGGTCCGTTCGCTGCCGAACTGGAAAGCTGCGGGACCGGACGGACTACACAACTTCTGGTTAAAATGGCTCCGAAGCTCACACGTTCGTTTGGCTTCTCAATTCCAGTCAGCTTTAGAATCTGGATCGCTTCCAAATTTTATGACTACCGGTGTCACCCATCTGCTCTTTAAATCTGGTAGTGCTGCGGACCCCAGGAATTATAGGCCGATTACTTGTCTGCCTACAGTTTACAAACTTCTTACATCCGTCCTGAGAGTCAAAATTACTAACCACATCACTGGAAACTCTATCCTATCCTACTCTCAGAACGGATGTAGAAGTGGGGCTCGCGGTACTAAAGAGCACCTTATTATTGACGCGGCCATCAATCAGCAGGTTCGCCGTAATCGAAAGGATATGGCGACATGCTGGATAGATTATAAGAAGGCCTATGACTCTGTGCCACATACATGGCTCTTGAGGGTGCTTGAGTTGTATAAAGTTGATACAACTCTTTGCACCTTCTTGAAGGCATGTATGGGGCAATGGAGAACGGCTCTTCGCTATCCAGGGTGTCGACATATTCGGGATGACGGCGAGCTTATAAAGATTGAGCGGGGTATATTCCAGGGTGACAGTTTGAGTCCCTTGTGGTTCTGTTTGGCTCTGAATCCTCTAAGTACTATATTAGAGGATTCAGGGCTAGGCTATTGTTTGCGGAGAGGTGGTCAGGTTATATCTCACCTCCTTTACATGGATGACCTAAAATTGTATGCTCCCAATAGCCTCCGACTGATGGAGTTATTGAAAGTAACGGAAACTTTTAGTAACTCCATCAGGATGGAGTTTGGTGTGGATAAGTGTGCGGTCATGCATGTAAAACGTGGTGGGATTGTAGAATCTGATGGGATAGAACTCTCAGATTCCACAAAACTTAGATCCCTTTCTGCAAGCGATACCTACAAGTATCTGGGTATGTCACAGGCATTAGGTGTTAATGAGACGGGTATGAAACAATCGTTGCGGGAACGCTTTTTCTGCCGCCTGAAAAAAGTACTAAACAGTCTTTTGTCGGGCGGTAACAAGGTGCGTGCCTATAACGATTGGGTCATACCAGTCCTAACTTACTCCTTTGGTATACTCAGATGGACTCAAACTGAGTTGGAAGCCCTGGATAGAAGAGTTCGTACACTGCTTACTGCATATCGAATGCACCATCCACGTTCCTCAGTAATGAGGTTGTATATCCCGCGGAAGTGTGGAGGTCGTGGTTTTTTAAACGTTAAGAATCTACACAACCGCGAGATATGCAACCTTAGAGAATATTTTCTCATGGTGGATGTGGATGTGCATCGGGATGTAGTGGCAGTGGATAACGGACTTACCCCACTCGCTCTTGCGAAAGAGAACTGGCGCAAACCTACAATACTCAGCATTGATGATCGCAAGGAGGTATGGAGGAGCAAAGAGCTGCATGGACGATTTTATCGGGCTTTACATGGGCCCGATATAGATTTAAAAGCATCTGTTTCCTGGTTACGTTTCGGTGATCTCTTTGGAGAAACCGAAGGTTTTGTCTGTGCAATTACTGATGAAGTTGTAATGACGAACAACTATCGGAGATATATCCTGAAGGATGGTACGGTTGACATCTGTCGGGCATGCCACCGTCCCGGAGAATCCCTCAGGCATATAATTTCTGGTTGTTCTCGTCTAGCCAACGGTGAGTATTTGCATAGACACAACCTAGTAGCCAGGATTATCCATCAGCAACTTGCTCTTAAATATAGGCTTGTAGATTCAGAAGTGCCGTATTACAGGTATGTGCCCGACCCAGTTCTTGACGATGGTCGCGTCACATTGTACTGGGATCGATCTGTCATCACTGACAGGACTATTGTAGCCAATAAGCCTGATATAGTGGTGATAGATCGATTAGAGCGCCGCGCAATAATTGTCGATATCACCATTCCGCATGACGACAATCTCGTGAAAGCCGAAAAAGATAAACAAATAAAATATTTGGATTTGGCTCGCGAGGTTGTCGACATGTGGAGTGTGGATTCGGCGATTATTGTTCCGATAGTCGTGTCGGCTCACGGGTTGATTGCCAAGAGCCTCGACCAACACCTCAAGAGGCTCGCGTTAGATAGTTGGGTCAAGGGCCTGATGCAGAAGGCGGTACTCCTCGACACGGCACGTATTGTGAGGAGGTTCCTCTCCCTGGAGCCCTAACCACCGGCAGCTTGGTCCCTGTACGCGATGCCGGTGGGGCACTATTTTTTATATTTTTAAATATATATTTTTTTTTTTATGAATGTATTTAAAAATGTAATTTATAAGTAATTTTAATTAATAAAGAGAGAATAATAATAATAAATATTCTACAACATTCTACACAACGCTATCTAGACCCATGGTAAGCTTAATTAGCTTGTGTTATGGAATCTAGAATGCGGATATACATACTTAGATACTTTTTTTTGTAAACACATACATATTATACATAGAAACACCCAGACCAATGCAAATATTTATATTCATGCATACAAATATTGGCACTGAGCGGGGATCGAACCCGCGCCTCCTGCGTAGCGGCCGCGTTCACTACCGCTACGCCACAGAGGCAGTAAGTAATCCAAATATTCATATTCATGCCACGAATATTTACACTGAGTGGCTCGCACGCCTTGCGTAGCAGTGGAACGTTCTACGGCTACGCCATAAAGGCCGTCGCTTTAGCTCTCTCTAATAACTTTCACGCTAAGTCAATCAATATTAGCGATACAATACTAATATTCTGCAGAAACACAAAAAAAATCTTAATTTTAATGCCTTCATTTCATGACAATCAAAGCTTTCCCAACTAAACGTGAGTAAGGAGGAGGATTGGGAGTATCTTCTCATCTCGCTGCTCAACACTTGGCGCGCTCAGTGACGCGGGACTTATTCACAGATTACACTGTTCATTAGTTCAGGATTACGGAGGCACCTCCTTGATCGGCTCTTCGTTAGACACTTAAGTGTTAATTCTTCATCCCAATAGTATTTTAGTTGGTAGAGGAACTTAGCAAACTTACACGAGTTGTAAAAATGGCAGTCTTCTTTAGAACCATTTTACGCCTTGCTTGACTTACTTCACTGAGGTGCCAGCGAACCAGTGTGGCCTTACGATAAACTCTTAAAGCAGGTCAATAGTTGAACTGCTGCCATTCGACCACCTGCAAATGTTACTTTGTAATGTCATATAAATATATAGGATTACAAAGTGACATTTGCAGTTGGTAGAATGACAGCTGTTCAATTATTAACCTGTTTTAAGAGTTCATGGTATGGGCTCTGTTTGGTCATCTCTGCTACGAATACTAATAATTTTTTCCTTTTAGCGCATTCACCTAAACGTAGGGTTGTTCAATTTATTTCTCAACTGAAAAGATCAGTAAACATTGCTCACTTGACTTATCCATCCCCTGTGCCCATCAATTCCCAGGCAGGAGACTAGTAATGGCATCGTGAACTATGCATTCTTCCATCTCCCAGACACGCCACGGGAATGTTTTTGATCCTAGCACCCCCTGCACAGCGCCCTGGCTCGTGATCTTACAACGAACTGAAATTCGTGCTATTTAGAAATTGGCAGTGTAGAATGACGGGCGCGGGCGGTCCCACGCGGATGACGCATTACTCATGGAACCAATTTAGATAACGCTCGGCCAATATTTGCGGAGGGCGGTGCGATGCGCGACTATACGTCTCATCGATGGGGTACGCGGAGTTTTTGTGAAAAATTGTACAAACACCAGCCAAAAGGGAGACCCATTGATAAGTATTATAAATGATTATAAAGTAACGGCGTGGGTATCAACAATCCTAAATATCATTGACGGAAAAAAACAGAATTGCATCTATGAAGTAATGCGTCGTTGCACTTTGTTATCAAAATTGTCAACGAACAGTTCATTTGATAAAAACATGGGTTTTTTTTGTACTCCTCAGGTCGCAGACAAACACGCGGCCCACCCGATGGTAAGTGGTTACCGTGATCTATGGGTGAGTGCAACACCAGAGGAGTCACCCTCGTGCTGCCGACCCTTTAAGAATAGAGAGATTCTGTGCCGTCAGCGTAAAAGATAAGTAGGACGAACCTTTGATTTCCCCACTGACAGCATAAAACATTTCCAGTGAGCTCTGGCTACTCTCTGGTATATACTCACGTTATTCTCCCTCTGGAGAAGCCTGTACAACAGCCCATTTATCACTCCTTATGTCCATACACCTCTACCTACCCCTTCGGGGAACTACGGGCATGAATATTAATGACTATTTATGACGTAGGTACACACGGCGCCAGACCTCGGTTTACAGGCCACACCAACATAAAGGAAGTGTGCGTGACAGCAATACTATTAATACATTGCTTAAAGATGTGTGTCATAACAAGTAAACCAATCAGGGCCCTTGACGCACTCACACATTCGCTATTTTACTTACATGAAATATAGGTATTGATGATAGCCACTGCACCAAGTTATAATAGCATATTTAGCGAAAAACGAATAAGTAGATATAGCTGAATGGTTTAAATATGCAGCTGAACCAATAGAATCAATACCGGGTTCGGTCCTCGAGCGAGGTGCACTTTTTGTTCCTCAATATATTGAAGTCCGATTGGTCTAGTTTATTTACAGGAAACTAAATGTATAAAATTCATATATATAATATAATTTAATATATTTTTTGTATATTTCCTTGATGATACTATTTATTCTTAATGGATAAAAGGAAAGGAAAATAAAATAATTAACTTATTGTTGCAATGCAATAATATATTTACTATTATAAGCATGATATTTTTCTTAAGTATGGGTAAATTTAATTATTTATAGATAATAATTAATTAAGTATCAGATAAAAATATTTGATCTTTAATAAAAAATATAAAAAACACATAAGTATAATTATTATAAACTTCTAAAAAGATATTGGAACATAAAATAAAATGTTATGTCTATTAAATTGACTGACATAAAGATGCACGAATGACAAAAAGAGAATTCCGTTGTTAAGTTCCGAACCAACGACCGGCGACAACGGTGAGGTCCAAACTTACTTATTTGCATTCTTATCCATCTCGACTATGAGAACAGATAATATAGTAACTAAATTTGATAACTCCTATTAGTTATAGAAACAAAATGCTGCATACATTTCATAAAATTAGTTTAGAATATGATATTATAACCTTGGTGCATTTTATGTAAGTAAAATAGCAATTGTGTGAGTGCGTCAAAGGCCCTGATTGGTTTACTTATTATGACACACATCTTTAAGCAATGTATTAATAGTATTGCTGTCACGCACACTTCCTTTATGTTGGTGTGGCCTGTAAACCGAGGTCTGGCGCCGTGTGTACTAAATGTTTTGCGGACATTTTTTGAACTAAAATGTTTATAGTAATGGATGACAAAAAATCGTCTCAGTAGATTAATTCAGATACTAGTTAATGTTGGTGGGAAGCATTTTCCGCGTTCTATAGACGTATACATGTACTAGCTGTTGTTCTGATCCCGTTCATCACTGATAATAGCGCGATGCTATATAGCCTATGTAGCCTGATAATGTAGCTTTCTAATGGCGAAACAAATTTTGAAATCGGTCCAGTAGTTTTTGAGTTTACTCGTTACATACAAAAATACAAATGTTTCCCCTTAATAATAAGTATAGAAGTATAGATGATTGGCGTATGCAACACCAGTGACGTCGCTAATGACAACCATGGGACTTGGGAGACTCTCAATCTATTTTGATCCGAATAATACTTTGTGAGTTACTTTAGTAACAATATAAATCAATGCTTTGTGATCTATATGTACGAAACATTGCAAATATAACAGGAACTATGGGGTTTAACTTCATACAATAACTGAATCACCGGCGCAACGTAACGCAGTTATGCAAGTTGTCGATACAACCAAGAAATATGAACTCCACAGTTTAGGTATGGGGTTCGACTTCAGCTGCCTTTCTAACTTCTTAAACTTATTTACTTACTTTCTTTTTTAAACTAAACTGCGCGGACGTTACAGTGCTAATTTTCTGTGCCGTAAACAATTCTTTTCAACACGGGTTCTTAAATGTAATTATGTAAACAAAAAAAAAACAAATTACTGTGTCAGAAGTGAAACATTTCCATTTATTAGGGTATTCAAACACAACAATAGCTTAATGATCAGAAGGTCTAACAGTTTTATATACTTCATGTTGTATTTTTTATTACAAGACGTTTAATTTTTATTTATAATCCCTTTAAAAGAATCATTATCAAGGTCAGATCATAGTAACGATGTGCTTCATGCCTATCGGTTACCCAACGTTGAAATAATATAATAATATAATCATTTATTTCTCTTTCACAAAGGTACGGTACAAATTGCATAAGTATAACATACAGGTTCGTAAAATTACTCGTTAGCCTTTGTGAGAGGCTGGTGTCTGTAGTAGGAAAACCTGTGTTACAGATCCCCAGGCTCCCACCTCTTGGACTACTGTTATTAAGTTACAAAAATATTCACAAATGCAAATAATTGACTATTAATAATCTTTACAGAAAATAAATTTAATTAAATAGGTAATAAATTATATTGATTTTATTATGATAAGACTATGTTAGTATATCGCACCCCTATTCAAACAAAGAAATAACTCAAAATTCATGTTTTATGAGATTTCATCAAAAAGTGTAATAACTTTACTAGGAGAAAGGTTTCACTCGAACAGCCATTGCAATACGATCAAATTGAGCAAGATAAAACGTAGTCCGTCTCTTTCTCACTAACGCGCGCGAACAAGTTGGTACCGGTAAAGTGAACGATTCATTGATGCGCCAGCTCCGTATGAGGTCGGATCGTTGCTTGTAGGAATAAAAGTGAAATAAAACAAAATAATTCGGTGCATTGCTGGCAGTTAACTATAACATTGTTTATTATTTAATCTAAAAGTGCATTAATTAAAACTTATTTCGCTTTATTAGTAAAAATGTTATAAGTTGTACCTAAAATTTTCGATTTAATTCTATTTCATATGAAACAATGTGAGTTTTTTTAATTCCTGTTCAACTTATTGCAGTTTTATTTTAATTTTTTTAAAATGGACTGAATATTAATACGACTTGTTTTACTTTTTTACTGTAAATCCACGGGAATCATCATAGATTTTTTAGTTGATTCTGCTTATTATTAATTTCGCGACGAACATTTTTTTATTTCTTTAATTTAATACATTATTCAACTAACATACAGCCATATTTTTTTAAACCACTTAGGTGGCAGATAAGCACACGGCCCACCTGTTGGAAAGTGGTTCGTGGCCTATGGAAGTATGCAACACCAGGGGCGTCACACTCGTGCTGCCGACCCTAAAGATACCTTCTAATGTCCTTCTTGAGAAGCCCCATATTATTTTAGTCGCTTGGGAAATCCACCGCGGGGAGTTCATTCCACAGCTTGAGTGTGCGAGGGATGAATTTCCTTTCATACCGCACAGTGCACACCGTTTCCGGTTGCAATGTGTGAGGATGAATTCCCCGCCTATGGCGAAAGGTGCGAGAATAGAATGTAGCTGTGGGCATCATGTCAAACAGTTAATCTGAGCACAAACCATTGTAATATAGGCGGTAGAAAACACACAGTGAGGCAAAGTCTCTTCTGAGACTGAGAGGTTCTACATCGCCTGTAAGTATGGGATTGCCGACAAGCCTCAACGCCCCTCTTCGCACCAAGTCAAAAGGGTTAAGCTGGCACGCAGGCGCTCCAGCAAAAAGGTGTCAGTAGTACTCCATGTGGGGCCGAACCTTCGCCTTTTATAGGAGGAGCCGGTGCCCCACTGTGAAGTACTGCTTCGCTCTGTTGAGCAACCCAAGTCTCTTTGATGCCAACTTGACCTTGGACGTCGTTGGAGATGTCGACACGAAGTATCCCGATACTTGTGGTAATGATAAGCGCTGTGCCCAGAAATTGCGGCGCTACAACAAATGGAGCCTTCTTAGCGGTGAATACACATACTTGTGTCTTAGTGGGGTTGAATTGGACTAAGTTTAGTCGTCCCCAATCGGATACTCCAGAGAGAGTAGTCTTGATTTCGGACAAAGTTGTTTGCAACTCTCCTCCACTTCAGACCTAGGGATATTTTCACGGCCCATGTAATACGTGTCCCCGGTGCTATCATCTGCATAACAATGGATGGAGCCATCAGACAGCATGTCATTAATATGCAGCAGAAACAGGGTCGAAGACAACATGGAGCCTTGTAGTTCGAGGATGATGCAGTTCGAGCAACTGCCATCGACGACGGCTTGAATACTTCTGTTGGACAAAAAACTGGCAATCCATACGCATAGTCCTTTGGGGAGTCAATAGCGTGGCAACTTCGCAAGACCTCTGTGCCAGACCCAATCGAAGGCCTTCGCAATATCTAGGCTGACCGCTAGTGCCTCACCTCGACTTTCGATGGCTTGCGCCCATCGGTTAGTGAGATACAATAGGAGGTCACCGGTAGAGTGACGGTGACGAAAACCGTACTCGCTCAGGAGGTCGCTCAGGAGATCGTTACCACTAAGGTATCTCAGGAGCTGTGTATTAATCATACGCTCCACCACTCTCACCTTCGAGAGAAGTGAGGTGATAGCGATAGGCCTGTAATTGGACGGATCTGTTCTGTCGCCTTTCTTAGGCACAGGATGCACGAATGCAGTCTTCCTCGAAGCCGGGACCTGTCTCGTGGAATAGGAGAGCGCGAAAAGGCGTGTAAGCACTGGCCACAACTCAGGGGCACCGTGCTTAAGCACCATCGCCAGTATATCATCCGGCCCATTTGACTTCCGAACATCTAGGGATTTAAGTTTACGCCGGACCACCCGTTGCGTGACTTTTACTTCAGGTATGGAAGCACCACAGCTGGGAATAATAGGTGGCTCGGAGTTCCCGTCGTTCATAGTCGAGTTTGACGCAAAGAGATAACCCAAGAGATCGGCTGTCTCCTCAGCGCCATGGGCCAGACTACCGTCGGGTTTTTGCAGTGACGGAAGACAGGACTGGCAGAAGATTCCCTCGGCAGCTTTGGCGAGCACCAAAAAGCACGACTACCTGATGGGTACCGCGCAAGACGCTCGCCAATTCCGCCGATGAATTCAAACTTAACCCTGGCGGTTGCTTTTTTACTGGACCTCGAGGTAGTAAGAGCTGTTGGCCGCGATGGTTCAAGCCCCGCGAGAGTCACTTGCACCGGGACAAAGCAGTGGTCCAAAGTACCGAGTGGTGCATCCACATTTACGGAGCACTCATCCGGGCGCGTAGTCAGCAGAAGGTCCAGTATAGCTTCAATGGGTGTCGATGTCTGGTATTCTAATGATAGAATGCACCAGTTGTGAGAGTTCATAGGTCAAGGCGAAGTTGTGTACAGCCCTTCCCGCAAAATCAGTTTCGGTGGACCTCAACCACTCCACGTGGTAAGCATTGAAGTCCCCCAAGAACACTAAGTCCGCGGTAGGATACTGCTCGATTAACCTGTCCGCCGACCGCTGCAGATGCTCATACAGTTGAGCCTTGCCCAGATCACCGCTATGAGACCTGTAGAGGCACGCATCGATACGGGTGTGGCCAACGTGATCTATACGCACCTTTTTGTTGTTTGTTAATTATAATATAATATAATATTACTTTATCTACTTTGGAAAAGTATTAAATTAATGTTAATTTAAATAAAAAACTGAAATAAAAGTAAACACATCAAAAACTTATAAATAATTTTATAATAAAACTGCATTATTTTGATTTACATGGTGCCATTTCGAATGTACTGAAAAAATATTTTATCATAAACTGAATTAAGTACGAACTTTTTTTTAATTAATATAAATAAATTACCTATGTTTATAAATAAGGATATTCTCTATAACAATTAATTGCTATCTTTATCAAATTATCCATTTCTATTTTTAAAACGTACTTATCTCATTTACTTTATTTTTAATTAAATATTGAAGTACACTGCGCGAAGGTGTCAAACTTTATTTGCGTTTTCCCACAAATACGTAATTTTGAGTTATTTCTTTGTTTGAATAGGGGTGCGATATGTGTGTGTGTTTATATGCGTGCGCGTGTGTGTGTGCGGGATTGTGTGTGTGTAAGTGTGTGTGTATGAGGGTGTGAGTGTGTGTTTCGGAGTATGTATGTATAATGTTCTACCATTTTTATGACAAAGATCTATGGAAACTTTATTTATATTACCTGTGCCAGTAAGTCTTCTGTGTCATCATAACACAAGCCTTGCAACCAAGGAGTCAGCACTTTTTTCAGTTTATATTTGTTTAAGTGGTATATGGAAAGGAGACAGTTAATTTTATTGTAGAGGTATGGACCCAAATAACAATAGAATCTGTGAGCATGGGCTGTTCTATAAATAGTGTCAGGCTCAAAGACCCTATGTTTGCGGCGCTTTGATGCATTGAGGGAAGGATCATACCCTGATAAAGAATGGGCTTTGAGTACTATGCGAAGAATAAATAGTTGTCGTACTGTAAGGACCTTGAATTCTTGGTACAGTTCCTTCGTAGGATAGAAAACGGACAGGAAGAGTGCTACTTTTAAGACCGCTCTTTGGGCACGTTCTAATTTCTTTATTATAGTAGGGGCAGCACCTCCCCATGACGTGATGCAATACGTTAACACAGATTGACAGAGGGCAAAATAAGTCATTTTTAGAACGTGTTTGTCCGAAATATGGCGTAAGTTCTTAAAAATATAAATTAATTTTCTAGTTCTTGACGTCATTAAGTCTATATGAGCTCTAAAATCCAGTCTTCTGTCAATAACAATTCCCAGGTACTTAATTTTATCTACCGACTGAAGTTCCTGGCAGGTACAGGGTGTGCGAGAAGTATCAGGGTCAACACAAGAATGTGCAATGAGAGGGGTAGGTGTCTCGGTGTGCAGTTTCCTATCTTTTAGTCGGAATGCTATGAACTTAGTCTTACCTATGTTTAAACATAGGCGAAATAGAATAATAGTAGTAAATACGTAATGTATAAATGAAAATAGCGTTATAATTTAATATCAGGTCTAAATAGAGGCTCTAATTGTGATTGATCGTACAACAGACATGTTAATGAAGCCTATTCCACTATTAATCACATTGCCCGCGCCATAGCGAGTAATTTAAAAATATTTGATACATTTTCACTAGTTTTTTATTTTGATCATAGAGAGAAATTCAGGAATACTAAAACAGCTTTTAGAACAGAACTATGACAAACTACTTATGTGCTAGAGCCTAGAGACAGTAATTTTTGGAATGTTGATTATTATTGATCTGAGACTTCATACTGCACTGCAGCATCTGCTGAACACTAACAATCCATACTTAAACATTACTCATATCACTCCAAGTGCGACCGCCCACTTCAAACACATTGTAAGCATCTTCTTAAGTGTAAAGCGTGCAGCACATTATGTCGATAACCCACCTTTTCGAGATCAAAGCACCAGAAAATATAAGAATATCGTCGACATGTGCAAATATTTTTTCCCCATACAGTACACATCGCGTAGAGGGGGGTTCAACTCGTTGGCACCCAAAATGACTACCGAAATTGCTTTCTTAAATGCAAATGAAAGTAAACAGGAAAATAGACGAATAAATAATTGACTTACAGAGTCGCAACTCCTCGCCGGCGCCGAGCGACGAGCTCGGATGCAAGCGATAGGATCCGGCGTTTGGTTCACCAAGTAATAAGCTTACAAAATAACGGCGAAGCTAGGACATCAAATATTCTATCATAGACTCCGTACTGGTTACTCTTAGTGCAAGCAAAGTCAATAGATGCCTTTATTGCTATATTTATTTTAAATTCGTTTTGATAAGTCGCGTACGTCGCGCGTAGCATTTGGGAATAAGAGTTTGTTGACCATTGAAGAGGGAATGATGGCGCCAAGAATAGGATAATGAAAAATACAGTGCTTATAAAGTAAAAACTTTGATTTTCATCTATCGACTGTTTATAATGGATCACAAAATATATCCCACTCAAGCCAAGGACGGATACAGGCAGGAGTTTACTACTCTAAGAGAGAAAGTTGAGTTCTTATCTAATGCGCCCGTATCTTGAAAATAAATCGGAAGACGACTCGCGTGCGCTCGCGAGTTTCACGCTAACAAGTAGATGAAGAAGCCACTTTGCAGTTTCTACTTCTAGGCCTACCTAACTTTTATAAATATTTCAACTAAGCGATCAATCTTTCACCTGACAAAGCAATATAATCAAAAACTTATCCAATCAAGCCGAATAATCCCATTGAGATCCTCTGCGCACTCCCAGGTCCGCGGCACAATCGCACGCGCTCCCGCCCCGCGCCATGGTCTGCCTCGGAATTATGCAAAAGCTGCGAAATGTTTTATGAAGCCCCAAGAAAAAGTTCACGGGATGGTGTTATCTTATTCAGTGGTTCAATGTTTTACTTTTATCGGCGGAAACGTGCGGACGTCTCACTTGCCGGCGCTCGCTCGGCGGCGCGATGAGTTGCACTTCTGATGTCATTAATACGGCTTTCTCGGTAATAAATAAAGTTACTTTTTGTGCTTGAGATATTTGCGATATTCGAACAATTTATTCGTGTTGTGAAAATGAAACGGGGACGGGACAGCCTGTCATAAAGTATTAACTTATAATTTCTGTAATGTCTATTTACGATGTCCGTGAAAAAAGGTTTACTTTCATACTAATATCTACATAGAAAGTATCAATACTGTATAATTTGAAAATGCCTACTGTATTTTTTGTTTTTCGCTATTTAAAAGTTACTATTTTGCATTGAATCTAGTGTAAATGGCAAAAGTAAAGTTTTGGTTGACTTTTCATTTAGTATTATCTTTTACTGCAGTGACGAATACATCTAAATATTTCCTTGTACGTGCAGTATGAAGTACTCTACACGTATGTATCGCTCGACAGATAGTGAAACTCGATCTCGGGTGCTTTTAAAGCCCCTCGTCGGTAATCACTCACGATCTCCCGTCGCCGTCGGTGAACTAAGTACCTACTATTAATATAATTACTCATACCTGCACCTACCTGCAATTCTCACGAGTGACAGACAGAGCTGTATTGAAGTAACAACCACACAAAATATAGCGGTATACATTTAGACAGCTTTGTTGCCGTCACCGGCAGTTTAAGAGGATTTTATATTATTAAATTTGTCCCAGGACCCAACATTCTATACTTTTCAATTATAGTCCGGTTACTAGATTATTTTAGTCTATATTTTCTCAGTCTATTCGGTGTCGCCCGCGGCGAAAGGAAAATTGTCACAAACAGGGGAGAGCTCACCTCGGGGTACCAGAAGCCCCGCACGGACCCGTCATGGCGCATCTACCCACAGGGTGTGGGCAACCCGTGCGCGGACATGGCGTTACATTATTTTATAACCCAGCGATACATTGAATCCCGACGCCCATTCCTTTTGATAACCCTTCAACCTCCGTAAGCCGCCTACCAGGGGCTGTACAGTACAGTACAAAGTATTATTAAGGCTCCGCATTGATTGGGGCCCGCTTTATTTCCGTTTAACTGGCGGAGCACTTGCCCGTGACATTGGTTCGGGCAGATATAAAAGGTTTCTAAGTTGCTGTTCGACTGCCACCTGTGTGTTTACATAGAGGAAAATGTTTCGAGTTCATGCTTCACAAGAATTACCTTTTCAAATGCTCCGAAGGTTTTCTTTTTAGCTATCAAATCAACTGGGGTCTATAATGAACGTTTTTTCAGTGCGGATTTGATTTCAATACGGTTTTATCCTGGAACTTGCCGGATGGTAGATAGGTAAGGTACAGTGTTTTAAGATAATATTTTCTAAGCAAAGTTTATATTTATTGCAGAACTTAGTAAAGCATACAGACACTTGGTTGGGGTCGGGATACAGTTGAGAGTTGTGCAATTGGTCGTACAATATTAATATTATTGTTGCGCGGTTTTCATTCCCGGCTCGTCAGGTTGGTATTAACCACATTTACGGACCGGGACATGTGAATGTGGCGCGTGGCTGTGATGCTCATCTGCTACTGAATATTAATTCTTTGTTATTTTTAAAAACAAAAAAACGAGCGAAATATTTAAAAATATATAAATACGAGTTCTCTTCAAGGATAAGACAATGTTATATTCAAAGCCTGAATATCTTGAGTTGGCTCTTATGTGTGACTTTTACCTTTTTAGAAACGATTTGCCACTCTCACATTTCACTCAATTTCACCCCTAAACCTCAAATGTACATTAATTTATTTTTACTGTTTGTTTTCTTGTACTTCCAAGAGATCTTTGTAATATTTTTGTCTTGGCAAAAGTTACGAGTATTTTGCCCCGGACTACATTTTAAACATTAAAAAACATTCTTAGTTTAAGAAACATTTATTGCATATACCTTTTTTTCAATTAGAATAGACAATTACAGAATACAATGAAATTAAAAAGCCTGATATCTAGTAAAACTGCATTTCAGTGACATTATTAGTACCTATAGCTGAGTTTCGCTCATAAATATGCAAGTAAAACATAAGTCATGTGTCCCAAACGCGCACCTGTTGAGCACGTAATATTGTGTACACTGTGTCACCAACAAGTTAGGGGACACTTATCGAAACTAATTTATAAATCATTTGGAGCAGTGTTGCCAGTCGCAGAGTCGCGATCGCGAGTGAACCACGGGCGGACAGTTATTAACAAACACAATAATGAAACTAATGCTTCGTTTACATACTCGCGGCAGAGCGAGGGAAGTGGCGAGAGAAGTGGGCAGGGACGTGGTGTGAATGGTATATTCGTCATGCCGCGAGTACTGCCACGTATGTTGCTGCGAGTGTCGGCTTGGCGGCGCGAGAAGGAGCGGCAATACTAGCGCGATGAAGCATTCACATACTCGCGTCGCGCACACTTCGCATCGAGCGCTCGTTGTGTACGCGCGTGTCACAGTCACAGGATTACTTCGAATTTATTATCATGACAATGACGCAACCAATCGAATGGTCCAACGAAAAATCAATAGAATTTATTGAAATGCTTGCTACGGATCTAATTAAATAATATAGGTAATACATAATATGTATATAAAAGATAGGTAGGTAGGTACCTACCTACCAAACTAGAATAGGTAGGTAGGTACCTACCTACCTACCTATTCTAGTTTGGTACCAAATTAAAATAGGTAGGTAGGTAGGTAGTACCTACCAAATTAGAATAGGTAGGTAGGTAGGTACCTACCTACCAAACTAGAATAGGTAGGTACCTACCTACCAACCTATTTGGTAGGTAATCAGGCTAATTTGGTAGGTACTACCTACCTACCTACCTTTTTTAATTTGGTAGGTAATTAGGCTAATTTGGTAGGTAGGTACCTACCTACCAAACTAGAATAGGTAGGTAGGTAGGTACCTACCTACCAAACTAGAATAGGTAGGTAGGTAGGTACCTACCTACCTACCTATTAGGTAGGTAATCAGGCTAATTTGGTAGGTACTACCTACCTATTTTAATTTGGTAGGTAATTAGGCTAATTTGGTAGGTAGGTACCTACCTACCTACCTATTCTAATTCGGTAGGTAACCTACTTACCAAATTAGCCTAATTTACCTACCTACCTATTTTAATTTGGTAGGTAGGTAGGTACCTCTACCTACTAAATTAGAATAGGTAGGTAGGTAGGTACCTACCTACCAAATTAGCCTAAGTATACCTACCAAACAGGTAGCTAGGGTACCTACCAAATTAGAATAGGTAGGTAGGTAGGTACCTACCTAAATTAGCCTGATTACCTACCAAATAGGTAGGTAGGTAGGTACCTACCTACCTACCAAATTAGCCTGATTACCTACTAGCTAAGTATCTAAGTAGATAGCCTAGCCTAATAAAATGCCTATACTGCATTCGGTTAGGTGTCCACTTAACTAAAGTCGTCCATCTCCATCGCAAGGCGAATACTGTATGCGGGGCAACGCGATGAACATCGCGATGATGCGAGTGTTGGGCAACGCGATGAACATCGCGATGATGCGAGTGTTTGAATGCTAGGGCATTATTCGCGTGAATATTGCCGGCAAGGCGATGAGCAATGCGAGCGGCAGTATGTAAACGCGGGGTAACACAGTTAATTTAAAAAGAGAAAACAATTTTGTTTCCAACTCAACATAGGTACCTACCTCTATTACAGTAAATTGACCTAATATCATGACAATAGTTTGAAGAGATTAACAGATCATTGAAGGAAAATGAGCAAATCAATACCAATGAAGCCCAATGTATCGCTCCAAGCCAAATATTTCTCAAATATTCGGACTTTTTACGCTTTAACTAAAGTGTGTTCTCGCATTTGCCTGTGCGCTGTCGTGTGAAAAACTGAGCGCCTTATTATGAAGCATTCATCGAGGCAGCGCAGCGGCGGTGGCGACACAGCCCTTAAAACAAACGACGGCGGGAGAACCCGGGCGAAATAAGCCAAGGTCGTGTCGCGGAGTCACTGGGGAGCGGCGACACCAGGCATCATGGCGAGTGCGCCCCATCATATTAATGGCGCAGATTAGTTCGTGCCCACGCTGAGTCCAAATAAAAGTGTTCTTTTGAGTCAGAGAGATCAGCTTTTATTAATAGAGGTATGCATAGTAAAACTTGCATTACTGACATAATTTAAATTTTTAGTGTTCCGTGGTTCGTCAATAACTTTTTTCCTAGGAACGCGTGAAGGTATCAAGTTGAAAATAATACTCAGGTTTATAACCTCTTGCACTGGGAAAAATGAAACCTCTAAGTCACCTTATATTAAATTATTGTAAACTTTAAATAGTAAAAAAGTTATTTATTATACGACGTACTTAAACAGTAATTCTAATACCGCATCGTTTAGCAGAAACTTTATTGACTTTTCGTTCAACTTCACTAATGATTTCAAAAGGACAAGACAACATTTTACATCCGAGCCATCATCCTCTCCCGAACCGATTCGAATAAAACAAGCCAACAGTTAATTGCGTTTTTACAGCGGCAGCCGCACAAAGGGCATCAACATGACACAACACAATCACGGTACCCTCGTGAAGTGTCCAACTTTTATGACAGCTGTCGATTTCCCAGCGGCCCCACGTTCGACATTGTCTCACTCGGCATTAACATAAACTATCATAATAGCCGAACGGCTCATGTCCTTGTCATCAATCTATTGACGTCGTCGATAACGTCGGCGGCGTCGGAAGCCTCGCCCGGGGGCGCCAGCCGCGGCACCGCACGGGCACCTGGGTAAAAACACGATATGTCTGCTGATTGCATTAGAACAATGCGAGGTACTGACAGCTAAATTCAATATGTTACAAACACAAGGGCGCCATCTCACGAGCGCTCCCGAGTATCACTTGAGTCACTTGTATTGTGACGTACTTGTCAATGGAGCGACTCTGTCTCACAAATGAAACCTAACTTGTTAAGAGAGATGTGAGATGTATAAAGCTAACTGGTGATACCCACGATTTCACTAAACTTGTGTAATACATTAATCATAAAACAGGAGGAATCTTAAACCTTCGTGTTTATTCGTATTTAATTAGACTGGACGTAAAGTTGGCAATACTTACTCAATTTTGTAATAAATAACACTTTTAGGAGATAAACATTATACCAGAAGGTACGTGCCAGTGTACACTAAAAGCCAAGTCTCTGCCAACCCACTCAAACCGATTTATCATCTCTGCCCATAAGATGTATCTCTTTGAGTATTTTTATGTGCGTAGGTAATGGCTTCTTGCTGTAACTTTTAGGGAAATTACTGTAGTGACAGTTACTTCGCGGGTGAGTACGCGTGAATCGGTCCCTGGAGGGCACACAGCTCGCTATCTACTCCTCTCCGTCGCACCGGAGGATCTCCTGCCGAGTTAAACCCTTGGATTGACTGAAAGTTTGTAAACAGATTTCGAGTTCATGTCGACCAACATAAATAAAATCAGTCTGAGAGAGTTTGTGTTTTAGAAGCGGACCTCTGAGCGCCGCGCCCGCGCTGGGGTGAACTGTATGTTATTATTAACTACTTAAGAGCTATAACTGCTGCATGCACAATATACAGCATATGCATCACTACTTCGTTCCCTATTATACTAGAAATAGGAAGCGAAACGAGGCTTTTTCAAGTTTCTTTTTTTTGCAATTAATGTAGGTATTTCAATAAAAGAATTACATCAAATAAATCGTGATAGCATAATTTTCGTAGAGCCTACGACGACAAAATCGTAGGCTCTACGAACTTTTTTTTCCCATTTCTAATATATATACTCTGTTACAAAGTTTGTGTTTACGGAGGTGTGAGTGCAGCAGACTATTTCCCATATTATACCCACATTAGCAGGTGAACTTACACCGACAGTCAAGCATATAATATATATTATGTATCACGTAAGACAACACTTTTGACCTCCGAAGGTGTAATGCGAGCATCCGCTAATTTGACAGGGGTCACTTGGAGTAGCGACGCGTGTATACTGTAGTGTATACAGAATGTGCGTTAATATTAATGAATAAATAAAATACTGAATGCTCTCTGAGATCCCCAATAACATTTCCTCTATTATTTGTTACAAAATGGAAGGTACGGAACGTTTTGTTGATCTCTCAGGCGATTAGTAACTGTTTTACTATTAACATAAGAGGGTCCGTTTGGCTCTGCTATTTTATTCATTCTAACTTAAACTAGATCGCCAGCAGATAACCGGCAGATAAAGTGAAAGCTTTGTGAACATTATATTTATTACTCGATACTATTTAAATATTAATTAATTCCACAACATCACAAGTTTCAACGTCGCTGTAGAGAGACGACCCGACCTCGAGATAACGAATCACTACTGACTGCTATATCGCTTACTACTATAATGTTATCTTTTATATATTGCTCATTTAATAAATATAAATGCTATTAGAACGGCGCCATCAAAGGAAGGCTTTCAAGATATCTAGTTGCCGTTTTATTCTGAAATAAAGATGGCGTGTATAAAGAAATAAAGATGTTTACTGCGTACACAAAGGGTTATGAGAACGAGATTAAACCAATATTATCAGTGAGCGGACTGGCAGCGGAGGCCGGGTCGTCCCGGGGACGCCTTGTGTGTCTTGTACATACACGAATATCCTTCTATTAGTCCTAATATTCGTCACAAATAACTCCTCGAAGACTATCGACCTGTACCCTCCTGTACCTAAACAATTCTGAAAAAATCTGGATAAATAGTTTAATTACGTTATTTTGTTTTCACAACACGAGTACCTTACATTTTTTTTCATTAATGGCCTATCAATAATATAATTGATATATTCAGTCGGAACTAAATGCCAACTTGATTTTTTTTGTCAACATAAAATACCAAATTCTTCCACCTTTTAACCCAAGGTTTTCCACCACTAAATGAAAAATATGGGTTGTAAATACACCTCAGCCACAAGATTCTAATTATACAGGTCAAAATAACTATGTGATGTATATACCTCTTGGGAATTATGCCTCGATCGAAACCATAATCAAACTTTAACTAACCAATGACCATTCCGACTGCGAACATGTGAATCGCAAACCTTCGTATCTTAAATAGCAATCGAAGCCTCAACAGCGGACGCACAGTCGACGTGCTGAGCACCGAATCAGCGGCGTACGTGTAATCGGCCCATTGTGTATTCTATACTGATCCCGTTGATTTAAAAAATTGCTCTCTAACAAGCATTTCATTAAACCAAATTTATTTAAATGTTCGTTTACATTTCCAGTGGGTCCGCGCGCGCCCTGGGGCTTGGGACCTCGCCCAATAAAACCTTCCCTTGTAAACCGATTTCTATTTTTGGCACGACTTAACCCGGTCGATTGGTGGGCCGGCCAATGTGCCGCGTCTTCTTATGATCTAATTAGTTATTTATCAAGTCGAGTGCGTACTTGAGAGGACAACTTTGAATGTAAATTGGAATTGTTATTGTAGGATCGACTTCAAGTATTAATTCAATTAAAATTGTCCAATGTTTCGTCGATCCGCTCGACTATCACATTTCTAGTACTGCTTCTACTTCTGAAGTTAGTACTGCTTATATTTCGCTACAAGCATCGATATTAAGGTCAGCGCTGGCTAAGGGACCAAATTCTATTTAACGATGCACGCTAGAGATTCGCGGTGAACTCCTGTTTTCTAATCCATTAGCCGCTCCGGACCGCGCGGCGGCGCGCGGCGGCGCGGTGGCGCGGCCTCGGCGGACCGTACCTGCGACCGCGGCTCAATATTTAATCACCTAATGAGCCCTAAGAACTGCCTCCAACCAGCGCCGCGCCGCACCGGCCCACATACGTCGATAATATATCACTGTCATTATTTTAAGTGTTTCCTGGATTCCGGTTATAATAAAATAGCTTGATATTATAACAAGTGAGTAAAGGAACTTGCGGCTCACACGAATATTGTGTGTTGAGCGGAACAAATCTAACGTTTTCATTTTATTTTGTTTTTGTTTCCCCATTCCATCTTCCTGTAATCCGTTAAAAACTCCATATTTATAAAGTAATTTCTATCTGTCCATATGTTAAATTTTCTCATCCTACTGAAAATATTTTGTTAAAGCTGGCTGACGAAAAACATGGATTCCGGAAAAGCAATTTTCCAGAATAAAAAATTTCAACGTAGTGTAGGTATCAGCCAGTAAATTATAAAAGTAACTGACAGGTCAAGTTCAACGTTGTATTGAAACAATACAAGCACACGGTTTCGGTGCATCACACGTCGCGGCCGGGAACTTGTTGCAGGAGTTGGGCTAACAGTTTGGATCTATTCTTGTTAGTTTTTGTGAACTACGGCAATAGGTGTCCAAATCGTACCTAATAGAATGCAACACAATCAATGAGAAGTACTTTTTATACACTCATGTATACAAGTACTATAATCAAAAAGTCACTAAGAGTCTATTAGTTCTCAGCACACTATTCGTACCACGAATTGTTATTGATTCTTTTTTTATAGCTGATAGGCTCGCGTTTACTATCTCACTTGTAGGTAAATGTCGATGTGGCCGACGGTGAAGCACGCTTGTCTAGAAGTAACCTGTTCACTCTAGTCTGGAGCACTCTAGTCACCCAAGTTATAGCTATCCAAAAATACAGAGGCATTTCAGTCCCTGGCGAGGCATTCTCATTGGGACGAGAGCTAAATGGTTATTAATACATGATCGGTATGCATCGACGCCTTGTGGCAGAGCGGCGGCTATCAGCAGCTTAGCACCCATTAGCTAATTAACTGAGACACTGCCGCCGCCGGCCCGGGGCGCGACGTCCTGCGCGGGATGGGGAGATACAATAATCGGGAGCTTGTGGTTCTGAGTGGCTGTCTCGTTGGTCTAAATCTGTTTAACTTGTTCTGGAATCCAATCTTCTGTAAGTCGTTGAGGTAGGTAACCGTGAAACAGTTTAAGTTTCTCTGCAATGCTAGTTTCCAGTAAACTGAGACACGATTACGAAGTAGTCCCTGCGGTGAGCAGACGTAACACTCGTTATATGCTAGTATATAATTATTATATACTAGTGATGATTTATTGTACAGCTGTGTGAAGCTAGTTTGCTGTCATAAATTAGTTAGTTCAACGTTTAGAACAATAATAATGCTTCAACACTCGCTATACGCACAAATATTTGCACGTTGAAATAGGAAAGCAGAATGAGATCTGAAAGGTTGGACTTTAAACTTAAAATTTCCTTCATAGTTTCTTAAATTTTATTTGCTTTTAGTATGATGTATAGCCGGCACTTCCTATCTCAAGGAAAGGCTTCACACTTCAACAAAGTCTGTTTTTCATAGACTACATGATGGAGCTTCTAGGTAAAATAATGGCTTTAAAGTGATGGTGACTGAATGGACCTAAGATACCGAGTCTGCGATCAACACTCGTTAAATTCCTCAATACTCACTAGTATCTGGAACTTCTACAACAATTACTATTTCGGGCTGGCATTCCAAGATTTGGAGTGGGCTGACTCTTTAGAAGTCGAATGACATGCACGTGAAGTAGTCAAATATAGCAGCAAAAATGCAGTTGCTAGAACTCAGAGACAGCAGAATGTCACCATTGCGTGAAATACTGGAGGCTGAAGGGGGAAAGTCATGGTTAAGCACATACCAGAAAAGAGCGTAGCGCTGTTGCTGGAAATATGGAAAAATACTTTACCGGGAAGTCGGGCAATAGCCCTCAGCTAACAAGAATCGTAGCAGCTGGGGATTTATGGCCCCTATTCCACCTAACGAGGCGCTTAAGAGTTTCCACCATATGAAAAATCGAGAACCGATGGGGTCCGTCAGCATTATAATATAGATTTAGGTAGCATTGGTGTGGTATGCACCTTCCCATTAATCTTGTAAACCACATCCTGAAGATGAAGAAAATGACAAGAACCGGAGTTCGGTAGCTAAAATGGTGTTAACACTCATAATTAGGTACGTTGTTAACCATGAATCGCGTTCATCCATTATTTTAAACCGCAGTGTATGTATGTAGGTATCTTTTGAATAAAATTTCATACCCACAGTCGGTTATTTTGTTAAGACAAAAGAAAACATTATAACAGTGGTTTTGTATTCAAGAGGAAATCCGAGGGAAATTAAAACAGGGCCGAATCGGACCCGAGGGACTCGCAGGGCGACCCGATGTAGCGATAAATTGGCCCGCACCGCCAGCACCCGTCTCTGCCTACCGCGTTTTTATGGCCCACCTCGGACGACCCGTTTGTTACACCTCGCGGGAATGACGTCACTCGCAGCTGAACCTCACGCGGGACACACTACTTGCTGCCGTTAACTCCATATTCTTTTTTGTTTCCTTTGTGATCTTTAGGTTGAAGTTATTATGTATTTAACATAGTTAGTGAGACCTATTTAGTACACATTCATTGCTGTTTCTGTATGTAAAAGAAACCTCCTCCATGATAAATCTTTTAACCAAGATCGTTTATAGGAAGGTTTCCAAACAGGAACCACAGTGAAATGTCAAAAATAACCATTACAATGACGTAAGAATTGTAGAAATATTTTCTACAAATTATTAGGTAAACTTTTTAATAAAAAGGATTACACATACGACTAGAACACACAATAGAATAAAAACTAACGATGCGACTGACTTGGAACAAACAGCCAACACTTTGTTATTATGTTTTGTGCAATGTATCTGTTGCAGTTTCAGCTTTAAGCGTTCCTCCTGTAAAGTAAAAGCGCCGAATAAAATAGTGAAGTCAATCGCGGCAGGTGCCGGCGGCAAGCGGCTATAAGTTAATTTCGCCGTTTTTGCATGCCTACCCTTTTTACTCGGATAAGTAAGAAGATCGTGATCTTTTTATAAACGTCCCAGTGATCGCATTTAAAAAAGATCCGAGAACCAAACACTTAATTTAGGTAAGCTAATTTAAATTAAGTCCTTGGTTTTAAAGAGATAGGAGTCCCCTTTATGCGCAAAATACCAGATTCGCAAAATACCAGATTCTCAAAATACCAGATTCTCAATATACCAGATTCTCAATATACCAGAAGTACACTTAAATGCATAACTTGTACTACAGGCAAGAAAAGAGAAGGAACAAAATTGAATGTATTTTATTTAATTGTACCTAATAGCAAAAACAAAATAAAAGTACCTATACAGAAAAACTAAAAGTATCTTTTATACTCGTAAATATACTCCGGGGTGTGACAAGTGAGAAACGGTTTCTTCAAAATCGCGTTATTGTAGCTAAAAGATTTATACAACCGGTAACTGTAATTTTGTTACCTACTCATACAATCAGAAATAATGTTCTGAATTTTTTTGTCTTTTGCCATGTCTTTTACCCTTCTTTTTTTATCTGGACAGTAGAGAGCATTTCTTCTTATTTTAATTCTATTATTTTGTGCTTCAGATTTCATTTTCTGTATAAACTGAAATAGCGATTGGGTGGAATTAAGGCGTTAATTCTTCGGTGCCAACCTTCTACAGCATTAGTTGTTCTATTTTTTTCTCCGTAAAAACTAAACACTTCATTCGTGATTTTCTGTATCCATTGGCTATTAAAATAGCCTAGAAATTTCGTTGTTATCTCATTTTTTGGCGCAATTTCACTTATAGCGAGGTACTTCGGGAATAATAACTGGAGGAAGCTGGCAATGCTAATTGTGAGCAAAGATGTGTTATCTCGCGACCTTCTTGGGATTTACTGAAATTCAATTTATGGAATATTTTTTTTTATTTTTTTCATTTTTTTATTTATGGAATAATAACAGGAAAAGTAATAATAACTTTTATTGGTATAACTTTTGTCTATTCCTACTAATATTATAAAGAGGAAAGATTTGATTGTTTGTGTGTTTGTTTGTTTGAATCGAATACGCTCTGAAACTACTATTGATTTGAAAAATTAAAAACAATTAATATTTATTTATTATTTTTCTTTATTGTTATACCTAATTATGTTTACCGCTAGTATAACCGTGCGGAGCTGCTAGGGGTCACTAGCATAATGTCCACTTTGCTAGTAAGTGAATAAAATAATAACAATTTTGTTTTCGAATGTGCGAAATATGCTATATTGAGAATCTGGTATATTGAGAATCTGGTATTTTGAGAATCTGGTATTTTGCGAATCTGGTATTTTGCGCATAAAGGAGGAGTCCGTGATAGTTAGAATTTAGTTAAATATTTATTGTTTCGTAAAACCAAAATGTTTACCGCATATAAGTGGAGTGCATGCTATTCGGGGGTCGCGCAATATCGCGGTAACGCCGGGTTATTTGTGCGCTCGTCTGCGCGGTGACGGCAGAGAACAGCGGCGTTGGGACGCTTCATTAGACGACGTGCAGGTAACGCATTGTAAACAACAGGAAATCTGAAATATAACTAGCATCTGACGCAATAATCCCCCCAGTCCCGTCCCGCGTCCCTCGGCTTTCTGTCGCCGTCGCTATTCTGTTGCGAGTTAGTTCACGAGCTCCAAACATGGCCGCTTCTAAGCCGGTACTCGCTTCGCTCTACGAAATTTACTAGTTTGAGTTATATTAAACCGGTATACAAGGATAAGTGCCTTCGCTAAACTGCTGAAGTTGTTAACAGGATTTCAAAGGGATTCAATTTGGAATGCGGCTTCATTAAGTACGTTCACAAGTAGCAACCTAGGACTCGCTGCTTCCCACTTACTCACTCCCAAGTAATTATTAAATGGAAATTATGCTGACTGTCACAGTGGGTAAGATAACATAAAAATATAAGAACAGGGCTTCGCGACAAATAAATTAAAGTAAACAAATGGATGTTCCTTTTATTGTCGCGACGATGTGAGATTTGTAACCGCTAGTACTGGGAGACTTTCTTTTTATTCCAAACCAAGCAACAAAGCATTATGAACTGTTAATTGTTGTTAGAAATGTAGCGTGCAAGTTCTCACATCCAGATGCACAAACTCACATTGCTCTCCACATTGAAAAAGACTCGAAATCTATATTTTATAAAGTGCGACGCGGTCGCCGGGCCGACTTCATATACTTCTAATTACTAAATTCAAATCGCGCTCTAACCGAGTTGATTACGGCGCCGGGCGCAGTGTCGCCGTGCAATTTGGACATTCCTTGCATTCCGCGCCTTGCGCCCAGCGCGCACTGGCGCGCGGCCAGCCCCGCCGCCACCCGCCGCCGCCCGACTGCATTAGGGAAGATGCACATTACATTATCTGTAATTCCATCTCGACATCAAGTAATGCTTACTCTTACTCTCCTTTGACTCTCAATGTTGTTTTTAACATAATTACTATCCAAACATCCACTTGTTAATGAATAATATCACTGCAACAATTACTTATTTATTCGTACGTTTATATCCAGGACTACAGTTTTGTTCTAGTTATTCAGTGATTCTGTTTCACTGCAAAGTGAATATTTGTCAACTTTTAAGTAAAATCTTAAAGAGACGGGTATTGCTGTTCCGTGGTTGTTAAAATAAAGCGGTATCTGCTTCTCACGACGAATTCGTATTTTCAAATTAGTTGTATAAAAGAGAATTCTACTTGAGATAAAGCATTTGCTTTGAGACAAAGTTTTCTGGGAGGGAAGGATGCAGTGCCTACTATACTGCATCTTTGGGCTTGCAGTCGGTTGGTGTACGGGAAATTTTATCTTTATTTTAGTTTAGTGAAGGTGTACTACTTATTGAGAACCAGCATATTACTTATGCATAACCAGCGCTTAACATGCATTAAACTCCCGTTAATCTGGTGGCAATTATAGTTTTGTGTAACTAAATTTTAAAGTATGCGATAATATTAAGTGAAATTAATTTCACTCAGTTGACTAATTGTGAATAAAATGTCAATGTTGTGGTAAATTAATTAAATTATAAAGCATTTTCGAGCAGTGTTACACAACGCGTGTTAATATTTTCGACTGAAGTGTAATGACTTCTGCGAAGCGTAGCTCGTTGGCAACAAATTTACTCGATTACTCTCGACTTATAAGATTATCTTTCACAAGTTAACTTCGACTTGCGTGTAAAAAGGGATCTCTTTAATAAGTAGGGATATGATCCGCGCGCGTGTGGAGCGGCACGGAAGCTCGTTAGAGCCGCGCTCCAGTGTCACTGACTACGAGTACCTATACTACATTAGCGCGAGCTATTTGTGCTGATACAGGAGCGCTTTGCGGCGGCGGGAACTTAGCTGACCTGTACTTTAAGTATTACTCGGGACATGTATCTTGTACATAAAATGTGCTCCATACGCATAGTACACGGTTTTGGGTGTATTTTGAAGATAACACGGGGAGCTACGACGGTGGACGAGCTCAAATTCACCAAGCATAGATTATTGCAAAACAATCCGCGCGCGCTAGGGCCTTATTGATCTCGCGATTTAGGTCCCAGGTCCGTGACTGAGCGTGCCTTAGCGGAGTGTAGTATTCATTTATTGTGAAAAGAAGAGGTATTTTCATTTCGCAGAAGTTTTATAAGTAGCCAGACAGAGTTCAATAATGTGGGTAGATGACAAACCGAGAATTCATCTAGATCTTAATTTTAGACATCATAATTATTATTTTTGTTTTATACAAATGTTAGTTGTACCCGTTAGTTTAATGCTCCTAAAATCCTACTAATATTATAAATGTGAAAGTTTGTGAGAATGGATGTGTGGATGTTTGTTACTCTTTCACGCATAAACGGCTGGACCGATTTGGTTGAAATTTGGTATGTATATAGGTTATACCCTGGATTAACATATAGGCTATATATCAGCTATGAACGGGATTAGAATTCCACGCGGGCGGAGCCGCGGGCAACAGCTAGTATCTTATAAAAGCTTAATCAAAATATTTTAGACAATATTGGGTTGTAGCGGGTTGCCGGGAGGGCGCGCCGCGTCTGTTTGCCACTGTCCAATATTTGTTGAAATCGAATCAGTATTGGTTACGTCGTGTTTACTTCACTTTTTCCTCTTGTTTTGTTGATTCTGCACAAATATATGCCAACTTGGAACTACAAAAATACCTTCCACATCCATCCAAAACATTGTAATAAAATAGTTTTTCTGTGCAATTACTTCGTATACCTACCAATAAGTTGATACAGACTTGACGCATAGGGTTCTATTGATGGAAAGTGGCCATTATATTAAAGCCTACGGTAGTTTGAAACACCAGAGATGTCACACGGGCGTTGCTAACCTAGCAAAGCCCTCTAGCCAAAACTCAATTATTATTGCTCTATCTATATTAACTTCCAATTACTTTCAGATTGAGTTGTTAGTCCTACTAATATTATAAATGTGAAAGTTTGTGAGAATGGATGTGTGGATGTGTGGATGTGTGGATGTTTGTTACTCTTTCACGCATAAACGGCTGGACCGATTTGGTTGAAATTTGATATGTATGTGTAATATGTGGTATACCCTGGATTAACATATAGGCTATATATCAGCGATGAACGGGATCAGAATTCCACGCGGGCGGAGCCGCGGGCAACAGCTAGTGTTTCATAAAAGTCTAAACTGAATCATAAGAGTAGACTTTCACCACCCCAACAAGGCTAAAACATAAACAAAGTAAAATTATTATTATTTGAAAACACATGGAAGTTCGAGTCGATCTAAATCGCTATACAAAGCCAGTCCTTAAAAGAATTAGCAGAGCTGTGTGTACGGAGCGCGCAATCTAAGGCATACAATAAAGTTAATTTCCTAAGCTAAACAGAGTAGTCGTGGAGGCCGGCGTCGATGGCACTCGTGTCTTACCCCTTGCCCCCTTGCCCCGCTCTACTAACAGTCTGATCCAGCGTATAGTTTGCCAGTTTGAGTACGGGAACCAAACGTACGGTATTATAGTATTACAGGTTACTTTACTGCTGGAATTCTGATGTACAGACTGCAGAAATACGAATCTGAAGAAGTGAGAAAAATTCTATGGATTAGACCCGTATATACAAATATTTCATAATGAATGATTTTTTTTTTTTTTTTTTTTTATTTATTATAAACAATGGTAAATTACATGTTGTTTCATTTGTTTATGATGCCACATAAACTCATTCAAGTTTTACTGGGCATCATTATCATCGACATTCAGTACGTAAGTTGGTAACTTAATTCATATAATAAAATACAAATACAATATTGCAACAGAGGGAACATTACAGAAAAAATCAAATAAGTGGTGGGTAGGTTGCGAAAAAACTCCACTGCTTTAAACGTGCTACTGTTCTGGAGACTAGAGTCTTAACCGTAGATTTGACCCAGTATGCTTTAAAAATATAAAGTGACAAGGCTGCAACTATATGTATGCCTTGTTTGAGCAACAAATATCATCCAGGTATCTACTCTCACAGATATGTATTCGTCTATAGGTACAGAGTATGTATGGCTAGATGAGTGCTGTGAAATTCTAGATTGTAAATCAAAAGTTTTAATTAATTAGCAAGTCCATAGAGGATCAATGGCTTCTATAACACATTTCATATTTAAGTAGAGAGCAACTTTATAGTTTGGAAAGTTTTATGACTCACATATACTCAGTGGCGAATACCAACGCTTCTTTGTAAGAATAAGTTGCCTGAATTTAGCTCAAGCAAATTTATTTTTCTATATTTAATTATTTATTTGTGTATGTGTGTTGTGTACCAATGCGGAAGAAAGGCATCCATTCAAGTATGTGTATCTGTGTAAAACATTTAAAAGTTCTTCGTACAAGGAAAGAAGGAAACTATGTATTATTTTAAGAAGGGAAATTCAAAATTCATGCAATTTGATTAATATGAATGTTCGTGATTTAATAACCATATTCTAACACACACACACACACACACAACTCTATGTATCGGCACTCGACGCTAAACGCCCGCCAACTCCTCCACTCCGCATATCACTTCATAATACGAAATAATTTCATTTCATCATCAATTTACATCTTAATTTGATTCTTAATTATATTTGCGTCGTGTAAATAAGTCGGCAAACAATACCGTATTATTAGATTTTTGATAATTATGTTCATCTGAGTGTGGCACTCGCCGACTACGAGCCCCGCGCCGCCGCCGCCATGTCTCATTGGTGATAATGAAGTTTGAGAAAGGAATCAGTGAGCAGGACCCGTTGTAGGTACGAGCTACGAGCGCCCTGACAACATCCGACAATTGTTTTGTGGCTTCTCATTATGTTTGATTCATATTTAATGTTGCCATATAATTAATTACTTACAGGTTTACTTTATATTTTGTATAGGTCAATAAAACTGTCATTAAAAAATCGTTGCGCTCACAGACCAATGTTAAACAAGTACCTACTTACGGTACTTTTAGTGGCATAATTTTTGGCTTATTGTGTTCGGACGATGATAGAAAATGAATAAAGGAGAGCAGGTACCTACCTACCTAGTCGTTTGTAGGTAAATAGAGAGTCAGTTTTAAGTTACACATGAAGTTTTATTACGAACGGATACCTATAGACACAATGAAATCAAATTTGAGTGTTTTGAATTGAAAGTTGTAGTTCTATAATCTAGGCACAGAACAGATAATATTAGTACTAGCTCTACCGTAACTACTTTTTGAGACGTAAATACTTTTTCTTGTTTCCCAAGGTACCTACCTACTTGGTGATCACTTCTATCAGCAGTTCATAAAGACTGCCCCGCATGTTCTTTAGTACCCATATAAAGTACTGACAGTAATAAAGCTTATTTTGCCTTGTAACGGTACGACAATCGCTAAAAATATAAAATCCTAAATTGTCTTCAAAGCAGGTCGGCAAAGGCTGTGAGTGGAGCGGTGCAGGCGGCCCGTGGGTAGTATCTCGCCGGTGCAAGTACGCAATGGCCGCACCACTCGGATACAGCAAGGGATACAGTGTAGGGCTGTCCTAAATTATGGCAGAATTATTTATTTTTCGCGACCAGGTTTTCAAACCATTATCAACACAGCACACTAAGTAAATAGTGAGTTTACCAAACTTATAACATAAACAACTGCAAAACAAACGACTTCGGATACTAATTGTGTCTCATTAAATACCCTGTTATGGTATTCCCTTCTGAAATAAAACATACGTTGCCACGTGGTCGGGACTTTTGCACCCCACACACGCCACCTCGTTCCGCCCGCGCACAAACATTGCGGCGGCGTGGCAGCCCTGCGTTCTGGTGAGCGAGCACGCGGCTCTCTCTGCGCAAATTAAAACAGACTCTGATATTTATTTTTAAATGGTCCCGCGGCGCCCCGAGCTGCCACTATTTGTACACCTTCCACTCTTATATTGTTTAATTAGGATGGAACAAAAGGCCTATTTACATTTCACTGGCGGGCTCCGGATTCCTTCATTTTGTTTGATTGCTTCAGGCCGGCCTGCAACTGCTGGTAATCGCTGCATTTCCACAACTTAATTGCGTCTGCAGTTTTTTATTCGTTAGCAGTTTCGCTGCTTCCTAGTATTTGCATTGACGCCACCGTCGGGTTTGTGTTGTATTCTCAATATTGAAGATAACATTTTCAGTGAAAAGTAATTCAGTATTTATCGTAGAGATGAAATTAATTTAAACGTTCGCTCGTATTTGATAAAGTTATTTGCTTTAAGATGAGCAGAATACTCGTCTCGTTTGAAGAAATCTCTAATTAAATCAAGACGCTTGACTCTCTTTGTACTCCAGTCTGGCATGTTTGCCACTATACATATATCTACCTATAGCGTTTCACGTAATCAGCAGAGTGTGTACTGTGGAACATTCCGCAGTGCATTAAATAGGTAGATTTAACCCGAGCGAAGCGCCACCCCTCGACGGAAGGAAGGCACAGGTGGAGGCGGGCTCGCTAATTCTGCTGGAGAAGCGGCAGTGGAGTGTCCTCGGCAGGATTGCACTCCTCGCCGCCGCGTAACGAGCCGCGTGCGACCGACGGCGGTGTGGTGGTGCGTGCAGTAACACCACTGCGATTATAAACTCTGCATTCATGTTACACTTCAAGTAAAATTTGTTTTATATAATCGCGTCTTTCTTCCACCGGTCCCAATTCGACTGAATCAGATTGTACCTAAAAATAATATAAAAGTAGCGGATCGCATTCACATCATACAGGCGCACACATGTAGGTCCATACCAATTAATTTGAAGCGTCGGTAGCTTAGTGGTTAAGGAGTCGGCCTTACGATCGAGAGGTCCCGTGTTCGAATCCTGGCCATTACACTACCGACGTGAACCCACTCCTAGCACAAGCAATTCAGCTTAGTTGGAGGGGTTAACGGGAATATTAGTAATTTCGGTTGCTAATATTCTTTTTAGAAAAAAAAAAGAAAGAAAAAAAAAAGGTTAGGTTCATGAATAACGCGTTCGCCCTTTACCTATTTGTAAGACGTACAGAGGAACTAACTTACTGTCTCTGTTGCTGCAGTGTGGCGGCGTCTATTACATCAGCCACTCTATTTACACGTGTCTACGTGACGCCGCGATAAAGCGAGCGCGTTGAAGTCGCCGATACGCCCTCTTTGACCGGCTCATAAGGACTGCAGCACTTAACGATTTGTAGACACGGGGGTCTCTTCACCCCTTTATGATCCCTATGCTTTAGCTATACCCAGTACAATGCATCAGCTGTAAAGTACCTACTTGCCTACCATCCTCTTACTAAATATCAACTTCTGGGTGGGTGGTTGTTTTTTTTTTTTTTTTTTTATTTATTTATTACCATTCACAAATACAATTTGCGTACATAGAAAGCAAACCATAAGCTACTTGAGCTTGTCTGGAGTGCTGTACCTTTCCTATATGTTTATAACAATAAGATAGTGAAATATAAATAGGAGATATTCTGGTATAACATAAAAAATACTATAAAACAAGAAAGTGAGCGAACATTTAGTTGGGCAATACACTGATTTTAGGAAATAAGTAATAATAATAATAAGTAGTTGTGAATCTTTATCGGTTATTTCACCGATAAAGATTCACAACTACCCACAGATTTAGGCACTCATACGCAGGTACACGGTCATAAGACATAAGCGGCAGGCAGGCAGCGTCATCGCTGCGCAACCGGCGCAGCGCATGGAACCAGTTTGTTTTGGGGCGGGGCCGGTGCATCTACAGGTTGTTTAAAAAGTGCGAGCGTAATTTGGATTTCATGTTGATTTCCGATATATTATTAATAAAGGATGGATCCAAACTGTTCAATAGGCGGGGAACCAGATATTTGGTGGTTCTCTCGCCGTAGGTATTCACTGCTCTTATCGTTTCGAGTTTTTTTTTGGTAATTTTACGCGTTTGTATCCTATGTGATATTTCGGTCCGTAGGGTGTTATCAAAGAAATTTTCTTTGAGGAGATGATATTTAACTCTGGTGTGGACGGGTAATACTCCAAGGTGCTTATATAATTTCACGTCGCTGTCCTTGAATTTTTCTTTGATACGGAGTGGGACTAAGTTTTTCAAAATTCTAGTTTGTAGTTGAAATATCTGATCAAGGTGAGTTTTGAACGTTCTACCATAGCTGGAGATGCCATACCCTATAATGGAGTCGGCAAGGACATTGTAGAGCATGAGCTTGACCTTAAGTGGCAACCTATTCTTAATTATGTACAAATTGGCCAAGAAAGCTCTTAGCTTTTCACATACTCGGTTTATATGAGGCAGCCAGGTGAATTTATGGTCAATGACTAAGCCTAGGTATGTATGTGTATCCACCGTTTCAATCGAAGGACAGTGACAGCCGTTATCGTATTTGTGTAAGCATAAATGTGTGTGGGCCGTTAGTCTTAACACTCTAGGGTACTGGATTTTACTATGAGGAGAATGTATATGGACAAGTTTAGTTTTATCGGCATTGAGAACCAGCCCATTATCGTGACACCATTTATTGATGTTATCAAAGTCAGATTGCATCTTAGCGAGGGCTGAGGGAACATCCCTATCCGCGACAAGTAGGCATGTGTCATCCGCGTACTGATATGAGGAGCACTGCTTAAGAACATTGTTCATATCATTTACGTATGCTATAAAATGAAGTGGACCAAGCACCGATCCTTGCGCTGTGCCCACATTAGCCGGAACGGTTCTACTGTGGGTTCCATTCACGTTGACATAATAAGACCTGTTCCGTAAATAATCTTCACATAATTTTAGCAGTGGGCCTCGCACACCTGTGTTACTCAGTTTCTTTACAAGCCGGTCGTGATTTAGGGTATCAAAAGCACGCGAAAAATCAATAAAAAGAGCGAGAACATGCTTTCTATCATTTAGGGCATCGTTAATATCATCTGAGAAACGTGATAGTAATAAGGTGGTACTCTTATTTGGTTGGAAACCAGATTGATTTTTACTTATTATATTATGTTTACTGTAGAAAGCATGTATCTGCTCACTCAGATACTTCTCTACTACCTTATTGACGGTTGACAGAAGCGTTATGGGCCTGTAATTTGATACGTCTTCGTATTTACCCTTTTTGTGTATAGGACGAACACAACCACGCTTTAACTCGTCAGGATATTTTCCGGTCTCAATGCAGGAGTTAATAAGATTCGTAATAGCAGTGGATATGTTATGGTTTATTTTCTTAAGGTCTAAAACTCGAATTTTGTCGTGGCCGGGAGCTTTATAAATGTTTAAATTATTGATTATTTTACCTATTTTTTGGGGTGTGGCTTTGGTTACTAACATGCTTACATCACCATCACTAGAGTAGTCGTCATCATCAAGGAGCAGTTTATTACATCTGGGTAATATTTTTTTAATTGAGTTTTGAAATTCGTCAGCAAATTTGTTGGAAATATTCGAAGAGGAGAGGTTCTGGTCACCGAAAGCCTTCAGAATCACCTGGTCAACTGTGGGGGTCACTCTTCCACAAATGGAGTTCACCAGCTGCCACAGTTTTTTAGGGTTAGACTGGTTGTTGTTAATATTACTTTTATAGTATTTATTTCGATGATACTCAAGGACCTTATGGCATTTATTGCGCAACCTGTTGTACTGTAATCTGAGACTTTTGTTAGTAGGGTCTAATTTCCATTGCTTATACGATCGGTCTCTGTTATCACACAAATTTAAAATGTTTTGATTGATCCACGGGTGCTTAACCCTAGGTGATGTCATTTTATTTACCATGTGACGTGACTCGCTAATAGCGCTTTCAAACTTATTTTTTATATACCCATATATTTGAGTAGGACATTTCATCGTTTCCGTTACTGACCAGTCTATATTATGAATTTCCTTTTCTAATACAAGTCGGTTCAGACGAGATGTTTTTGATTTGACAACATCCTGTAGTTGCGACCGTACCTCACCGCAGCAAGCGATCACTATAACGCTGTGATCCGCTAAGACAGTGTCGATTGCTGATGTGTACGCATGCCATTTATTTAGATTAGTAAATATATGGTCTATACATGACCTTGTGACTTTATTCGAACGTATTTCAACACGCGTATATTCAGATATTCCACATAGAAACCCGTGTGCCGCGAGCATATCCGCGTATGAGTCCCGGTGGGACGAATAGGTCTTTAGGTTAATGTTAGTATCACCAATTATTAACATATCAGTGGGCTTACTGTGTTTCCTCACGAGTCTTGACAGTTCAGTGACAAAGAAGTTTTTATTAGTGGAAGGCGGTCGATAGATTGCACACACAGTGACAGGGTTATTATTAGTAGATATTAATGTGCCTGTTATTGTTTCAAAAGTATAATGTTGTCAGGGGATGGGTGGTGAATTTGAGATGATTCCTAACATATATTATTATTCCACCTCCTTTTTTGTGCTGTCTTAGCTGTGTGTGCATTCTGTAGCCCGGTATTTGAAAGAGATTACATACTTCATCGGATATACCCACTTCGGTTAAAATAATTACATCTAGTTCTATTTTTGATGAGTCTATTACACTGAGCAGCTTAGGGAAATTTTTAATTATTGTTATTTTTTATTTTTTATTTATTCTTTATTGCACAAATAAGATGTACATGTATACAGAATAGGTTAATATCAGAGGTCGAAATATTGTCAATAAATGAGTTGATATTAAGACAGTTATTGATTTCTATAATTCTATCTGTCATGACTTCGCAAATTATGTAGATAGTAGGTATAGTTATAAATATAGATATTAATTTAACTTAGAACAGTTAGGGTATACAGAAAGTAGTAGGTATGTACCTTGGGGCCTATGATTCTAGAAGCGAGTCAATGTCCAGCTCGGAACGGATTAAGATTGCGCGTTCGGCATCATCATTTTTCTTCGCTAGTACCTTTCCTTCTTTGCACCATATGTATTTATATGTACCTGTTAGACGCTTTTTGGCATTATATAGAAGTGTCTTAGTATGGTGGGTGAGGGCAGCACGGATAAAGACGCGACGTGTAGACCCTTCACTTGGTATGTCCGGCAAGATGTTTCCAGTCAGGATCTCCATATTTTTTGCAGAAGATATCCATAGGTCTCGGTCCCTTTTTGATTGAAGCTCGACCACTATTGGTCCCGGCTGGTCCTTGCGGCGACGGGACACACGCCGTACACTCACAGGCTGTTGTAGGTCTGCTTTCAGCTTAGTTGCCACTGCTTTAACGACACCCAGGATATTTTCGTTCGGCGTTTCAGGAATACCCGCTATTTCCAAAGTTGAATCTAGAAGCTTCTGCTCAATCTCCTGGGACCGCTGTTCCATTGCAGATATTCGGAGCTCCAGGTTTTTATTTTTGCTAATCAGGTCAGCGTTTTTATTTGCCAGCAGTTTGATCGCATTTGCTTGCTCCTTAACCGTGTTTTCAATGTCTGCAATTTGACTATTCATAAAATTGAGAGACGCAGTTAACTCTTCCAGTTCGTCCTTAACCACCTTCCTTATTTCACGGCTGATGTCTCGCAGCAGTTTTTTAGAGTCAAACGTGACAGCATTCTCCATTTCTTCGTTCTCGGAATCATCTGGCACGAAGAACGATGACCGCTTAGATATTTTGCATTGGCACTCCTCGCAGCTCCACTCCAAACCATCAGCGTTACGGAGAGCTGCTAGTTGTTTATTGGTTATTTTAGCGCAGGTTGCTGTAGCATGTACATACTTTTTATTACAAGTCGTACATTTATTCAGAACCATTTTAACGTAGGTATCAGTAAAATTTTCTACAACGATATCGACGTCCGCTCACTTCGACAGATAATGTATATTCTAGCTGTAGCTGTAGCTACTGAGATCAGCACTGGTATTTTGTTGTCAATACAGTATTCACACATGTACCTATATCTTTTGAGGGGTAGACAGTGATATACTATGGTTCTAAAGTATTTTAAAACATCACTTAGGTACCTATTGTGTCTTAAAGTATCAAGTTTTTGTTCAGTAATAAAATGTTTATAAAAGCTATTTTCATTAATCCACGCTGCGCACTGGGCCCTGGGTTGGTACTGAACAAGTAAACAATGAAAGCACTTTGGTTACAATTTGAAAGAATAAATTAAAAGTGATTGTGTTTAAGTTAAAGCGTCATCGATCAATCACAGACTACACAATTAATATCAAAGTCTACAATCGCGGTATGGCGGCCGCGCCTGCCAATCAAACGAATAATTTGGGTAAAGTTTTTACAGGGTAATAAAGTTAATGGTACAGATAGTTGCAGTCCCGCTCCCGCGCGACAGATGGCGCTTTAATTGACGCTCCGAGAATCTCATTAATATTGTTCGCGTTGAGACCGATTTGATGAAGACAGGCAGTTTAGACACATCGCGACTAATTACGATATTTGTTCAGCGGCTAAATTATTATGTTAACTTAGTAGCTCCATTTCAAAAGTGTCGTCTGAGACGAGAAGGCTCTATGTGTGATCGTTAATTCAGAAGGAATGCTTATGTACAAATATTAACCCAAATTCTTGAATATTCTAGCAATATTTCATATTCTAGCAACATAGTCATATTGTGGCTAAGCTCCGTTAATAAAGATTAAAAATATTTCATAGTGAGCATGGCTCTACTAGCTTGTAATATGGCGTATAAATAAATCAAGTCCTCCGATGCGAAAAGTATCGTAGAGTCTACTGCTTTCTAAAAATAGTTTATTGGGGCTAATTATGTTCTTTTTACTTCCTGTACCTCTGAACTGTCGGATTTCATATAACTGTTAGCTAAACGAGTACTGAATAAAATATTTCTGTAAGTGACTACAATTAGACTCAGCGAATAAAAACCAACAAACAAAGACGTGAGCTGCGAGGCTCGCGGGGGCCGTCGCCTTGGAGAGGCTATACTATTTGCGCCGCGCGGCTCGACGCCCGCCAGTTTAATTATATTTATTAGCGAGCACCCCCTCTTAATGAAAACGCCCGCAATTTCCAGCGGCCAGATAAAATGAAGCACCTTCGTGCATAATTTAAAACGCAATAAATCGCAATGAAACATGCCTAATTAGACAATAAAACTGCGAGAGCGACTCCGGGCGACGTCACCCAGCCACGGCCGCCACCGCGCGCCTTATCGCGCTGCGATTTTTTAATTATTCATGTGAGCGATACTTGTATCTTGATCGAAAATGTATGTAAGTAGTTACTCATACTGTTTGCTAGATATTGTAATAAACACTCCGTACTTACATTTATTTCAATGCTCCCGAAAAATACCTAAAAGGGCATGAAGATATTTAGGATTCAAGACTTCAAATATCACTAACGAGCTTAATAAAAAAGTAATTGTATATACGAATTTCGATTCTGCAATAACTGTGGACTTTTTAAAAAGAAATGTTAGTCGAGGAGCTGGGTGAGTTCGAGTGGGTATTTTCTTGTGCCAACGCAAGAATTGCAAGTTCTTTTTAAACTACTTCACTGCTGATTGGATTTCGTGGTAAGTGTGAACGTGGGCAGGCGGCCGCTCAATGAGCATTGATTGCGGCACACAACTCGGTTACCTTCCTCAGCGGGTGTTACTAACTCGCAGCTAGCTCGCTTCAGCTCAGCGCCATGCTCAGCTAACTGTGCCCACTTGCACTAATCAAAGCTAAGGGTTTGTATCTTATATCTGTAATGGTGACTCTCTTTCCTGAGACCTTCATGCGAGGTCAAGTCATACTGACATCTCCGAATAAAAAAACGTTTTTAATAATTTAATTACATAGTACCATTTACTGACTGTGAACCGCTGTGGTTAACACAACACTTGATGCAATTATAAGAGATCGCGCTGCATAACGAATATATCTAACTCATTAAACCTCTTCCTATACCTTACATTAGAATTATTGTTTTTGTAACCGGTAGCACACTGTTCAAATAATCAAACAACTAGTATAACTAGCTCATATTATAAGCTTGCATTTGAGCTTCTCTAACTAAATGTTTGTTATTTACGAAGAAAATGAGCCACGGCCCACTATACGTATTGACAAAGTGTTCACATAATTTCATTAGTCAATAGTTGCTCACGGCCTGCGGTGTGGCGGTGTGGTGGTGTGGCGGTGTGGTGGTGTGGCCGCGGCAGGTGTGTGCACCAATTACCGCCGCGGCGCACAAACACGCTCTGTTTGCCGCCCGGCCGCGCCCGCAGCGCCCTGTCGGACAAGCACTCGCCTGTCACGACAGCTCTGTGCTTAGCAAACCCTTGAGCTGCTCAATTAGTCGCCCACAATACAACATGTCCGACATCTTAGGCGGTCTGCATCGCTACATATTATGTACTACCTCCAAACTGTTAAAACTAATACGTTTAGTAGTCCACCTCTGAACATTTCGGGTAAAACGGAAATCGAATTAAGACCTATTTTACTTTGTAACTAGTGCTTGGTATCTTTTTTAAACGTTTACGACAAAATTGGTTCGATCATAAAAGGCCCGGGCCAATAAAACGTGCGCCGCACCGGCTGTCTCTGCTCACCACCCGTAATTATCGGCTGATATCTTTTGTAATGTAAGGCGAAATTTCCTACACGTGATACACTATTGCCTGTTACTTAATAATAAGGTAGACAACCCATCTGTCCTGGCATGTCTTAATTTGTATGTCCCGGATAACTATATGCGCGCCACTGGGCGTCGCCAGCATCGCCTTTTCGTTACGCCACCTACATGGCGCGTGCCCCAGGCTGCCACTTGCCCCACCGCAAGGGCGATCGGGCTAATAAATGGTCTACTAATATCGAATCCCGATGTAGATATATTCTCAGACAACATACATGAAATGTCAAGAAACGTCCTAATTTATTTAAACGCAACCTCAATTTGTAGGTAATTAGAATTATTATTATGATTATTATATTCACTTTAATACTTGCATGTACCTGTTTAGTAGATTAAGTTAGCTCTAGTTAGTAAGTAAGAATTATTAGTATAGCATTATAAGCGCTTTGGTGTTTTACACTGTTAGCTTGTATTGTCTTAAATAAATAAATAAGTATGTCGCTTGTTTGTAGACAAACTGTAGTTTTATCAATCTATTGCATTTACGATTTAATCTGATTTATAAAAACCTGATTTTATAGTTTGCGAGTGTTACATTATTATAGATAATAATTTAATATTTATTATGTGTAAAGTAAAACTTAGATATACTCATAATGTCCACATAAATCCCTGGCTACGCTTTCGTAGCAGTCGCGTAGAACTTACGACGTAGCAGTCGCGTAGAACGTAGTACGTAGCAGTCGCGTAGGAGGTGAGCGTACACTCTTGCTCATGGGCTGTATGTAAATGTGTATGTTACGGTGGCACTTCACATGGCTATGTGTATTTGCGTGATTCACTTATTCACAGCAGGTGAGGACAGTATATTTGCAAAGTATTGGCCATACGCTTACCGTGCGCTTATCGGTTTGTTATTTGGCTGCATTTTGTGGATGGTCGTATTTGCCTGTATTTTCATATTTGCGTGTACTTCAATTACTTTACCAAATACAACAAACGCCCAATAGCGAACACAAACAGCCATGCGAAGTGCCACCATAAGTGTTGAAAAGTACAAAATTACAGGTTCTCGTCAATATACATGCATGTCAACTTTGTGTTCAAATGTTCTCTGTAAAACATCTATAGGTACGAGTATATAACTAGATGAACGTAGGTAACTTGGAACAGATAGATGTCTCCGCCGCACTGACAGATGCGTATCGGCGCCCGACACGTTATCAACGAGCCCCCGCGCCTCACATAACAAACACTCCGGACAATTTAAAACGCAATTACCGTCCGGAAACGTTGCTAATTAAACGGAGATATTCGTTAATGGCCCCACCACCGCGCCTGGAGGCCTCGCCCCCCCCCCCCCCTCCTCCCCTCGCGGACCTGGGGCTGACCCCCGTCCGACTTGGCTTCAATTTGTAATGACATTACCTTTCGTAGCCTTTTTTGTTGAAGGACGAAACGAGCGATCTCTTATTGGATCCAGTTATATGAAATTGATGAGATCTATTACGTGAGGATAGTGAGATGGTACGATAATGCCTAAATGTAGAGGACAGATTTAATAAGAGCCTAAAATATATCCACGACGTAAGCATGATGATTGTACCTGTACAAACGCAAATTTCACCATAATTAGTCAAACACAATTATACTATTTGCATTCACGTTCATACTTTCTTTACTAAGTAGGGTCCGAGGTGTCTAAGTTAATCAGATAGGCTTTAAGAATTTAATGCAATAAGCAATAAACATTTAATTTCAAATTCACCTGACATTTTGCATAAGCTGCACGGCACACCGGCGAGGCGTGTTCCCGGACCGAATAACGAAATCGGAATAGCAATATGGGCCATAAATTATAAAATCACGGGCTTCATTCGAGGATCGCGTAATGAAATTTGACTTGGAACAGAAGATCCGTAAATTTGACTGGTCCTGGTGCTCCATCCATGCCAGCACGGCACAACACGGCTTCATTATTTATATCTGTCTAAAGTAAGTTTAGCATTTCAATATTCAGTCTGGCAGCCCCACGCGTCCAGACCTTTCTCCAGAGCCATTCATACTTGCAGATGGCCTTATTTCAAACCTAAACGACATTTCTAACGTAATGCCTACTGGAAACCCGTTCTTGATTAAAAATTGATAGGAAAAAGAATACTTATTGTCGTAACTGATCATCCAACAAATGGAATGGCTTGCAGACGTTCCGCTATTATTTGTTTTCGCTTTGTAGTAGGTATAAATGTTTCGACATAAATATGATCCCTACTTAATATTATAAATGCGAAAGTAACTCTGTCTGTCTGTCTGTCTGTCTGTCTCACTTTTACGACTAAACCGCTGAAACGATTTTGATGAAAGGTATAGAGGTAGGTTAGACCTTGAGAAAGGACATAGGCTATGTTTGGTCGCGATAACCGACATCCACGCGGGCGGAGCCGCGGGCAAAAGCTAGTAAGAAATAAAGCCTAATTATTTTCAATTTTTTACCTTATGAATAATTTTTAGACTGTTATCAATATTATTCATTGAAATAGAGTCACTTTTTAACGGATTCTTTTGCCATTTATATATATATTATTATTATTACAGTATAATGTATCAGGTAGGTATATTATTATAATATAAGTTGGTGGATGATAAATATTTCTAAGAACATTCGTTCGTTTAAGAGCTACAGACGCTCACACGGGTACTCAAATGTATATTTTCTTTTGTTGTGAGATTAAAAAATAAGGTTTAATGTTGATATGCTCGTATTTGATACAGATTTAATCAGTTCTTGCTAGAATTTCGTATCGACTTAGACTATCAAAAACTCGAAACACCAATCTTCAATCTAGCCAATAATAAGGTTGAGTAGAATCTATTCTAGACAGAGCGTGAAGAATGGCGATTGGAGAGTAATGCGTTTTCTTACAGAAATAGCTTCAGTGTTCAGTCTTGATCTATTCTTACATCCTCGTACGCCTCGGCGCAACATCGGTCATTATTCCTCGTTATTTTGAGATAGGTTCATTCGCAGACAGCCGCGAGGCCTGATGGAGTACAGTATGATACATTTCATTCATAACTATAAATAAACAGACTAACAATGTCTAAAGCTTACTATCAACGTGAGTTCTATGAAATCGTATACTTTGCATCTCTTTTATAGGTTTATATCAATGAACACAAGGCGTTGTGGTCATTCAGTAGTAGCACACTTTCGCTATCTATACTTCTATAGTTAATATTATAAAGCTGAAGAGTTTGTTTGTTGCTGACGGGCTAATCTCAGGAACTACTGCTTCAAATTGATTTTTTTTTTATTGAATAGTCCGTTTGTCGAGAAAGGTTACAAGCTATAAATAATTACGCTACTACTTAAGGGAGCGGAGCAGTAATCATAAATGTTACCAAATCCAGCAGATTCCCATACATTATGTGAAAAGTAATAAAATGCGGATATTTAATTGGCTACGGGGTTTCGAAATATGCCAGCCGGGCGGGCTGTAATAAGATATACACAAAGTCATAAGATATACACATATTTCCTTGCAACTCGGACTACGCAACCCAAACTTATTAATAACTCCATTACTTACGAGTTAAATTAAATGGGGGCTCCATTAATCTATTTTCGTGGTCACTCTCATGTGTAAACCAGTACACCTGGTGATTGATGGAGGAAGACCTGGCGCAGGTTTCTAAACGGTGTTAGGAGATCAGACCTGTCACGTCTATAAAAGCCATAATTATAAGCCAAACCAACATGAGATAAAGGAACAAGCGGACCGTGGACTCCAAAGTCTTAAACAAAGCACGCCAGGTGTGAATGTACAATATGTACATGCTTCTTTTTTAATAGAACACGTCAATATGACTTCGCCTCGCCTTATGGTAAACTAAAGGCAAAGTCTCAGAAAAGCGGATCACCATTACAGACGCCAACAAGGTTACAATAGTGGCCCTCAGCAGGATGGCCTCATCCGATGCTTTATTACGCCCCGCTTAAGACCCGGGACGAAAGAAAATACGGGTGCTAGTAAAGAATTATTCCAAGACTTTATGGTGCGGCAAAGAAAAGAGTCACCGAACCGCTTGGTGGAATATTCTGAATCGTATGCGGGTGATTACGCCAAGCCCTGCTCGTATTATCCTAACAGCAGCTCATCAGAACATTCACCACGGTAGAGATGTTAAAGACTGCCAAAGACGCAAAATATATCTACGCACCTTCAAAGGCTAAAGGGGACGTTGGTGACCTCAGAATTCCCAATAATGTGGACCGCACGTCGCTGCAACCTGTCGAGAGTATCTAGTAAGTACTGTGCGGAGTCAACCCAAAGTTGGGAGCAGTATTTACCTATACCTGTATGTTTTTTTTTTAATCTGAATATCGTGCTACAATAAAAATACCGATTAAATTATATGCAGTTACCACGTAGGAGGTAGATGTACAAGGGCAAATTTTCGAAAGATATGAAGAGTCTTGTTTTATTCTGAAAAGGTTTATTTGCGAAATATCCTGTCCGATAATAAGGTGGGATTAAAAATGAAAAGTAGGAGGCCCGATGTTTACGAGCTCTAAAGATATTACGAGCGGCCCGAAGTGCGGAGCTTACCTCCCCCGTAACACCTCGCTTAAAATTATGTGGAGAACTTCCAGGCAGCGGTTTGTGCTAAAATCCACTATAACACTGGCTAGCGGGAGGGAACTCATTTTAAGTAACAATGTTGCAGATTTGCAACCATCATAAAATATGGGATTATGCTCCGTTGCACGAACACGCCGGGGCAGGCGGCCCTGTTCAGTGGCCCGCTCTGTGCGCTCCACGCACTGATATGCGAGTGGAGGTCATTAATAGAATATATGTGCCACAATTCCCGCACACTTTCTTCCGTGTAACCATAGCGTAGCTGTTAGTTAGGCAGTCAGTTGAGCGTGTGTGGTGCGGATTCAGCACACTGCATCAGGTTTGAGTACATGAGCACGTGTGTGTGTGTGTGTGTGTCTCGTGGCGCGCTCCGTGTAAATATGTACGGCAATCGCTTAGCTTAATAAGCGCAACGCTTGGCTGGAGGCCAACGCCGCGCCACGCGCCGTCAGACTTATGGCATGGCACACAACGTGGCCGCTGACGCAGCAGTGATTAAGATTTTTCCTGTGCTGTCGTCTTCGCGTAGGAAATAGAGACCCATTCGCTAAATTGTCCTTTTAAGAGTACTTCGTTGAAATAATTATTTTCGCCCGTCTAAGGCAGCTTAGGTATGTAATAATTTTAATACGTTTCCTGCTCATAGCCATTGCTCAAAACTTGATATTAATCTTCATCTGAAAGCTTTATGTTTCTTCCTTAACCGTTTACACTCAATGAAACTGTACACTTTGGCAACTTGAGCGCTTGTATATGTAGCGACATAGACAGCAAGTTTACAAGAACTCTGAAACGACGAAATGTTTAAAGAGTTTCTATAGAGAAAATTTAATGAATTTTTATGGGTAGCCTGGGGTCAGGAAATCGGGGCGGTCACCAAATGAAAGCAAAATGAACAAAACTGGTCAAAGTTTAGTTTTCATGGACAGGGAAACTAAAAGGAAACCATAATTTAAAATCTAATTAAACAAAGCTTTGCTCTGAAATAAAACTGCAATCACCGAGTAGGCCGACAGCCCGAGCGCGTTCCTCGCGAGTGAGCTCGGACACGTAGCGCGGCGCGAGCGACCCTCGCGAGGAGGATAATGAATGAGCAAAAAAGAGCGCCGTGTAAAAGGGTAAGAGGAATGCATAACATTATAATGTAATGCCTGCGGAGGGCGCACAGTGTTGCCACACCCGCTGTCCGTGTAGCCATACACGTTAAAAGTGATACCCATTTAATGACAATATATTATTATAGGTACCAACATTTAGCCAACTAAACTACGTTTTGTGCCACCCCATCTTTTCCCGTGGGTGTTCTACTAGGCAACTAAGGAACAGGTCTGTTCTCCGTCCGACCGTAAACATGCAACCCGTGAAAAGTGCCCCGTTGAGGCTCGTCCCTTATTAGGTAAATGTAAGCGACAAATATGGCTGGCGAAGTGTTTGTGTTAATATACCTCTACCTACCCCTAGGGAAATGTGGACACATATGTATGTAACATGTAAATTTAATATATAGTACGCTTATATATGTTAAGCATTTATATGTGTAGATAATATTACCAATACGTTGTGGTTGCCGGGAGTTGACATCTCAGCTTACTATTTGTTCTATCAGCCCAAACATATTTTTTGAGCTCTCTCCGTAATCTCAGCTTGACTGCCTTAAAGAATCTTAATGTTAAATGTAAGTACAACATAGTAAGAAAAATATTAGAAACGGAAAACTCACGAACCACACATCAATATTTTCTTCGATTTTGTAAACCACGAATATTATGTTTACTTGTGGCGATGTGCAAATTATTATAGGTGTAGTTAGTTGCTTTAGAGGAGCAGGTAATAACGGGCGTAAGATTAGGCGTCTCAATGGACAGGGTGAGCTCAGTGGCGGGCAGTGCTCGTGGCTCGTGGCTCATGGCTCGTGGGCGATAGGCGGCGACAGGCGGCCGATTGTGTGCTATCGGCGCGGCGCATACCTGTCGCCTGTCGCCATTCACCATCGCCGTCGGCCCGCACATTAATCTGCGGGCCGCAGCCGCGCCGCGTCCTCGCCCCACTGCCGCGCTCGGCCACACGCGGATGAAACTAATCGCCAACAGTATTGATGACAAGGTGTTACAGCGGGGAAATGGCCCCTGACCTACACGCTTGCGTTGCAACTATTTTTATTACATTGCAAAGCTGCTTTAATTGGATCTCGAAACAAAATCTATTTTTTTTTTAATTCCAAAAAAAAAATCTTTGAAATTTTTTTATCCGTTTAATGCTTGTCTTAATAAACTTTCTAATTTCAATAAAATGCTATGGTGTTGCTCTGCCACACACCCGCCGCTGGCAAACGAATAATGTAAACAAAATCGCGATAGAATCTGTAAAATTAGTTATATTAGTGTGACGCCTCTGGTGTTGCATACGTCCATAGGCCACGGTAGCCACTTCCCATCAGGTGGGCCGTGTGCTTGTCTGCCACCTATGTGGTATAAAAAGAAGTAGTCAATACGCGAGAACAACTTACCGTTGAATACGAATAACCCCAGCCGCAACATCGACATCGCGTGTTGTCCACGGTGACGTACGAACGTGCTGACTACCGCTAATGTTCATTGCGCTGCTATTGCGCTTGTTAGTGAAGTAGTCACGTCGCGATAGAGTAATGTAACGTCATTCTTACTAATAAGCCCGTGTAACGCGAGATCCCAATTGCGTTGGAACGCGAGCTGCCTACAGCCTACACCTCCCATATCAATTCGGGAGAATCTTTTGTCCTGAGCCGCGTAGGTGGCGAGTATACATAATTCAACGGAGCGACATTCATTAAGTGCTCGTAACGAGATTAAGCTGAATAAATGAATTTGAATTTAAACAAAATATTCAGGGCGCGCCCGTGGTTGTGAACCATTCCCAAAGGGTTCTGACATTCAAAACCCATAGATTTTGGAATCATTGAGTGATCCTGTTAGCAGGACTGGCAATACTCCTACAAAGTTAGTTCTTCTAGTTAACGTTCGTTAATGCCTCTCTGTGTGTCCCTCTGATTAACAAAAGACATTACTGTAACATATGGGTGAACTGTAATAAAAAATGCACACACATCGCACCACGTGCTTTTGTCATTATAATATATTCGCTAGTCATGTCAATTTATTTATGTATGTCGCGAGTTGTAAGCGCCGCATCAAAGCACGTCATTCAGTGGCACAACACTAATGTTACATGTATGCGCCCACTCTGTGGCGCGTGGCGACTGTCCGTCCATTGTGTGGCCGACACTATATTTATCAGTTTGTGCACGAGTACAGTTTTGATGTTAAATATCAAATCACAAACCTACAGTTTTCAACAGAAATAATTCTTACGTGTTTTACCTTTTAACCTCATTGTGCTTTGGTATACTAGTACTCAAGAATGTTGAGTGTATTTAAGTCATTTTGTTTTATCATAATATTGTAACCTTGTGATGATACTTCTCTATTTGATTATGTATGAAGACAGTACTGCCGTAGTGACTGGTGTCAGTCAGTTAAAATACTGCATTATTATTTAGCAAAAGTTGCATATCTTTATAAATACTCGTATATTCGAAAATGTAAGTCCTATAACATTTGCATAGGTATATTTTGGGATCCACGAGACTGTTGTTACAATCGAGCACTTATTGTTGAGTCGATATCCCACTGAGACTCCTCTAACTTACACTTATAAGTTTTAGCCCATAAAACTCTCCTATCCCTTTGCTATACCTAGTACTGGTGCTGTCGACAAGTCGACTAACGACGTCTGTTGCGTTGCGTGTTGCAGGAGGAGTTGCGCGACAACCTGACGATGAGCGTGATGAGCTTCGTGCCGACGCTGGACGACGACGGCAAGACCATCGCGTGCCGCGCCGAGAACCCCAACGTCACCTCGCTGCTCATGGAGACCGCCTGGACCATCAGCGTCGTCTGTGAGTACACCGCCCACCGACGTTTGGTACTCAACCGCGCTCAGACGGCTCAACGGTTCTGACTGAATTTGACTGTGGAGACTCAGGCGGAGCCGTGGACATGGGCACTGTGTCACTAGACGATTTACAGATCACACAGCTACCGCGAAACCAAGAAAAATGTTTCATTACATTCAAAGTACTGTAATTATATGATTTTAACTGAAAAATGTGCGCATTTAGTTTAATTTTATTTCATGGGTCTGCGCGAGCAAGACGTGTAATTGCGGTGAGTGTGAAAGGGACGACACGAGCGGCCGCGACGGTGACGTACGCAATTATCCCATCACGCTTCATCCCTCAAAATTGTACTCGTCTGTGTTTCACGCACGATAATGTTACTTATTAATTAAATAACAACGTACATTGCGAGTTTTAAATATGAGTTATTCTGTTTGAATATAATGTGGACGTGTTTGTACAAATCAGGTGCTTAATATCAAATGTGGGCCACTGAGATAAGTGTAGCCATTTATTAGAACAACTTACGTCTTGTAAGAAACTAAAGGTATGATTTGGAAGCCGACCGCATACGACAATGGCAGACGCACGCAGCAGATACGCGTAATTCATTGCGGCTTCTCAATGGTTCCCTTTATCTGTATTGTAGCTTAACAAGTAATGGATACGCTGTATATATCTGCTGCGTGCGGTTGCAGTTGCCATTATGCGGTCACCTTCGGAATCATACCTTAAATAAATATGTCTCTATACTATATCAATAATATTTGGCATTAATTTTGATAAATTATTTCACTCGATGAGATGACGCCTCCCCTACAGAAGGAGTCATTACAATCTGAGAGTCCAGAGACATTCTCAGCACTCTTGCTGACTGTTGTGTGACTGTTAGTGAGTGTGTGGTGTGTGGTGTGTGTGCAGACCCGCCGGTGGTGCGTCTGCGGCTGGGCAGCTCGCTGGCGGCGCGCGACATCAAGGAGGGCGACGACGTGTACTTCGAGTGCCACGTGCGCGCCAACCCGCCCGCGCGCAAGCTCGCCTGGCTGCACGACGTGAGTACCGACCTACTGTCTACTGTCCTGTATTGTCTTGAAGAATATTAGTAACCCCCCTACACCCTCCTACTAAGCTAGCTAGTGGCTTGTGTTAGGAGAGGGTTCACGTCGCTAGTGTATTGGTATTCGCTAGTGTATTTTCCCTACTAATTGAACTGTACTTACGGATTTGAAGATATTTTTTATTTCATCTGTTTTAATCTTATACAGTAAAATTGGTACCTAATTATGATGTTTGTATTGTTTATTTCAATATACAGAGAATTTTCATTTAAAAAAATGTGAACGCAGACTATTAGTGAAAGTGAAAGTGAGTATTTTTTCTGAAAACCGTGAACAGAAAATACTATAAAATCCTATAGACTACGTTAGCCTTTAAAACGTGTAACAATGCCATATGCAACTACAGCTTTTATAACAAGGCATTTAAACAAACAAACGAGCTTCAGCTCCGAACGGGCCGCGTAGCTCTCCAAGCGTAGCACGTCTCTCGTAGCCCGTAGCTCGTCGATTCGTAGCACGCTTCGACCTGAACGCTCGTAACTTTTAAATACTTCATCAACATTCGCGCAGTGGTGATCTCGTATACTAACATCGCTCAACATCTAGATGGGATTGTGTCTGTCAATACGCAAAATACGTCAGTTTTTTAGACTAACAAGGTAATAAATAAACATGTTGGTAAGCCACTACCATGCCATTTAAAGCTTGAGATATCACATGCAGGACGCTTTCTCAAAAGGGAAAGTAAAGTTGAGGAGAATAGATAAAAAACCGGTCAAGAGCGAGGTGGTTAATAGCATTGCTGTTGTAAAAGTAGTGGAGCTCGAGAAACGAATGCCTCACTCTGATAGTTGCCAATATATTAGTAACTGATTGGTACTAAACCGCACTGTTGTAATGCAATAATTGTTATTGAGGAGGGGCACCCACCGACCGCCTGCTATTACGGGGACTACAAGTGAAGGGCGCGTGCTGTTGCCGCCATGACAATACAACATGACATCTACACAGATCACACGTGCTTAATATATTGTCTATACAAGAAACTTGTCATGTAAAATGTTGTCAGGGTTGTCAGTATGAATATTTCAGTTGTCAGTTTGTAATACAAATGAGCAGACAGCAACAATGAGTGACACGACAAGGGGGTGTACGCGACGCGGGCGGGGGAGGGGGGGGGGGGTGGATAAAGTAATAGACGACAGAGTACGGTCCGATAATCGCTTTGTGCTTGTCGCTCGTGTTTTAATCAGCGATATACGACAGAGGGGGCGGGACGCATTTTTTTGTTTCGTTTCACCCTTTCAGGGGCAATCAGTCGCGCGTTGTTACACGGAGAGCGGCGCGCACCGCTCCTCTCGTATTGTTTCCACGGTTTGTTGTCGTGCGGCGACTCGGCCCACTTGTCCCGTATAGCACGGCACAGCACGGCACCACACCGTCCGCCCGTTCTCCAGTCTTAATGTAATTGTTATTATAAAATATTCTGATCGAATGGTGTTTATTGCACCAGTCATTCAATTCTAAACTATATGCTAGTACTTACTGATAATAAAGAAAAAAGTATACTTAGGATATTCAAATTTACTGAAGTCGGTATCCAGTCAGATTGGTCATTACTTAATCATTAGCTAGCATTTCCCGCTTTGGATTGCTCTTGAAATAACATTTGGCAAAATAAAAAAGCCGAATCAGGCACACCGAACTAAACACTGAAATGGTGATCAGCGAAGTATTTTGTATGGTATATTTTTCTGCCCAACTTTCATTTAAAGCTATGTGAACATGAGATATTCATCTTTTTGCAACGTTCCAAAATATTACGGGTTTTTTTATTCTACTCAGATCGCTGACAAGCACACGGCCCACTTGATAGTAATTGGTTACCGTGCCTATGGGGCAAGTGCAACACGAGGGGAGTCACACTCGTACTGCGGACCCTGTGAGAATAGAGAAATTCTGTGCTGTCAGCGCAAAAGATAAGTAGGACAGGCCTTTGGTTTTCCTACTGACAGCACAAAACATCTCCAGTAACTCTGGGTACCCTACTGACCGCCTACTGACTGACGAGTTGATTAATCTGTATGTACGTAATAGTTTTAGATGAATTGGCTGGATGTGTGTAATGCATTCCCTACTTTAGTATATAATACGCATTTTAATCACCGCAGACTAGCTCATGATTTGCGCAGTACCTCACTCATAAATACTCCAGGCACCGTCCACAGAAGCACTGACGACCACATCAAACCGACACACTCTAGTTTCAATTAAGAAAGTCACATGCGAATTAAAAAAGTGTACGTTGCGTGTGTGCGCCCGTGGGCAGCCAATGTTTTCCGCTGCATTCTAGAATTATTCGAAGCCAGCAAATATATAGCGCGGCGGTTTTGATGACAGCGATGATTAAAATGGCTCGATGTCGCGTCGCCGTCGATGGCGCGCCATTGTCCGCGCGTGACGTACGGCGTGATATTATTCGCGTGATTTTTCGCTCAGTTCGCGCGTCCATTTGTCGCGAGCGCCGACGCGCCTCATTGTTTTATGTGCGATTGTTTTTGACAAATGGCGGCGCATCCACCGCGCGCCGATTAAAACGCACATAATTTACAGCGGTCATTCGCGACGTGCGGCGCTCACCGTCACACACAGGACACGAGTGCTGGTGGTAGGCACAACTAATAATAAATATTATATTTCACTGCTACCGTACGAATTGCTTTTGTGCGTTTATTAATTTATCTGTGATAGTATCAATGATATATTATTATAGAGGTGCGGTTTTATTGTCATGGAACTAGAGTCACCCTCATCACCAACACCATCAATAAAACAACCAACCTCACCTGCAAGTCGGTGCACCTGATCATTGACGGACGAGGGGTACAAGCTAAGATAAATCAATGATGGAGTAGTAGGAGGGTATATCACGGGCTTAGCACTCGGATGATAATACTGATCCAATTAAGGAGTGTCTACTTTAAAGATCTTATATAAAAAAAGGTATAACTACTGTCCGATCAATCACAACCACTGTATTGCCGAGGGTAGTCTGACTAAGGAATACTTGACGCAAACACTAGAGTACAACCAAGTAAAGTGTGCGGGCCCGAGACAAGTCAAGAGCCGCGGTTCAAAGCCGCGCGCGGTCGCCGGACTGGCTGGCTGAGAGCATCCCCGCACACCGCCCTCAATTATTCACGGTTAGCATTAACATAGCACAACGTATTAAAAGCAAATTGACGACGACCCGCGCTCTCCCACTCGCGCACATTTTAATATGTATGTGCACTACGTAGAATTTAGGCGTGATGTATGCTAATGAAGGAAACCGTCAATATTATCGGGTGAGCGACCACCGCGCGGCAGGCGGCGGCTGTTATTGTTTGCGTAAGTTCCGCCGGTGTGCTCCCTGGAGGCTCGAGGCTCGAGGCAGCCGCCGCGGCTCCACTCGCCACGAATTAATTAATTACGATACATTAGCTACATTACGTATGTGTTTCCGTAATCAGTGTTGACTAAACACATCCACTTCAGAACGCTATAATGTAGGTACGATACGATGTCATTTAAAATTAATTCACTTTTACTCGTACCTGCCTGTAAAATATATTCTCAACATAACTGCGCTCTGCACCACAGTGTAATAATGAGCGGAACGAAAACCATTTTTGCGACCGTTGTTGTTGGGTATGATCTTCAGTGTTCATACTCACTTTGAAGTCAAGCTAAAAGAAGCTTGAACCACAGTTCATAAACCTAATCGCTACCCGTTTAATAGTCTAACATCAGCTATCATCAACCATTGAACGCGAAGTGACGGTAATTACCCTTCACGTCACGTCACGTCACGTCAGCCGGCGCTCCAGCAACGTAGAACAGTTTACAATAACACTTCTGACAGCGCCCCGCGCCCCGCACCTGAATGAGCACCGGCAGCTGACACGTCGAAGGCAACCAGTAAGGCACTCGCGCTGTCTCGCGCCTGAGACGGCGACTAACGCGACAATCCAGTCTAGTGGAGCGAATATATCCGAGTCACTGAAGGAAATATTTGTACAGATTGTTCGAGAATTAAATAAATTCCCACATATTGGAATGTATAACTTTCATCCTAGCGTTAATCCCAGGCACATCCGAAGCTTTCCCCTCGGAGTCCGGGGTCCGCTTTTCTAGTCTAACTGCGGGTTTGGCTGATCTTCGATATTTTGACAGCCACAACCCATTGGCGATATCGAAGCATGGCAATTAGACCAGTTGTTGAACTTTTTAGGGCTCTAACAACCGTGGCTGACGGCATACAGAGCTCTCCTAGCCACGACTAGAGCAATGCAAATATCCATATTCATGCATACAAATATTTACACTGAGCGGGGATCAAACCTGCGCTTCCTGTGTAGCGATCGCGTTAACTACCGCCATGACACAGAGGCTGTCTGTTGACATATTATTATAAACAATCTTTCTACCAATTGCAACTCTTCATTCAAACTATGGAAGCGTTCGGATAATAGCCAACCATTCTACAAGATAGATTTCAATTACGCGATGAAATTGTCCACAGGAGTAACACAAATAGTTAAGTGAAAACCTAAGTAGTGACTTAGTGAGGCTCCACGAGTGCGCAAGAACAAAACGTGCACCGCACTGGATGTACACCGGTCTACAATTTTTATTATATTTACAGTCTCCGATTACAGACCGTTGTCCATAAAAGAGTTTGTACATTGGACGCACACATCATAGATGTGTCATAGACATGTTTGATCTTATTGAAACAATAAACTTTTGAAATACGAACGAGAAAGAGTGCCGTGAAATCGAAAAGAGTATTTATATTCGTCCGCACTTAATATCACGCAAGCGGCTACGCGTGCCTACACAGAATGTTGTCTCGTCGTGCCAATCACCCCCGGGTGGAGCAGGCGGCCGCGGCACCTGGACGCGAACCTTTATGCAATCTGTGCCGCAGAGTGTTGCTGTTTGCCGCACGTCGCGCGCGGGTGACGCGAGCGACTGTTGACATTCATCAACGTCTACCGTTTGTGTTCAACCCGTAGTCGCTGTTGTGTCACTTTGTGCAGTTAGTGCAATGTTGACGAGTTACACCAATGATATTTAAAAGAAATCTGAGTTTCAAAAAAACAATCACGAATGCTTTCTCAAATACTGTAAATGTACTTTCTAGGTGTAGGTAGACATTCATGCACACGTGTGCAACTAACTATATTTATGACCACAGCGGCAGTGGATCACGTCATTGTCGTTATCCTCTAGAAATCCTATACTGATTCATGTTGCTACTGATGATGGGTAAAACCCAAAACTTTTTGCTTAACACAGGTATCTCACGCGATAAGATGCCTAAAGTTATGATTCCGTAGCCGACCGCATACGACAACTGCCGACGCACGCAGCTGATGCACGTAATTCATTGCGGCTTCTCAATGGTCCCCTTTATCCGTATCAGAGTTTGACAGGTAATGGGTACGCTGTATGTGCTGCATGCGTCGGCAGTGTTGTCGTATGCGGTCGGCTACGGAATCATTCCTTTACTCCTTGTGTTACAAAATACACATAGGTATTCAGCACAACCAAGAGAGCCATTCTGGCAGAAGGTCCAAGGTCCACATAGGAACGTAACGACAACGATTTAATTAAATTTTATACTTTGCACTCTGAGAAAACCAGTTTCAGTTTTAAATATGTATACCGTACCTCCCTCATTACTCAAGCACGCCGCCGCAGGGACCGAAATACGAAATGTGTCATTTATTTTATACAAAAGTACGCCAACGATGTCACACTTTGTAACTGAACAACGAGAAAAATTGAGTCCCTCGGCGGCGATTTGTTAAATATCAGTCGCTCAGGAAACAAACTTTATTCGTAAAGTCAAAGTTGAGCGTGGACCGCGCGCCGGACGGACTGCCGCCCGCCGCCCGCCGCCTGCCGCTCGCAGCACCACTTGGCATAAATCATTCGAACATCGAGACTATCACAACTCTTACCTCAGCAATGGTTTTACAAGCATAAGCAGTGTTATATAGCATTACGTTTCATAACACAGCCTGCATAAGCAACTTAATTTGCCTTCGACGTATGCAAAGCTACATCGTACAATAATTCTTCATGGGTACTGTCGCTTTGCCTCATCAGTGGTGAGGTAAGCCGTAAGAAGTATATTATTATGTACTTTCACCACTAAATCCATTTAAAGCCAATTATACTCGAAAATGACGCAATTTATAAGTATCGAGTGTGCCAAAAATAAAAGATACAATTGAGATTTAAGTGCACAAGCAGATACACTGACTGCGCCCGTTTGTTGTTCAACTCTTGGACCATTCCAGCTGAGTGATCCAGAACACTTCAGCGAAAAGATTATCTTAAAGATAGAATTTGTAGCCCTGGCTACCCTGTCACTCCATATCTCACGTTGTTCAACATTAGTATTATAACTGATTGCAAACCAAAGAAAAAGATTAATTGGTTTACTTAGTAATATTTGTGAGTGTGCTGTGTAAGTGAATCAACAGTAATATTAGCTGAGGTGTAGGTTTGTAATGGTAACGAATAAAGTAATAAACCTTTTCTTATTTTTCATCGATACACAATGCGTGGGTTTATAACAAATGCTTTGAATGTTTGTTGTTTTGAGTAGGTACACTGAACCAGAATAATGCACTTTGCAGGTGCACCCACGGCCTTCCTTGACGCTCTATTATAGAGCGAGCTGCAGCCCTACTGTAACAACGAGATATTACTCGGCGATTCTGTTGAAACACTCCAGCTCGAGTGTAATCGTTGTCAAGTGTTGTTTCACTTTAATGTAATAAAACAAGCCAATGTTCCAAGTTTCGAGTGTCAATATTGGGAGCGGCACTCGGCGATACAAGTTCAATCGCTCTAGTGATTGAAACCGTCGTCAATCAACGACGAAATATTAAAAGCGACGGAAGTAGGCGGCGTGCGGCGTGCAACGTGCGGCGTGCCTGGCATCTGGACTTGTATTAACATTCTACGATCATATCTGCTTGCGGATGCTGCGCGCATCCGACGATATTGAACACGGAAAAAATGTAATACTTGCGGAGACCCCCGACATGCCTTCGTTTGATGTCGAACGTAATGAGCTGCAGGTATGAGGAATATTAATATTAGGTGGCTCTTCGAATAGCTGTATGCTACGGAGTGGTTTGCCCTTTCTCATCAAAGTGTAATGTTGGAGTGTGGACTGTTTCATCTTTGACACTCTTGACACAAACATGTTAGATGGAACGACACGAAGTTCACTGTACTCCAACATTACATGTACTCAGACATGTACTCTGGCAGGTAGGTGGAGGAGTGTTATCACCCCACATTTCGCCTACATTTTTCAGTTCCATGAAATATGGGAACAAGTCACTTCGTACTATGGAGAACATGACGACGACTGCCCGATTATGCATAGAATCAACAGAGTATCATAAGCCTCGCTACAACAAGAACCGCGCTAAGATGATTCTTAACGTAGTCTTTAGGTTTGGCTTGTGTGGCTTATGAGGGAACGACTGCAGTCTGGCACTAAGTAGATAGAGCAAGTGCTCCGGCGTGTAGGTGAGGTTTGTTGGGCCCCGACGATCTTGATGGAACCCCAGATACGCCCTGGGTGTTTATCGGCAAACAAAATAATCACGTATATTGGGACCATGTACTGTTAACTTGAAATATTATCTACCACTCTATCATCAAGGTATAGTACGTCAATACGCGTGGCGCCTCTGTGGATGGCCAGGCACGGGCCGGCGTGTCTGGCGGCAACCCTCGCCATTTACAACGCGCCGATGACCTGTCTAAATAATAAGATGCAGCATCCATTTCACGTCTTAAGCCATCATAAATTTGAGGGAAATTTATATATATTATAATGTGAACAATTAGTCAGCGCGGGCGGGGCGGGGCGGCGCGTGATGACTTATTCGCGCCGCTTAGCGGGCAGCTGCCGGCCCGCCTCGTTAATGCTAAATCATATTTTATTGTGCAAGATATAGCGCGGATCCGACTCACGGAATTAGTTAATCCAGATTATTTAATTAATATCGGTACTTAAACCCAGAGCCGCTTAATACGCCGCCGCCCGCCGCCTGGCGCGGTACCCTCGGCGTGGCGCGATCGGCTCTTTATGGTCGCAGATTGACAAGCCAACCTCTCGAGGCGCCCCAAGGCTATCATACTTAACTCATCTCATTATTTCCTCGATTTGTGACACTAATCTTGACTCTGCGATCATTACTTATTTGGATGGCCAAGATGATAAGGACGTTGGCTTCTCTGGAGTTCGATTTGAAGCACTTGTGAAGTTAGGTATTAACATTTGCTGTCAGGTTCTAAAAATTTGCTCATAACTCATGTGATTAACCAATGTTATAAATATGCGTAACTAGCTGACCCCGCGAATTTCGTACCGCCTAACAGTCGCTTCTTTATTTATTTTTTTAAATTTTTCTCTCCGTAAGAACCATCCTCGTACTTCAAGGAATATTCTAAAAAAAGAATTAGTGAAATCGGTTCAGCCGTTCTCGAGATTTGCGCTTAGCAACACATTTAGGGATTCATTTTTATATTATAGAAGATATTACCGAGATACCGCGAATACCAAGAAATACCGCGGCCATAATAACCTCGTGTCACAGTATTCGTGTTGTGTTCCCGGCGATGAGTAGGGTAGCCAGAGTTCACTGAAGAGTTTTTGTGCTGTCAGTGGGAAGATCATAAACTTGTCCTGCTTTGTCCTCTGCAATGATGGCAGCACGAGTGTGGCTCCCCTGGTGTTGCACACTACCATAGGTGACGGTAACCCCTACTCGTCTGCCACCTAAGTGGTATAAAAAAATTACAATAATATGTTGCCTGATGAGCTGGTGCGTGCGCGTGTTGTCGAACCCTTAAGGCATGGAAAGTAGACCGTTTGAAACTATTTGCGTGTAAGTACTTTCCTTTTCAACACGTTTTTCGCAATCGATGTGACAAGGGAATAACCAGTGATGTCACACTTCCATGGCTCCCGTACTCCCGTACTTCCGTACCTACCCCTGTGCAATTCCGCGCCCGCATCTCATTGTAATTGTTATTGTTCTACTTGTAATAGTTATAGGTACTCCATTGCAAATGGCGTTTGAATTAGCGTAATTTCACCGTCTCGAGTGAAACTTATTTCAAAGTGATTATTCTACAGAATTTGACTTACGACTTCAGTAATAACTTATTAATATCATTGCGGGATTCAATGTCGTCTCTAGGGCGACACACCAATTAAGATATTAATTATTAAATAGTATTGGGATCCTATATAATACTGGTATTATGTGGTATGCGAGCAACGTTAAAATGGCTTCCACTATGAGAATGAAACAGACGTGTTCACACGTTACCAAAGTGGTTAAATTACCTTTGAAATTTACATCTCGTTAAGTGTGTAAAGAGTATATTATCTCAACAGGGTGGGGTGAGGTCAATAGGTACTGCGGGGGTGCACAGGTGCGCAGTCTTACCAGGCACACATAAAACGAGAATACTATTTAAGTATTTATCTCCCAGCTGGCCGAGTGGCCGCTGTGACCGCGCCACGCTCGACAACACTTACCATTTTATCCTATTTCCAACTGCCTCCTGTGTCCTACTGCCCGCCTGGTAGGGCGTGTTGATATTTTTAATACGGCTCGCTCGTCCATTTCGTTGCGTACGTAATTAGTGCCCACACTTTAGTTAGAATGCTAATTATTTTCAGAGCTGTGCCTACATTAACGGTAACGAGCCTAAAATATGGAGGCACACGTATGAGACAAACTAGCGCCTTGTCTCGTACAAATTGTTTGTGCGACGACTATTAAGTACCTAGCACGTTTACTAATAACCCGAGTCACGTCCCACTTTGAAGTCGACAATAAGTGCGGAGTCGGCAGTAAGAAAGTATTATTTAGATATAATGGCGGCTAGGTGGTGGCAGGCCGCGCGGACCGATTGGGCCGGTGGTGCCGGTGGTGCTGGTGGCACATGGACACGTAGGCGCAGTGCGTCTCGCCATAACACGCTCGTTTAGCGTTATTATTGTGAAGTGCGCACTGATAGCTGTCGCGCTGTCCCTATACTTATTGTAATAGCCATGTTTCGCACGTGAGTGATAAATTTATTATTTATGCCTCCATTCGCGGGTACGTGCCACGTCCGACGGGGAGCGCGCGGCGAGAGGAGTGGGAGCTACAATGATGATATATTTTACGAGCTGTTTCAAGAAGGTACTCGTCCCGCTCACAAAGAAATACTCATATTGAATCCAATAACAGGAAACACTCGAAGCTCTCGCTGCGAACGTAAGCAAACAGTGTTATCAGGTGGAAAATACCTCTCTTTATTCGTTAATGGCAGCTATTTCCGAGGAGTGCGCGGGGAGGGCGCGGGGCGCGGGCGTCCCTCGCGACCTCCCGCGATCATCCGCGAGATTGTGCTCCAATGAAACTCGTCTCCCTCATAATGGACAAGGCTGATTGAATCAGTCGCACTCCATTCATGCGGGGTAGATGCTGAGATCAAGATTCTTTGAAACGCTTTCTCTAGTGTTGATGAGAAAATGGGATGTAGGTACACCGAAGCGTGTGTGTACCTTGAACGTCATTGCTCCTTGTTTATTTTACAATGATCGACTGAAAAGTTTGTAAGAGGCACCTATGTGCATATGCATACACATGCATGCAGGGTTAGTGGGCCGGCCGGCCAGTGTACCTACACTGGATACTCGAGCACCTTTACTGCGAGCATCTATAAATGGAAGAGTTGAGAGATGAGGAAGGAATGTAAGGTCCCTGGTTACAGAAACCACATGCAGCATGGGGCTCATTTATGCTTGGACAAGTATGGCTTCACCACCTCCATTTTACTTGATAATATCGCTACACAAACAAAATATCACTCATATTTCAGTAATAGGGTCGCTGACTAGTTGTACAAGACCAAGAGATAGATACTTGGTCTTGTCATAGGTAAGAGCGAACAGTTATAGAAAGAACATTCACATTGCACTCCGTCTTCAATGAATAACATTATTATTACCTACACTGAAGGCCACGGTAGCGCACCAGCAACCAGTGCGACTGCTGCTCGTGAGATTTTGGCTCCAATTCTAGAGTGTAGCAATCTGTTGCCGGTTTTCCACCAGGTGGAGCCACTTATTGCCAAGAAAAAATGAACTGAAAAGGGAGCTGCTTGAGCGATCGAGACAAGCAATCCACTTTTGTTGATACTTTGTTGATAAATAAATAAATAAGTAATAATAATTATTTTTTTTTTGACCCTATTCTGCGAGTACAATACCATGATCGCACACCCCATAGAAGTTTCCTACACGAATCTCAGTGTTTAAAAAACCTCTTCAGTGCTCATGAGATGCTCTTTACGTAACAGTCCTTCACTTACTTTAGTATTCAGTCGCAAGTCGTCGGACAAAACAAAGGATATCATTAAAATGCGAGAAATCAATGTGAGGAACCGTCGCGATATCCCGCACACATCACAATTTGCGAGGGGGTAAGTTGAGTGTTTATATCTACTCGAATAATGACAGCCGTGTCTTTACAGCGTCGGCCATTCAACAATCATACAAATTAGATGCCATCGGCTCTTCTTTGTTCTAAAAAACTAATTCCTTGAGACTGTTTTTGTACTAGGCTTGCCTAGGTATGTATATAATTGTGATTACATTCTTGGAAAAAAAATCTGAAATTCACCTGTCCATAAGGATCATAATTTATATAGTAGGTACACATTTAAACTTTCATGTCTCACGTAGGATTGACAAACTGAGACGTTTAATTTCAAAACCACAAACAAATTCACGCTAGTCAGAAGAGAGTGTGAAGTAGCTGCACCCGTTGCGTTGCGCATTGCAAATATAAGACAAGTTCCGTAATGAAACCTCCTTAGCATTCTCGGACGCCTTAATAGAAGTAAGCGGGTCACGTGGCTGGACACAACGACTATAGATGAACAATACGATAAGCACAATGGGCTGGACCATCTGGCAATAGGGTGAGGGCCGACGGCCACAAGTTAGATGGGGCCATAAGATAGCGCAATAGCGGGTCGAAGATCATTGGACACAGCTGCATTGATAGAAAAACGTGAACGGTTCTCGAAGAGGCGATTACATGAGAACTTCAGAATAAAATTACTAACAAATCTACCAATTACCGTAACGTCATTTGTTTCTTCCTTGCTAATAAAATAAATCTTTATTTACTACAAGCTTTCCTCTCGGAGGTTAAGAGATAAGCCTCTGAGCCCTGACCTTGACCTGGTACCTTCATGCCACCCTAAGCAACAAAAACGGCAGCACCTTTCTCCCATAGGAAAAACACTGCTGCCTATGGTGAGCTGTATGCTTGTCTGCTACCTAAGTGGTATAAAAAAAGATAGCCGATGGCTGTACACCCTGGAAATAGAGATCCGAGACGGCGTCCGATTTTAGTCTTTTTGAATCCGACATAACCAAACAGAACCAAAACCAAGAAGAAAAGGAGTCATATCATTCAATGCCGTAAAAGCTAAGATTAAACCAAATCTTAAGGTAAGTATGAGTAAAAGAGTGAACTTCGGGCTCCTAAGAACAAATTATGAATGCAACTGAAATGGAATACTAATGAATAATAATAATATGATACATTTTCTGTGAAACCCACTGCTGTCACAAAACACAACACAAATTCAATAATATGTCGGTGGTGCACCATCAATCATTGGCCAAGATAGCCTGGGAACATGGCGAGCCCACACCGAGCGCCGCTGTTCTCAAGTTTTCCAATTTAAAAGCGCCTCACAAGCTCTCACTCTCGCAAGGCTCTCGCCGACACGTGCGAGTGCCCGCCGGCCGCCAGCCGCAACTCGTAGGTGAGAGGAAAAGTAATTAGTGAGTGAGCGTGTGACGTGTGCGGGACGAGGGGTGCGGGGGTGCGCCGGCAGACAGCGGAGTGTGGCCGAACTGCGGCCGGTAGAGTCCGTCGTGCCATGCCGGCGGCCGACACTGATGGCCCACAACAGTAGTTGCAAACTACGTCTTAAGAATGTCGTGATATAAATTCATTGTAGGTATGTTTGACTGCTCCAAAATAGTCTTGGTTTGAGCAGTCTAAACTACTTTTGAACTAGAGCACCATTTCTAGTGCATATTCAACCGCCACATGTCGCGACACCGCAGCGTGAGCTGGTTTCACAAACATCTCCCGCGGGTGATGCCCACTAATGTGAAACGACATTGTGTGTTTGTCATGTACCCCAAACAACTGTACTACTAATTTAAGGCAGCCTTCAAATTGTCTCTTTTAATTTCCCCTTTTGTTCCGTGAAACAACCGAGTCATCTCAGGCTAAACACGTTTTTGGTAGTACGGGCTTGCGCGACTTCATTTATAAAAATTACATTAGATGACTTGAGATTACTCCTCACTTCAGAGATGGTGGGCGGGCTGAATGCTACTGCACTGTGCTCACTAAGTAAGTGGGTTTGATTTCCGATATTATGACCGATGTAACATTTTGAAATTAGCAATTTAGTGAACTCATAAATATTATTCTAATTTTTATTTTGATAAAAAGTAGCCCACGCTGTAATCTGTTCCTGTACCAAATTTTTGCCAGATCCGTCTAGCCATTAGGGCGTGATTGAATGACAAACATAAGATAGAATTTATAGTAGTAGGTAGGTATAGTAGGATTCTCACTAGTTGGATAAAATAATACTAACAGCCTAACAATGAACTCTGAATGACTGTCTGAGCTGACCTGAGTTGACATTATAATCATCACCACAGAAAATAAGAGGTACCTATTTGTAAATTAATTAGTTACTGTTAACGCTAATTCAGCACGTGTGTGTAATTCATCATGAGCAGTTAGATCATCCGTAACATTAGGCACAATGTTACAAGAAGCAACAGTGCTCTTAATATAACATTTTTCTTGAAGATTGTACAAAGGCAATGTTGATTACCCCGTAATCCCGCGCCGGCTACGCGGCGTGGAGCACCGCTACACGTGTACAGTTGTACGCTGTACACCGATACCAAAAATCTTTTTGTTAGAAACAAAAAAATATAATCAGTCCTCTAGAACGTAACGAGTACCTTTGTCCGTTGGAGTGGCGCCCTTTGTAGGGTTCGGTGCGGTAATGGGCGGGCCCTTTGTGTAAATATATTCTAGTAATTGTACCACCACCCCCGCACCCTCTCATCCTGTAACACCCCCGAAAGAGCATTTACGTCATCATAACATTGTAGTCATATTTTTTGTGCCGCTACATTATGGTCAGGGCGGATTATAAAATGTTGCACCTTTTCTCTTGCCATTAGTTGCTATCTGCTGAAGTTCCGAGACAGAATTGCTTTCGTATAATGATAGCCTTTCAACTGGAGGTTTTGCTATATATTTGGGTCGTAACACGATTTAATTGAGTTTAAAAGCAAATAACATTGATAAATTGTAATACTGATTAGCAGCTGTATTTTTCATCTGAAAAAATCCCAATTGGCTATAATATAATGGCTAATATATAATAATATAAAATAGGAGCTGTCTTATCACAGGATATGCATTCATGCTTACGGTATTGCACATAGAGAAATGGAAAGATAAAAAAAATGTTCATTCGTGCCAACGGCTAACGTCGCGTTGGCGTGTACCATACCTACTTGAATTTACTTCGTCGCGCATAATTTCATATTTAATTTTTTTCAGTTTCAGTTTATTTACGTAACCCGGGCATTGAACGCAAAATTTCCTAATCTCATTGAATCTTTTGCCTTTTGACCGACGAGACAACATTCCGTGAAGTAACAGCAAAAGTAAGCTGGTATTCAATCATCAACATGCGCCATCATGTGGTAACATTGCGTGTGGTTGTTGCAGGACCGTCCCCTGGCGCACAACGCCAGCGCCCGCGTGTTCCACAGCAACCAGAGCCTCGTGCTGCAGAAGGTGACGCGCCACAGCAGCGGCCGCTACGCCTGCTCCGCGCTCAACGCCGAGGGCGAGACCGTCTCCAACGAGCTGCACTTCCGAGTCAAATGTACGTACCCCTGCTGAGATCCCGGATCTTTCTTGACCCGACAAGATACAACCTGACAAGATCTTGTATAGGGTATCTACTACATAAGAGACGGGCAAAACAAAACAAATTGTGGCCACACACCCAATGCCGTTGGGGTCACGTATCTTGACCTCTGCTTTTAAAGGTCTTTAATTACATAAAATAAACAATAATTATTTACATGTAACAATAAAACATTACACTTTTATTTTCTCAGGCTCAGACGCCTACATCAATAATATTATGAACACATACTTTGTAACCGAATTTTAACACCGCAACATATTATAGAATTTTTTTAAATTTGCTTCTTGCATAAATAGAACATATGCTGAGAAAAAAAGCTACCTTCATCTAATGCAAGATGACGACCAATGTGTGTACACTAGCTGTACCTCTAATTATTGTCCCCGTGGACTGGTGTTTGGACTGTGTTTAATAGTTAGAGTAGAGTGAAATACCTACTTCTTAAAAACTTGTTAGCGCTCAATAAAAACTAAACAAGTAGATCAATATCCTTTTTAAACGGCCCAGCGGACACCGTACCTTATAGGAATTTATTCCAGAATGATGTCGAAACTAAATAAGTAGAAAAACGGACACAGCTGACTAGGCACGTTAATGTCTTCAAGAACAATTTGTTGTATTGCTTAGAGAAAATATTCAACAAATGTTTTATTCGAAATGGGATAACATTCGGCACTATTATATGACTCCTTCTCGCCTCATTCGAGCTCCGAACGCCTCCACAAGCTACTTTAGCACTCACTGAATGGGGATATATTCTCATCTCATTGATAGTATTTTGAATTCAGTGCTGGCTCGCTAAATCTCTGAAGGATTCGACAGTTTCATGCAATATTCACACGCCATTCGGGTCGTGTCGTTTGCGTCAAACAGAATTATGCAAGAAGATGAAGCTCACATATTGGAATCCAGAGAAAGTTGATAACAAGACACGAGAGAGCGGACGTGCTTCGGGTCGCCGAGCACCACCGCCCACACCAGCACCCTAGGCGATGCACTCACTAGAAGTTTGAGACTTAAATAATAACCCGAACGTCGCCGCATTTCTGCATTACTGACCACATATCTCAACAACTTAACGACGTCGAGCCGCGGGTACACGAGAGAGGCTAAGTTCAAGTCGAGTTAGAGACGTGAATTCCTTGCCGTACTTAGTGCGACTCGTAAAGTTCGAAGCTTAAGTGGCCGGTCTAAATCAGTCAGATAATATTTCGGGGCTAAACTGAAGTTGTAGGGCGGAGGCGCGAAACTTTGGTGCTAAATAGAAAAGTCGCTCAGAGACGGGTTCATTATGGCACCTCTCAAAGCTCGTTCAAAACAATCGGCACAAATCTAGAACAATGCGAGCCACCGAACCACACTTAAATTGCGCAGAATTAATTAATCGCGACGTCCGCGCTCTGCGTCGCCTCAGCACGCCGCGCCGCGCCGCTCCGCTCCGCTCGGCTCGTCGACGTGTTATCGCTAGGAAACTTTTGCTAATTGTTTTTTCTCCGATGTTTGCCTTGGTGGCTTCTGAAAGGAAATACAGAACGGATAAACTTCTTGTTACACGATTTTAGATTAGGAGTCTTCTATGAGAGTGAAACGGCTCGATATTGTATCTTTGTACGAGTATGTTGGAATGTTTTAACGTATCAAGTTCACGCGAATGTATATCACGCTTGTATCTCGTTCGAGGGTGAAGTACAAGTATATAATGAGTGCCAGGCAGGCGGCCTGTTGTGTATGGAGGCGCTCACATCCGGCGGCGTGACGATGACATCCGGTGCGGCGGGGCGCGGGGAACGCGATGTGCCGGCGATACTTAACTACTAGTACATTCTATTGTATTTAATGGAGATTAAAATTAAGAATGAATTGTCACTACACTATTAAAGATATTAGAGCCAAAATGACCTATTGTACTGTTGTCAGTAACATGATATAAACGAAATACGTTCATTACACCCGCAGAAACTAAAGTTTCATCACTCTTAGCGGAGGGAATAGCTCTACTTATGTCGGTGCGGAGATGAACTGTGCTCATAGCCACAGATAACATAATACTGTCATAGCCAAGGCAATGTACTTCTCTCGGTACTTGGCTGACACGGTGATTAAGTATCTCCATAGACAAATGAACTGAATCGCAGGAATCATTATGTTTCGTTGCAGTCGCAGGTGAGCGACTTCTCGGCTCGTTGCTTTAAATCGCCCATCTGTTATGTACCACCCCCCCCCCCTCCCCCACTTCACCGCCCGCCCCCCTCAACGCGCCCCAGTAATGGCAGCCGATCTATTTTGCCAATTGTAAGATATGGCTCTGACAAAATAAGATGGGAATTTTTAATGGCGAACATAACTGCGAGTAATGTTGCCATAAATTTTCTGTTTCACGGAAAAAAAATTGTTTTGTAACGAAGTTGTTGTTATTGGTCGTTATCCGAAGCGATTCACGGCGCGGCGCCATTACACGCGTCGGCCCTAACCTCTTTAACCCTTGCCGTAGGCTCACGGGATGAGGTATCTACAAACTATGTCAGTATAATGTTCAAACAAAATGTAACTTTACCACTAAGAAAAGTTACCAGCTTCGTATCCTACATTCTGCTTTGAGGTTGTATTTAGTAAGTCGGTATATCATCTAACTGAACACAAATCTCCAGTCTATGTGTTCAGCGTTACTGTGGTTCCGCATTCCAAGATGCCTTACACAGTATTTCAGACTTTGTTATTGAAACTGCAGAAGATAAAGTGGGATTTCATCTAAAAACGACTCTCATACTATAAAAATGTTAAGTCTTGTCAGAGCACCTGGCTAGCGTCTAGAGCCTTGGACCAAAGATGGATTGTCACCAGTACCATTACTGCCATACTCACACTCACAAAACAGTATCGAAACTCTGAACCTTAAATAAACTTTCTGTTCCTTATGTGTGTTCTACCGGGTGCGGGGTATGTACTATTTGATTTAATAACAGATAATAAAGTAGTTCCACTTGAAATAACATGCCTATATAATCTTCATAGGCTACAATATCAAATGACCTAATTTCATATGATCTAATGCTATCATAATACCTTAATTTGCTCTAATAACGTTCAGCACAACCTTCATTTGATATCATGTCCACCGCCCTCACACTTTAGAACTAGAAGATCACGTAACATACAGTTCAAACAATATTCCAATCAAAAACGCCCAAATCATCCTTTCACCCTAGCAGCGCCGTCAACTGTCGATCAGCGAATAAAGCGCGTCCTTGATCCGCAATGCAGCTGTAAATTAGGAGTCGATACAAGTGTGGTAATCCCCGTCACAATCGACGACAAAGTAGAGTGATAGGGTCGTACGCTTTGAATATTAAGCACTAAGCTTATCATCCTAGACCTAAAGGCTACAGTTGTACCAGTAGATACTCGTACAGGCAGTAGGCAGTCCGGTGCGCTCCATCGCGTAACTTCATTACCCGAGAGGCCGTCCCGTATTGTGAGATTTGTACGAGCACTTAACATAAACGACGGCCATGCCTCACCCGCGCCTCCGCGCGCCCATTTGTTTCTGTTAGATAACTAGCCTCGTCCCTCCACAAATTGATCTGCTACATAAAGCTGAACAAACAATCCTACGCTTTGTTATATGAGCTTGCTTCGTATTGAAAGTGTTCAGCTACATACTTGTTCGACGTCAGATAAATCATTCAGTAATTGTTTCCCTGATTAGCAGTACAAACTATGTAAATATTGTGTACTTACAAGGATATCAGTTCGCCGAGTGCGGTTTTATAATGACAAGAAGGAAGAAGGCCTGCAATCGAAACACGGTGTCTCTGTGATGGCAATCTATCCCCAGCGCGAGCAGACCATTTCGATGTTTATTTTCAGTTTGGGAGTCGGTGTTCATTTTGTAGTTCCACATAATGCCGTGTGTGACGTCAGTGGCGTGGTTGCAGACTCGCCGTCGTGCCGCGCGGGCGGCGTGGCGGTGGTGGGCGCGGCGCGCGGCGAGTCGGTGGTGATCGTGTGCGAGGTGGACGCCGACCCGCCCGCCGCCGTCTTCAAGTGGAAGTTCAACAACTCGGGCGAGACCATCGACGTCGCCGCCGACCGCTACACCTCCAACGGCAGTGCCTCCAGCCTCAAGTGAGCCCAAACTAACTACTTTTCTTTCTAGCGCGCAAATAGTATGTCATAATCTCATATTTAGTGCTAATTATTTTTAATCCAAAGGTGGCCTGGAAGAAATCATAATCATAAATCATTTTATTGCGATATATGGGTAGGTACACAGTTGTTACAATTTATGCATTAGATTCACCATATTTCAGCCAAATTGACATGCAATAATCTCATATTAGAGAATTGACAGCAAAAATGGGAATTTAATAATTAAGTATTAAGTATAATATGTTGTCAAAATTTTAGATGTCCGTGTTTCTTATAACAGTAGTAATAATTTTCATGCAAAATACATTAATTAGTCAATTACAATAGTCTTATCTAATAAAAATGTCATAAATTAATAAAATTAAAACATAATGCAAAGTAGAAATGTCAACAATAATAAAATTAAAACACAATATAAAATAACAATGTCAAAGTCATAACCATAGATTAATATATATACTAGAGGCACTAGAGGTCATAACTGAAATTTACTTAACCTACAGTGTGTTGTCATTTAAATAATCATTTACTGTGTAATAGCACCTATTTAACAAAATAATCTTAATTTCTTTTTTAAAAATATTTAGTTCTGATATTTCTTGGATTTTTCTTGGTAATTTATTATAAATTCTAGGAGCCATACACAAAAAGCTACTATTCATCAATGTCGATTTGTTTGATGGAATGCTTAAAATATTTTTTTTTCTTTTACTATTTAATTTAGTAAACAGATGCATGTTTTTCCTTACAAATAGCAGCACCTCCAGAATGTATATACATGGTAGTGTTAATACCTTTAACTGTGAGAAGTAAGGTTTACAGCTGTCTGTCGGTTTTAAATGGCATATAGACCTTATACACCTCTTTTGTGCCACGAATGCGTCTTCATTATCGGATGAGTTGCCCCAGAACATGATACCATATCTCAAGAGAGGTGCAACATAACCATTATAAGCCGTCAGAACGGTTGCCTGGCTAGCTGATTTTCCTAGCATGTAAAGTGCATATGAAAATGAATGAACTTTCTTAGACAGTGATTCAATATGGTTTTTCCAACGTAGGTTGTTATCAATGTTCAGACCCAAAAACTTTGTCGTGCTAACCTCCACAATCTTTTTATTAAAATAATTTATGTCGATATTTTGAATTTTATTCACTCTATTTCTAAATGTCATAAGATTTGTCTTATCAATATTAATATTTAAATTGTTTAATGTCAACCAATTAATTGTATTATTTAATGTCATATTTACTTCTCGTTCTAATTGCACTTTATTATTCCCAGTAAAAACAATTGTACTGTCATCTGCAAATAAAACCGTGTCATAATGAGTTACTTTAGGTAGGTCATTTATATAAATATTGAACAACAGTGGACCAAGTACACTACCTTGCGGAACACCAAATGTAACACTTCTACACGTTGATGTGTATTCAACGACTTTCTTTGATGTGGGCAATAAGGCCGCCCTTTGTACTTATCCTGTCTTCTTAATTTATGTATCAAAAATTTGTAATTTGGCGTACAATAAAGAATATAATAAATAAATAAATAAAATAAAGAATTTTTGAAGCAAACAAGAGCGGCTGCGGGACCAACAAATCGTTTTTAAAAGCTCGTAGCCGTCGTAGCTCCCGTAGCGCTCGTAGCGCTGAACGTGTTTACCTGATCCTGAACTACTGATATAGTTGAGTGACCGTGCCTGCGCAGGTACACGCCGGTAGCGGACCTGGACTACGGCACGCTGTCGTGCGCGGCGTCCAACGAGGTGGGCGCGCAGCTCGCGCCCTGCGTCTTCCAGATGGTCGTCGCCGGTGAGTCTCACCTTCAATAGAAATGTTGGCATAGCTGCCCCATTCTTTCCAATACTTCTTAACATCTTAGTTTCTGTATTTGTTAAATAATTGACGTGTTCTGTTGGCAGGCAAGCCGCACGCGCCACGCAACTGCACGCTGTGGAACCAGACGACGGACTCGGTGGAGGTGTCGTGCGTGGCGGGCTTCGACGGCGGCCTGCCGCAGAAGTTCCTGCTGGAGGTGCACTCGGCCGACGGCGACGGCGGGGCGCCCAGGTACACCCACGTGAGCTGCAGTCGCCCGTATTCCACTGATTCTGAACAGTTACGAACTGACTAATAGAATATTTAATTTATCCCCTGATCCCTTTCAACTTCAACTCCATCCTGAAACCAATCAAGTCAATACACTCCATTTGTACAAAACAGCCAGCCAATGAGCGTACATTTAAACCGAATCATGTTCAGTGAAGCAATGTAGCCATTACATTAAGATGTGTGTTGAGTGGTGCGCCCCGCGGAAGTCGCGCTGACGAAATCCAATCGAACATCCGGCGGATGACGACACCTTCCGACCTAGTAGCTAGTACCTTGCACGTGTCCGTCAGCGGTGACAGGCCGAGGGCGCGCTCACGTTCATAAGTAATGTGCGAGGCGGCTATCTCGACTTAGGTGACATCTCATCCGCGAAAGATTTCATCTTCGGATGAAATGCCACCCTTTTTAAATTGTTAGGTCACAAATCATCCGCACTTGAAATTGATTTCGGATGAGTTGTCATAATGAATACTAATAGTGGTCTTTTCCGCCAAAATAAAATACTTCTTTGTTTATGACGACTAACGTCTAAATAATTAGATATATTTCGATTACGATTTCTATTACCTGTATCCTGTTTACGTACGTTATAAAAAAATGTTCACACGTTTAATTTAAAATCGTTCTTTGCGAAGTACATTCCCTAATAAATAATTAAATTAAAACCTCAATTAAGGTACTAAACATTCACGATCATTCTTGACCAAATGAAATCGTGAATGTTGAGGGAATGTACTTCACAAAGAACGATTTTAAATTAAACGTGTGAACATTTTTTTATAACGTACGTAAACAGGATACAGGCTCAGACTAAAAGAATAGTATAGACGGAACGCTTAGAACTAGCCGGTGAAGCCGCCAAAAGCAGTACTATAGCGTACAGTAGCGAACGAATGCGCACGTCCGATCACTGCTGAACAAAATATTATAAATATGACGTATTGTGTATTGAAAAGGTGTAAAAACACATCAACAATTCATAGAAATAATACTGGATTATCGTTTCATAAGTAGATAACTATTTCATAAAAGATTTCATAACATTTTTCTAAATAATTTAGTTGCACAAACTAGGAACACAAAACCTCCGCCATATTCTACAGTGTTGCCATAATTTTTTTATCATTTCCATTAAATATTTTGCAGTATTTGTGGGAATTTGTAAAGTACTGAGTAAAAAAACAGTAGGTATCATGAACGTTGACAAGCTTGATGTTTCTAATCATCATCATCATCATCAACATCATTCTTGCCTTAGTCCCGAACTCCCGATCACACCTGTGTCTGCAATCTACTTAATATGTGGCTTGGTTTTTTCGGCAATCTTGGGAGGGACTGCAATCTGACCTCCCAGCTTGAGTTCTGATTAGTGGTCAACCACTGACAGAGATATTCAGGTTATCAACATAGGCCTCAGTCTTAACTGACGTTTTACGTGCCGTCCGAGGCATTGAAGCGCTCAGATGAAATACAACTTAGGTCACCCATCCAAATTACAATCGCGTCTATGTAGCTTAACCCACTGATCGTTTAGTGAAAAGTGAGCGCACTTGGCCACGAGCACTTCAACACTGTTGTGTGTTGTGATACTGTTGTTTATCCTTTAGAATCTAAAGTGTCTTTACCTACTCAGTGTTCATTCACATGCCTATTTCCTTCCGCGGTAGGCAGAGACATCAGCTCGCCATTCTAATAATCATTAGTCTAAATGATATAGAATAATAACATTTATTATAACATTTATAACAAATAAATATTCCATGTGTCCAATAGGTACATAGATATTTCTGGGAGACTTTTTCATTTGCCGGCAACATTACGCACACACCGTTAGTGGTATCGGTACACGGAAATCCGAGTCACACACGCACACATTGAAAATGTTTGCTTCAAGTGTTTATTCGAAGCGTTCCGTCTATACTATTCTTTTAGTCTGAGGATACAATACAGGTAATAGAAATCGTAATCGAAATATATCTAATTATTTAGACGTTAGTCGTCATAAACAAAGAAGTATTTTATTTTGGCGGAAAAGACCACTATTAGTATTCATTATGACAACTCATCCGAAATCAATTTCAAGTGCGGATGATTTGTGACCTAACAATTTAAAAAGGGTTAAAAAGGCTCTTTCGCGGATGAGATGTCACCTAAGTCTGCATAAGTCGCTATCTCATGTCGACTCGCTTCATTAGCGTACGAGCGGGCGAGCCCGGGGCGCGCGCCGGTGCGGGCGGTGCGAGCATTGTTTTTAATATTACAGAGGCAATCTGGCTCTCAAGCTGCGCCCCGGCTGACGTGCGCGGACTTAACGACGCCGCCGCGCCGCCGGCGACACCGTATTATTACAAAATTCCTTTATTATATTTCCCTGAACGCACCGGCTTAAGTGAAATAATGTGTATCGGAACAGTAATGGATATGGAAACGCGGCAGGCCCGATTTTATTACGTTTATTATAGGTCTGCTCGTGACGTCATTCACGTGATTTAGTGGCAAGCAGCTGTTTGGTAATGTTCGGACAGAGGAATCTCTACCTCTTCTAACTTTTAATCAAGCGATCTCATCACCTCTGTCATAGGTCGTTCAATGCTCAAATTCGCTCTTTTCCCATCTTCAAGCCGTCTTCAATCTAAATATTTGTGAAAGATACTCTAATCACTTACAATACTTGCACTGCACCTGTTCCTCGTCGTATTTCTTAATAAGAAGTGAACTTAAACAGTTTCCGCAGCGCACCAGTGCACTTAGCCGTTCACTCGCCACAGTTAGTCTCAACAAACGTCGTCCACCGTTTCAGCGCAGTACTGGCTGGCGATACACCCCAAGAAGCGCAAGTAGGAGCGAGGTCCCAGAGTAGAATCCCGTGTAAACATGGGGGCCTCATTAAAGTTGGCGAAACAGCGTTAATTATGAACGAACACGTCGGGCCGGTCCCCCGACACGCGCACTACATACGCGCACACACGCGGACCAACTCTTGTTTCTTTCCTATTCATGTGTAAATATTGTAGCTTTTAAGAATATAATCTTCTTTAGAAACTAATAAGAGACGTATTTCGTGGAATATTCATGTGTACCGTAGTAATAAATTCAGTCGTTGGCGACTTTTCCGCGTGCAATGTGAAACGTTCTGCCGCCCGGTTTTCTAAGTAATTTAGTACGAACCGCTGTGTGCCGTAACGCACTCACGTAAAAACTGGTGCCGAGACGCAGCATTATAATAATTGCTGAGAATTAGGCATTTTCCAATAAACAGTATCAGATGGCGCTTTCAGTCGCCCATTAGGGACAATAAAGCGGTGCTAGGAGGGAAAAATGTTTAAATATTACACTTTTATTGCATCGTAAAGCGCTGGTTAGGGTGATCTCGTTTACGCGCTATAAAGTATTACACAATAATAATTATATAAAGTCGATGGTTACTCGCTGTCAGCGCACGCTCCTGTGTACTCGTGTGGGGTGTTGTGACTGTTGTGAGTGACAGCATTGAGATTAAAGAAAAAGTATACTCGCATACAAAATATATATGTAACAATAATATAGCAGTCGTTTCCACTTCCCATCTATTAAGCGTACTCCTTAGTAAATTACTTACTAAATCTAACACAAAATAAATAAGTATATGGCATGATTGGTATGAATCTCAGCCTGTTTCTCACCTTATCTTAAATCCGCGGTAACCTCCTACACTGTCAGTTGGTCCATGTGAATATGTTTATTGTTTACTTTGCACACGTCTATCTGTAGCAACCTTGTAATAGCTTACCTTCTAATAGCTTACCTTCTAACCTGCTAAGTTAGACCGATCCAACCCTATAAAGTTCACTGATTCCTACAAGGATATACTCGTACACACGTACCTATATAACGTAGGTACACGTCACTGTCGCGCGGTGCCTAATGAGCGACACATAATAGGCGCGATGTCGCCAATAAAAACATCCTCGCATTAAAAGTTTGACAAGCGCCGACTCGTGGATAATTACACCCTCATTACTTGTATTAATCGAGTTGCGCTTGGAGACGGATGACGCGCAAACAAATAAATAATAATATATCAACATTCACGTGTTATATATCGCCTTGAGAATAATCTCAACGACTTCCAGCCATCGAAACAAGCCGGGGTTCGAAAAGGCTATAGCACCGTAGCAGTGGCGGATCCAGGGGGGGGGTCGTGGGGGTCATGACCCCCCCCCCTGGGCGGGTCACCTACTAAAAAATATCCCAATGTCACTGATAAATTTTAAAAAATACCACGCATAAGAAGACTGTCTCTTTGTACAAATAGTAGATATTATAATTTTACTAGCTGCCCCGGCGAACTTCGTACCGCCATATTTTCGGCCCGCGTGGTATTCAAATCCCGTTCCCGCTTCACCCTTATCACTTCACTTAGGGGTTTGAAAAATAGATGTTGGCCGATTCTCAGACCTACTCAATATGCTCACAAAATTTTAAATGGCTATTAAAAAATAAGGGTTGATCGTAGAAGGGTGAAAATTGAGGATTGTATGTATTTTTGTATGTTGTATCATAAAAAAATAGAAATTAAAAATTTTGTCTAAAAAATAAATTAAAAAAAATTAGGGGTGGACTACCCCTAACATTTAGGGGGATGAAAAATAGATGTTGGCCGATTCTCATAGATACCGGATAAGCACAAAAAATTTCATCAAAATCGGTCAAGCCGTTTCGGAGGAGTTCGATTACGCACATTTGTGACACGAGAATTTTATATATTAGATGAGGCACCAAACATCAGTATGAATATTATTCGCACGATTGAAAATTTCAATTTATCGTGCAGCGCAGCCGATCAACCGATGGACTCGAATAGTTTTCGGACCTGACACCCTGTCCGCTATGTTAAAGAAATAAGCCTGGTTAGTCATTCGCGCTTATTTCTTTAAATAAGCGCGAATGACTAACCAGGCTGGCAGTCGAAGGTCTGGAGCTGACAGCCATGAGGTCCTTTTTCGGTTCGGGCAACAATTTGACTTGGGCTCAGCTTCAAAGGTCCGGTGTTTATGTTACTGTTTGCTTACAAAAACTTTTTGTGAACTTGGAAGACGCCTTCCTTTCTGGATCCGACGTAGGTAGTCACCAAAGCACCCGTGCCCGGTAATAACCTGCGTCAGCCGGTACGAGAGGCAGCCATGTGGCCTCTCTAGCCACTCCCCCATAGGATGGAATGGGCCTTACTTACCGCGGTCCCAGCGGTTGTGGCCAGTGGCTATCTTCTACTGCGGATGACGCAGCTGGCTCATATGGGGAGGTACGCAATGCGCGCCGCCGCGGCCTGCTTCTGCTAGGGTGACAGGCGGCTCCACCCGTCACCCCCAGGTCCGCGCTCATGGGGGACGGAGGTCATTCTGCGACCGCCGACGCCCGAGTTGACGCCGCTCGTCGCGGGCCGCGCGTGAGCTTTGGTAACTCGGGCACGGCGGCGACGCGCATTGCGTGCCTCCCCATACCCGGGGGCGAGTTGGGGACTCTATGGTCCCCACACCGGAAGAGGGCCAGATCGAGAGATATGGCTCTGGGTCGGCCGGGGTGCTAGGGATATGGCTACGACAATCTCACCTCCGGCAACTGACGGCCCACAGACGGCGTGCGTTTTAGTCGGTTCGAGTCCGACTTAACCTCCTCCTCCGGCTCCGGCGGGGGAGAAAAAGTACCTGGGATCTGTACTTCACGTGACTGGTCACATCAACCGCGACGTCAAGGCACGAATTGCCGCCATGTGGGCCAAGGGGCGGGATATGATTGGCGTCACATTTGAACCTAAAATGCCAGTCTGGTTGACGGAGTAGGTCTATAAAACGATCATTAGGCCTGTCTTTTTACACGGCTGTAAGGCGTGGCCGCTGCTGGAGCGACATAAGCAGGAGCTACGTGTCACGGAGATGAAAATGCTGCGGTGGATGTGCGGCGTCACACGTAAAGATCGCATGAGGAACTCTCAGATCCGCGGCAGCCTTCATGTCCGCGACATCACACATAAAATGCAAGAGAGCCGCCTTCGCTGGTGTGGCCACGCAACCGCCAGGCTACGTAGGTAACAAATGGCTGGCAGTAGCACAGCCACCGGCGGGACCAGGTGGAAAGAATAGGCACAAGAAGTCTTGGCTTGAAGTCGTGAAGGGTGACACGCACGCAGCAAATGGTCCCATCTCACCACCATGGACGCCCAACGTCGTGCGAAGTGGAGGAGGAAGTGACGGAAGGCGGCCCCTGAGCTCCGAGGTCACCTCGGATTCGGAAGAAATCAGGAAAATATGTATGATAATCATGAAAGGGGGAGGCGCGCATATTTTCATTGTATTGTTCAATGACATTTTATTGGGACACTAGACCAACCCCCCCCCCCCCCTCCGAAACTATGTTTCGGCTACACCATGACCCCCCCCCCCTGAATTGAAAGCTGGATCCGCCCCTGCACCGTAGACCACATTCATATTGATCAGCAAATTGTACAGAAGACCAATCAGCCGCTGTGTGGGACTTTTGTGGACTACGAGAACGCCTTCGGCCCTATCGAAAACTGGGTGGTTCTGGATGCTCTGCAACGGTCGGCCTATGTCCAGCAGTGGAATGCGATAGGATAATTAATTTACGAGTTTCCCTCGTACTCTGCGAATGTTTGGCTCATATTGGTTGGCTTTGAAGTAGAATTATTGTTCCAACTACTCAAACTACTGTAGGTTGCAGTTAGCCTTACCTTATATGTAACTGCACTCAAATATTTTAAACATTAATATACATACTAATTATGAAATCGAACAGTCGTCTCTAATTTACCTACGTCACTCCATTACACTACGTACTTAGCACAAATTATTTGCAACGTCTGCCACTCTCACTTTGCCTCTGCCTTCGTATTCCCAAGTTCGTACTGAGTTCATTCATATGTTCATTTTTATTGTCCATCCTTGACAACCTGGAAGCAACCTTTTTACTTACAGGGGAGAAATAATTTGGTGGCACTGCAGTGCAACTTATTGTATAGAAGGACCATGTTCGTTTTTCGACTCCAGGCAAGAGCTATCAGGGTTTTTTATGCAGTATTTCTCCATAGCTACATGGAATTTAGAAAAAAAAACCCACTTAACGGCAATAGGCTCACCCTCTATAAGTACAACCGAATATCTACATAGTTGGTATGTGTTGTCACGTGCAGGATCAACTTGACGTCGGAGGAGCCGGTGTGGACGGTGCGCGGCCTGGAGTGGGACGTGCGCTTCCGCCTGGCGGCCGTGGCCTTCAACAGCAAGGGCCGCTCCGCCGCCGCGCGCCTCGACGACGTGCTCTTCAGCGACCCCGAGAAGAGAACAGGTAGCTGTCCACCGCCCGCCACCATCGCCATAGCGGACCACTAACGTAGGCGCCCCACTGTATTCCGCACTAGACTACAACTAGGTATACGAAAACATACTAGGTTTTAAAGTTTCATACTTTCATTCTAAACCCGCTACGAAACACCTTCAAAATATATTAATGAATGAATATGAAAATGATTTTAAACTAGTTAGTTCCATCATCCAAGTGGTTGTCAGAACACTTAATAAAACGAGAGCAATGTGACATTTAGTACAATCATTAAGTCGCTATTAAAACAAAGGAGCGCGGTACTCGTCTATAACTAGTTTTTGTTCTAAATCACTCAGCGAAACTCAATTTGGAGGGTAAAGGGCGGGCCCCGGGGGAGCCCCCATCGACGCACTAAGTGGCGGCGAACGGCCTTATCCTCCGCGACTTATTAGCCGAGGGAAAGTATCAGCCTCGCCGGCGAAATATAAGCACGAGGAAATATTCGAAGACTGTTCGATACTGCGATACTGAGTCAGCGATAACAGCACCTTTAGACTAAGTGACGTTGTACTTACTGCTGATCATTTGACTATTATTTGATAAAATTATGTCATTAGATCGAATTTACGTCTGTCTATGATACTATGGATAATGCTAGGCACGTCCTGTCCGCAATGTCCAGTGGAGTAGCGATCGCCCAGTGGCCGACGCTCTCGGCGCCGTGCGAGCGCCCCGCGCCGACCGGCCGAGCTAGGCCGCAACGTTTCTGCAACCTCAAGATAATCCCATTTTAATTAAACGCTCGGATTTACCGGCGAGATTAATCAAGAGCCTCTCCACGGAACGTTTCGTGAACTCACAGTGCCGGCCGCCCGGCCCCACCTGCCAGCAAGTAGTCTGAGGCGGGTATTGAATTTATACATACAATAACACGAATAGGATTTGCCAATGAAACTATTTCAAACAAAACTAAAGAAATTACGTGCACCACCTAATACTAATCTAATCTAAATGTAGAAAAAAAACACTGGAATTAATAAAAACTTTAAGCGCGATCGCGAGCAACAATTAATATTATAATTATGTTCAACACAGCTCGCACAGAGGTGCGTCGCGAGGCGGCGGCGTTATTGCTGACAGCCTAGCCACAATTAATTGAGTAAATAAAATTATAATACGTAAACATTAGTGAGTAGACCGATATAGCTTGATCTAGGTTAGGTTATTATGTAATGTTATATTTATAATGTCGAGTCTATTGACTGACTGTTTAATAGGTACTCATATAGATACATGTCCAATGCTCAGTGACCAGTGTAATCCGACAGTTAACACAATAATAATATAATATTAGAATCGGCCGCCATAGTTTGTAACAGAGGCGGTCAATTTACTTACCTGCTCATGCGAAACATTAAAAAGTGTAAGTGAGGAATCCTGCGTCGCTCTGCCAAGATAAGTGGGCGATCACTCGGGGCGGGTAGTGAACTAGTGATGCGTAAAAACTAATGTGCGTGCTATCGCCGGAGACATGTGGAACCTTTAATTTCTCGCGTCGTGGGTCGTGGGCCGCCGCCCCCGGGCCTTTTCAATATCGACCGTTTGGTTCGGCTCACCGGCCGACCCAGATTTCGTTGTAAATTGTCCCATTCGACTGCTTCGCCCCGGTCCCGGTAATCATCCGTCGACAAATACATTATTTATGACGGATCCAAATTCGTAAATATGATTATGAACCATTCACTTATTTCCGTACGCTTTGAAGTTAAACATTGTAAGTAGGATTTCTAATTATCTCTTGGAACTTCCTCAAAGCATTTTGAAGAATTCTGGTTTATAAGTAATTTTTACTAAGGACAACATTCACTCTCCATACAAATCTGGGCTAGTTTTGAAAGTGCCGGCCAAAGGAAAAAAATACAATATTCCGTTAGAACTCGTTCTTACTAACATTTTTTATTATGGCGTCAAAGTTGAGAGACCACTTCCAACGGTTTTATTAGAGTTTAAAAATCTTAAAATATACACTTTTTATGATACGAACTATTGAAAATAAATGAAAAATATTGCTATACATTGGAAGAATAGTTAATAAAAGCAATAAAAAATAAACCCTGTACTTTATATTGTTGTTTTTCGTCCATTTATTGAGATCCAAAGTTGAAAGTGCCGGTCAGAGAAACCAAATATGATATTCCGCTAGAGCTTGTCCTTATTAGCACTTTTTATTACTACGTCAAAGCTGAGAGACCACTGCCCTCAGTTTTATTGGTGTTCAAAAATCTTAGAAACATATAATTTTTATGATATTATATATTGAAAATGAATGAAAAATATTGTTCTATATTGGAAGAATAGTTGTTTAACGCAATAAAAAATAAACCCCATACTGCATATCGCTGTTTTTCGTTAGTTAGGTCCAAAAATTGAAAGTGAAGCCAAAGAAAAATAATATGATATTCCGTTAGAGCTTGTCTTCATTGACATTTTTACTATAGCATCATAGCTGAGGGAATACTGCTCTCGGTTTTATTTGAGTTCAAAAATCTCGGAAACGTATATTTTAAATAAAATAAATAATTGAAAAGGAATAATAAATTATGTTGTATTATATTGGAAGAATAGTTGATAAAAGCAATAAAGCAATAAAAATAGTGTGTGTTCGCGCAGCGGAATGTTGTTGAATTTAAAGATTTTAATTATGCAGATATTTAGCACATGACGTCGTGTAAATGCTTATGGTAAAAAAAAATTTGTGCATGCAGCCATTGTGGAGAAATTCGCTAAAAACAGATTCCGCTGGGCGAACGTTGTCCTGGCGGCACTTTTTTTGAATTCATGGACTTAGAAGAAAAAAGATGTGTCCAAAAATTAGCGTGTATTTGCGTGTAATTGTGTATGTATGAATAAAATTAATGAATGCATAAACTTCGGAGAAATTCAAGTTTCCGCCACGCGAACGTTTGGCCATTAGCTAGTTTTCATATAAAGCGCTTATATAGAGAGCTGTAGATTTTTACATACGTTGTTTTGAATTTGCTTATATTTGTTTAATAAAAAGATTTAGAAAAAATCGAAGGGTTTAACAGATAAAAATATAAACGTAAATTACGCTTATTAGGTCTTAGTTCGTAAAGTATGCACTTTGGGGTCTAGATTTTTACGTTTATACAAACCTTGTAAGTGTCTGCAACATGTTGCCAAGTATCAATGATGTTCCGCTACTAATTAAAGAGCAATAGGACAATTTACCATGTATAGACCACTGTTTACAAAGCAGTCAAATATCACGACGTTCCAAAGGAATTGCATAGTAAAATATATTCCAATAATTAGCTTACTGATTCAACTATTTACATGCAAAATTTCATCTCATTATATTCAGTAATTAAAGATAAACAATGAAAATACTGACAAAGCATCGAAACCCTACATAACCCGACCAAGTTCGGATGGCTACAAAAAAGCGGCCGTGCAATATATTTAGGTAACATTCTAAAATTTACTTATAATACCGGTATTGAATTGGTACAGGTGATAACACAATTGTTATTTCGATTTAATTTATAAATCATTTATTTTTTCTACACCTACTTTTTTAATTGTATTTGACTAAGATTAGTAAGTACTATTTACGTAGGCGGTAGGTACTTTATTTAAGTAAGCGCTTGAGACTTGCGTCAGTCTCAGTATATGATATTAGCGTTGTACCTACTGGTACGGCAGTGACTTATGTATGTGAGCGTGTTCCCGTGCACCCCACCAAAATATGCAGAATTATTTTGTTCGAAGCGGTACGCTTAAGGCTAGACCTTTGGTTAAATAGTCTAAGTATAGTAGATATGAATTGATCAAACATATTAAGCTAGAGAGAAAAAATAGATAATTTGCCAATTTTTGGGTTTCTACGTTTCTACGTTTCCACATTTTGCCAATTTTTGGGTTTCTACGTAACAGGTGGCGAGAAATAAATTGTAGACGGATATTTAATTAGAGAACTACCCACCTACTTGTTAATTGAAGATTTATTTTTATCGTAGATAGTGGCGTTATTAATAAAAAAATATTTTTCATTCAAGAAAATTGCAATTTATTGTTTTATTTTTCCTAACGCTTGTGTACGCAACTGTACCATATTAATGAATACTATACTGGAAGGTTAAGAACGTTACTTAGATATATGGTACGGCCGCTTTTTTGTAGCCATCCGAACTTGGTCGGGTTATGTAGGGTTTCGATGCTTTGTCAGTATTTTCATTGTTTATCTTTAATTACTGAATATAATGAGATGAAATTTTGCATGTAAATAGTTGAATCAGTAAGCTAATTATTGGAATATATTTTACTATGCAATTCCTTTAGAACGTCGTGATATTTGACTGCTTTGTAAACAGTGGTCTATACATGGTAAATTGTCCTATTGCTCTTTAATTAGTAGCGGAACATCATTGATACTTGGCAACATGTTGCAGACACTTACAAGGTTTGTATAAACGTAAAAATCTAGACCCCAAAGTGCATACTTTACGAACTAAGACCTAATAAGCGTATTTTACGTTTATATTTTTATCTGTTAAACCCTTCGATTTTTTCTAAATCTTTTTATTAAACAAATATAAGCAAATTCAAAACAACGTATGTAAAAATCTACAGCTCTCTATATAAGCGCTTTATATGAAAACTAGCTAATGGCCAAACGTTCGCGTGGCGGAAACTTGAATTTCTCCGAAGTTTATGCATTCATTAATTTTATTCATACATACACAATTACACGCAAATACACGCTAATTTTTGGACACATCTTTTTTCTTCTAAGTCCATGAATTCAAAAAAAGTGCCGCCAGGACAACGTTCGCCCAGCGGAATCTGTTTTTAGCGAATTTCTCCACAATGGCTGCATGCACAAATTTTTTTTTACCATAAGCATTTACACGACGTCATGTGCTAAATATCTGCATAATTAAAATCTTTAAATTCAACAACATTCCGCTGCGCGAACACACACATAAAAATAAGCAATTAAAAATAAAATACACGAGCAATAACACTGTTTCATTGCACCAACCCTGTTTGTTTTATCTATGATAATGTATGTATAATGTTGACGAACCTGGACATGACGTGATTGCTATCGTCCACGAATCTACCTTATGGCATTGCCATTAGTGCCTTGTAACTGTGGAATATGATCAACACATTTACTAAGTTCAATAATTGGAAATGCACCTTTAACCAATATAAATCAATATTTCTCATTCATTTTCAATAATACGTTTAAAAAAATGTATTATATCCAAGATTTGAACTCAAATAAAACCGAGGAAAGTGGTCCCTCAGCTTTGACGTCATAATAAAAAATGCTAATGAGTACAAGTTCTAGTGGAATATCACATTTGTTTTCTTTAACCGGCACTTTAAATTTTTGACCTAAATAAATGAATGAAAAACAACGTTAATGCAATATGCGGTTTATTTTTTATTACTTAAATGAACTATTCTTTCAATATAGAACTATTTTTTTAATTCATTTTCAATAGTTCGTATCATAAAAAGTGTATGTTTTCAAGATTTTAGAACTCAAATAAAACCGAGGGAAGTGGTCTCTCAGCTTTGACGCTATAATAAAAAATGCTAATGAGGATAAATTCTAGCGGAATATCACATTTATTTTCTTTAATCGACACTTTTAATTTTAGCCGTAAATAAATGGACGAAAAACAACAATATGCAGTATGGGGTTTATTTTTTATTGCTTTTATTAACTATTCTTCCAATGTATAACAATATTTTTCATTTATTTTGAATAGTTCGTATCATAAAAAGTGTATATTTTTAAGATTTTTAAACTCTAATAAAACCATTGGAAGTGGTCCCTCAACTTTGACGCACTAATAAAAAATGTTAGTAAGAACAAGCTCTAACCGAATATTGTATTTTTTTTCTTTGGCCGGCAAAATAAAAATTAGCCCAATCTGAATGATGTCCTTTATCACATAAGATTACTTTTATTAATTCTTGTAATAAGATTACTCCTAATATAGTAAAAAATATAGTCAGTGTCAAACCTAGATGATAACTTTCAGGATTCTGTTTCGTTCCCCAACAAAACGAATGAACCTATTCATCGTGACCAACTCATACGTAGCCTACTTCATATTAATTATTGAGGTTATGAGTTGTGTGACATGCAGTGTTTGTACCCAACCGATCGATCCTACAAGGCGACAACGTCCGGTCGCTCTCCCGCGGCGGTGGAACGTAGTAGTGGCGGTCCCCGAGCTGGACAAACACTATGATTGCCCGGCCTTGAGCGCGGTCAGCGGGATAGTAACTATTGTAGTTACGCTAACGCATTGAATTTGTAGGGCCTCTGTATTATGAATGAATAAGATGTTATAAGTTTAAGTAAACTAGCTTGAAGTGCGAGAGAGTCGATCCAGTATTTTATTAATTATAATATTAAATATAAATATAGATATTTTATTCTGAGTAACAACTCCCAACCCAATACAGTGGACCCACAAGGCGCACAGGGTGCTACAATGGTGATTCGATGTTAACTTCAACCAGTACATCACCGTCGTGAACTTACTGTACATTCGTTTCTGTGTGAAATACGCCTCCCATCTCTAGGATGGCCACAGTACTCACTAGATACCCGACAGGTTGCAGCGGCGTGCGGTCCGCATTATTGGGAATCCTGACGTCACCAACACCTTCGAGCCTATGCAGATGCGTATAGGTATTGCGTCTTTGGTAGCATTTTACCGTCACTACCGTGCTACAATGTCCCGATGAGCTCTTCACATTAGTACCACCCTGTCCATTCCTGCACAGGATAATATATGCAGGGCATATATGACACCCCCAATATGGTGCAAAATATAGCACCAAAAACCAATCGGTTCGATGACTTTTCTTTACCACGTCATAAAGTCTTAGAATTCTTTATCAGCACGCGTGTTTGCTTCTTCCTACAGTCCCGGGTCCTTTAAGCGGAGCGTGTAGAAGCACCTGATGAGGCCATCAAGCTGAGGGCCATCATTGTTACATCGTAGGTGTCTGTAATGTTGCCCCTGTTTCCTGAGGCTTCGCGAAATAGATGCTTCGCAAGCACAAGTACCTTTGCTACCAAATATTGAGCCGGCAGGGAGAGGACACTGAGTCGCCTCCCACGATACTAAATGGCAATAAGTTTTCAACGAAATTGAAAGTAAACAGCTCGATCGTCGATGGAGCCGCTCGCGGAGAGCCGCGGCGACCGCCAAGCAACGCCTGTTATCTCTACAAACAATCTCGATCATTCATCATTTGTGAGCTGAGCGCAGCTTTGCTCCACTTGGGTTCTGGCTGATTAATCGCACGCTCAGATTTTTTAATAGCGGCGATGGATTGCTACTCAAATATAGTCAAAAATCAAAAAAATATATATGTTATAGGCAATGTGTATAATGCAGGCATTCTATACAATACCTAGGCAATGTATAGAATGCCGGGGTCGTTCAGGCAATGTATGAAATGAAATTCAATTTTTAAACTATTTTATACTTTGCCTAGGTAATGTATAGAATACCTAGGCATTGTATAGAATGCCGGTCGAAGCATAGGCAATGTATGTAATATATTTTTCTTCTTTATGATTTAGTCAGATAGATACTAATCTTTTGAGAGCTAATCCTAATTTCAACTTCCACCAGTAGACAGTGCTGATAAGACATGTATTGTGTTCTATTGGTAGGTATGCCTAAGTACCTACGTGTTTTTTGCGTAGAATGTTTCTCACATAGTAGTGAAAGAAAAGCTGCACATTCCGACTTGGATAGATTAGGTTAGAAGGCTAATGCGGGAGCGGAGCGGAGCGGAGCTCCCGCATTAGCCTTCGTGGTTATTTTTTTTTATTACCATACAGAATTTCTATAAGCCACGGCAACCACTCTCTTACCATCATCCCTGTGCTGGTCAGCCAACTAACCTGATGGAAAGAGAGTTCTTACCGTGGCCTATAGTTCTGCATGGTTAAAAAAAAAATAACCACGAAGGCTAATGCTGGAGCTCCGCTCCGCTCCGCTCCCGCATTAGCCTTCTAACCTAATCTATCCAAGTCGGAATGAACAATTTTTCTTTCAGCAGTAATATCCATTTTTCAAATTTTTTTTGCTAACAGTACTTATTTATCAAGGTGAGACGAATTTTCGCACATGAAATATCATTTTGAAGAGACGAATTTACAACAACCCGTCCATTATACACATTGCCTGACGCGCTTCGGGCATTGTATACAATACCTAGGCAATGTATGAAATTAATCGTATTATACACATTGCCTGAACGTTTTAGGCATTGTATAGAATGCCTAGGCATTCTATACAATGCCGGATTATACACATTGCCTATAACATATATATATAATAGTCAAAAAACAACAATTTAAGAAAAGACATAATAAAGATATGTAGTCAGTAAGGTACTGACATGAATAACGGTGAATTCATCAATATCTTGACTTATTGTCACCAACATATCTACTTAAACTGTAGAATGAAGCCTAAAATCAAACCTGTAGAAACCGTGTGCTTCTTACTGTCGCTGTACTGACTCCTCTATTTTCAAATGTAAGCTGATGGCTAGTTCATCTCCAAGGTGTCTCACCCACCACTGTGCAGCATGCATAAGCAATGGCGCGCACTCCCGTGACACACGAGCCGCGCTGTCGCACGCCGTGGGCCGGGCCACTCCACTAGCGAGGGAGCGAGCTCCACACCTGAGACACCAGCTTTACACTGTGAACGCCAGCCTAATGAATGATTCACACTTCATTAATATACGACGAAGTAATGTCGCTAGCTAGAGTCGTGTGTAAACAAGTACACCACGTGATCAAAGTATGTAAACGCCGTGTAATTGTAATTCGAAAAAATAAATAAATAAATAAATAAACCTTCTCTCCTAGCCACTACATTGGGATGAGATGAAATGATGCCAACTAGAACAACGCAGGCCACAACGTGCGGTACGCTAAAGATTAGGATCTCTTGGACTGTTATGAGTGACAGCCGTTTTTCGCATATACCTACCAGGTTTATACGAGCCCGATAGAGAAGTGAATAGTGCCTTAGAATCTCATCGGGATTTGGACAAAATTAATAACTCAAAAATATAATTTTTATGTAGTTGACATTCGGCCGGGCAGCCATTTGTTAGGTGGCTATTTGAGCCGTATTCAGTAGAGTCGAGTCACTATCCGCGGCGGCGGCGCGGCGCGGCGCGGCGGATATAAATCAACCGCTTGGAGCCATCCCGCCCGCTCTGAAATATGATCATGCGCAGCGCGGACTAAGCTGCCCTTCACTTTATAGCCATTCCCCGCGATCCCGTCAGCAATCCTGGCTCCTGAGCGAACGTCGGGCATGGCTGGGACCAACGTGTGCTATGGCTAGATGTCCATCTAGATGACCAGAATATGCACTACTCGAGTGCTCGATCGATCGAGTTCGAATCCATAAGCACTTTGGCCGGTTGGGCCGATTTGGAACAGGTGTACCACTAGGATTAGGACTACTACAGACTAGGACTATTTCAATAAACAGGGGCTCCTAGTGGAACACCTCTTCCAAACCGGCCTGATATTCCAAAATAATTACATCTCACACACGAAATCTCTATTAATAGTTTATTTGGGTCTGTTTTAATTTTGAAACTTTTAAACAAAGACCGTGGTATCCCTTGCTCTAGCAATTACAATAAATTCAGTTTAGCAGATACTTTTTTTTTTTCAAACCACATTTGATTTGTTCATACAACCCGTTAACAAAGATACGTTTTTACGCTGCAAGAGATTTCTCATCCGTAATCTCGTAGTTTACCTAATCATCAATATTATTACCTTTTTCGCGTCTCATCACTACATATTTTTCAAGTCACACTGCTCGGTAACATCTACTCACTAACGGCAACTGTAAGAAGAGTCCCTCAAATAATAGCGTTGTGCCTACCGACCATAAAAGCTAAATACATGAGAGCTACAACTTTCATCTCCGTTCCTCATCTATAACAATAAATGAGGCGGACAAGTTATCGCATTAATAACGTTTACCGCCCAATGACGAATAATGCGATATTTTGCATCAGCCGCTCGTATTAATTACGTAGCGGAAAAATACAATAACGACGCAATAAATCACTGATAAAGTGAAATGAGTAATGGTTATTCATTCGTCGTCGTTTTGCCCGCGGACATGATTTATCGGCCGAGCGCAGCGCCACCGCCGCCGGCGCGGCGCGGCCGCAGGCCTACAGTCCGCGAGTGGCGAACATACAAACATCCCAACAATATGATTCCATGTCGCTTATGAGCAGAGGTTGGCTAACCCCACTCAGTTACACTTACATGACTTCACTGACGGCTCTCAGGTATACCTACCACTTCTGCTTATATTGAAATCCATTCGCACTTCCCACTTCTACCATTGTAATCTCAGTTGCTGTTGCTCCACGAAATGTAAAAGATAAAACAGTTAATATTATCCATACCCAGAAATTTACCATTCACAATTACAATTATTATCTGTCGATCTGCAGCGACTGGTGATGGCCGATTTTCGTAATCGCCGGCGCCGACGCAGAGGACCGATCGTAGCGCCCGCCGCGCCGTCCACGTCCACACACAAACCGCACCAGTCGCGGCGTACAAATTCGTTCACTTGACTTGTTAATGTTTAGATTAAAATAGTGAAACATTGGTCTATTACATCCACCGTATTACACTCATCTATTATATCATAATAATAAAAATAGGTGGCTACAGGCAAACGACGCGACGTCCTAACTGGCATTAATTTATTGTTTCAGTTCAAACCATGATTGTGGGTACTCTCGTATCTAAATTTGAATATGCTGCGAGGTTGCGACAGAATCAGATATGTAAACACCCCACTTACAATATTAACACGAATTTCATTGAATAATCAACGTTAGGAATTAATTAGTGTTGTAACACAGATTCACGAGCGCGGCCGGGTGTGCTCGCACGCGTCACACTGACGTGACGTAGGGCGTGCGTGCCGCGTGTGGCGCGTCGCAAGTAGTGGCAACAAGTAACAACAGCCATAGAGTCGGAACTTTAATCATTAGTACCGACCTTTATGATTAATATTTATAATAATTCCATGCAAATCGGCCGTTTCGCGCTAAATGAACGCAAAGTGCGAGAGGCTCGAGAGCACGTCCGGGTGGCACGTGACGCGGGCGCGACCTTTGTGCGAGCTCCGCGAAGCAATAACGTTTTCGTCGACGAGCGTCGAGCACCATTGTGGGTGCACTGAGTTTTATTTTAATAAAAAGCTTATTTGTCGTGAGGCATAATATCGCGGAGGCACCAGCACTCGACTCGTACATTGTTACGGGAGCGAGTGTCTCTGGGGTGCCGCGGGGCGGGGGGCGGGGCGCGCCTCTTGAGACACCAATAAAACTAACAAACCAATAACATAATATATTCTAGTGGTTCATATAAAATTCCTCTTTCATATTGCTCCTCTTCTTGTCAACGATGCTGTGAACTTATATTGCAGAGCAGATGTAGGCACACTTAAGCTTGACATTCGTGTGAGGGTACGTGTTATTGTGATCAGAGTACCAAATGATATGTATAATATTGGACGCGTCGGTAATTGAAGAACATGAAATAGCTATGCTGCAGAGTTAACAATCTGGTATTGTTTTCAACGATAAGTGGACACATTGATATAATTGCTAACACAAAACCAACAGGCGCTAACTGCGACCATCAATTGCTGCAGCAACCACAGTCACCAGTATTTAGAAATGACAGCAGTGGTTTTCATACACAGAATTTGATGATCTTTCAGATGATTTTTTCTGGTGATTTTATCATATTAGGTACCGATTTTTTTAGTTTTTTATAATTGTTTTTTGATATCAATACCTGATTTTAAGTCTTGCAATATAGCATAGCATCTGCTCGAACTAGATTTAGTGCTGTGCCCTCTCCTACTATCAATTTTGTGCGGTGGTCTCTAATTAGATGTACCATTAGAAATATGATTTTCAAGTAAGTTGCGAACTTCAATAAATCAGCGAGTAGTGAACGGTCACTCGGTGAGCGCACCCGCCGCGCGCCGGCGCCGGCCCGGCCACTCGGTGCGCCCGCGACGTGACTGCTCTGTGCTCAGCCGCGTTACACTTCCAATAAGCATAATATATGCGCTCTATGAATTATTTGGGAACGATTATTGCTCTATATTCGTTAGCCCTCGTTTCCTCCACCAATTAACGTCATTTCCCAGCGAGGCGCGTGGATCTTCATCTTTGAGTTTGAGAGAGAAGGTGAAGTACATTCTTTAGCTGCATTAGTGTGAGTTAAAAAACGAGTCTTAGGCGAGTTGTTATAAAGTACCACGCGAGTCTAGCCCGACATTTCAGCTACTTTTCAGCAGCCCTGGCTGCGGGGCCCACCGTACGACCAGGGCTGCTCTTTCAAAAGTTGAGTCAAGTATTCAGTCAAAGATGCACTTGTGGGAACGATTTTCACAGAATAATTTTAAAGGTAGAATAATATAAAGTATCCAAACATTTTTTAAATATGAATCCCTTGCGTGTGTCGTAGGCGCGGAGGCAGCGCTGGGCGTGGGCGGCGCGCTGGGCGCGATGGGCGCGGGCGCGGGCGCGCTGGCGGCGCTGCTGGCGGGCGCGTGCGCGCTGGCGCTGCGCCGGCGCCGCCGCCCGCGCCTCGCCAAGCCGCCCGCCGCGCCGCTCGCCGCCAAGACGTCGCGCACAGACCTCGACGACGCCGAGCCCGACCTCATCCCCAACAACTACTGTGAGTCTGAACAACTACTACTAGGTATAACTACACGAGCTGGGCGCTCGCGATACACTCACCTCAAGCAGCCTCTGTGGCGCGGCCGCTACGCAGGAGGCACGGGTTCGATCCCCGCTTAGTGTAAATATTTATATGCATGAATATGGGTATTTGAATTGGTCAGGTAGGTAGTGCCTCAGAGAACACGCTAAGCCGTCGGTCCCAGTTGCCATATGAACATCTTTATTAGTCGTTACGGGTAGTTGGAGCTCTAAAAAGTTCAACAGCTGGTAACTCCAACAACTGGTCTAGCTGCAATTCTTTGATATCGCCCAATATCGGTATCGGGTTGTGGAGGTCAGAAGGCGTCAGTGCACTGTGGGTAGGTGACGTGGTTCGTCGCGTGTTGATCGGTCCTTTTATTAAACGATCGTGGTACAGGTACATTTTTGTTAACGTTATGGAATGCGAAAATTTAAAAGGTGATATAACTAGTACGCTGTGCTACACAACCGCTACGAACTGCTACGAGAGTGCTGCAAACCAAACGTCGCTTCAATTTAGCAAACGTCGCGTCGCTTCAATTTAGCAACCGCATCAATATTCATATTTTGAGAACAACAGAGAAAAGTGTAGAAAGGTTTTCCCGGGGGAAGGGGAAGTAGGGGGGGGGGCTCGGTGTGGTTTAAAAGGCAATCCTCATAAAAGCTTAATATACGTAGGGCTGCAAGCGGCCGGCGCCGGGGGACCGCCGGAGCGCGCGTAGCTTGACCTCGTTATGACGTCACGTCACTCTCGTGTATTTGAATGTTAGTAGTAACCGCGGCTCGTGCGCCCCTTTGTCCCCGCGATGGCGTTACTTCCGCGAGATACCTCCAATGCATTAAGAGCACAAACACAGCACTATCGAATTATGAGTCAACTTCAATGCGGTAGACTTTTCTCATTGAGTCCACTTTGTTGCATGCGCAACACATCTATATAATACATACCGGTACCTACATACATTCACCTCACTGTCCGTAACTTTGTCACTATATCACATAATGCAAATGATAATGCTAAAAATAAAATAGAAATAAACTGCTGCTTCTAATATAAATCAAATATTTCAACAAGTATTTATACAATACTTGCTGTAGCCCGCGGCTCCGCCCGTATGGATGTTGGTTATCGTGACCAAACATAGTCTATGTCCTTTCCCAAGGTCTAATCTATCTATGTACCAAATTTCTTCAAAATCTGTTCGTTTCTTCAAAAGCGTAACAGACAGATATATAGAGTTACTTTCATATTTATAATATTTTTAGTTTAGACATCATTGTAGCCAGTAGCTACGCCGTAGTCGCGTAGCGCCGCCCTCAACGATGTCTACGCATTTAACTCGACAACACATGAAAACCATAAAATAAATATTTGCGCATATAAAAATATACCTATTCGAACTCCTGTTTAAATTCAATGAGCGGATTACATAATAATCCTGTCTCGATGGGCGCCTCCACGACGACGCGAGCTATTTGGAACGACGCGACCGCAAGCAGTAGGTAACTGAATGTGGAAGAAAAACGAAACTTGACTAAGATAGTCGAGTTAACTTCTACTTACCAATCTACACAGTATCAATCTTAGTCGACTAGGGATAAAAAACTAGGACTAAGTGAGCGTATGTACCGCCGCGTGACATCGCGCGGGGTGCGCTAACGACAGCCTTCATTAAAAGCTAATGCGGACGCGCGACGCCGCGCCGCAAGTAAGTAACGAGCCGCCGCAGACAGCGCGGCGATCGATTGCGAGTTAACAACTAACTGCCAATTGAAGCGAGATTAGCAGCGGCGACTCGACTCGCGCCAGTCGGAATTGACTACCTCCAGGCACGGCAACGGCGCCGGCGCAGGGGGCAGAAGCCCTCAGGCCTACGTCATACATCACTGAAAAGTTGTGTGACTCGGTATTCACGACAATCTTTTACAATTAAGGAAACAGACTTTATAATCGAATAACGTCTAAGGAGAGAACGTTCCATAAAACCGACTCCAGCCGATGTTAGGCGCTCTCTCCCTCTCCTGGCCGACGCGCGACGAGCTAACTCCCACGCGGGGTACTATAAGTACGAACGTAGTGAAAAAGTAATATTTTTGAAGGTTCGATATCATTTAGCCGGTAGCCTAGCAGCCCGGAGCCGCCGCGCCGGCGGGCGCGGCGTGTGACGGTCCCTCACAAATATTCCAATAAATCCTCTCCGAACTATCATATTTTTCTCTTCGCCTGCAAGTGGCTTCAGACTCAATTTTATTTTATTGCCGAGTTCTTTGACAACTGCAGTAAGTTCTACTGCACGTATACAAATATTTGCTATGTGCCTACGTATGTATGTAACACACGTCAGAGGCAGAAGTACATCAGTACTATTATCTATTCTGTGGCAGAATTCAATTTCTCTAATTAATTTGTTTTGTATTCGTAGCCCCACCGCTAGTATTTATTTTAAAGTGATACTATGTCGCTCAGCGCGGGCACAGGCGCCACCACCTGATGGAACCTGTGCCCGCGCAGAGGGACTTGTTGATAACGAGCACCAGGTGATATTTAAACTCCATTTTACTTAACTTCCCTTGTGTCATTAATGTAATGTTAGAATTCTGCGCACTTGTAAGTGATGAACGTTACAACTGTATGCTAATATAACATACGTCACTACGAGTACGTATCTTAACCAGCCCCATACACTCTCCTGACTGAGGTACGTACTCTACGTACTTACCTATTTAGTCACGCATAAAGTTCACGCACAATGTTCTGAAACAATATTATGACGTAATGTAATTCCAATATGCGCAATGTAGCGTTAAACGTTTAAGACAATATAAAGCGAGCTCGCCAGCGGAGCGGAGCGGCCGCACGCTCCGCACGCGTACACATGCTGGAGCAGCATGTACTCGCACTCATCTCTTGGTAACCATTTATTGTTAGCCACCATAAATCATCATGATCATCCTTGCGTTAATCCCAGTCGCCTCTTCCTATCCAACCCCGACGCGGCTGAACTTCGATATTTTTCATAAAACGACTGCTGTCTGACCTCCTCAACCCATCGGCGATATCCAAGTATTGCAGTTAGACCAATTGTTGGACTTTTAGGGCTCCAACTAATTGTAACGACTATACGATAGTGGATGTTCGTATGACAACCGGGACCGATGGCTTAATTTACCGAAGGTCTCTGAGGTATGGAAGTACACAGACCAATGCAAATAGTAATTATTCATGTGTACGAATATTAGCACTAAGCGGGAATCGAATCCGCACCAGCAGTCGAGTTCACCACTGAAATTCCACAGAAGCTGTTCATTAGGCACCATCATTATTGGGATATTGAACGAACGATAATATACTTAGCATGGATCGGCCGGGGACTCGCCGCAGTACCAGTACCCACGGCACGCCTGGCGCGTCACCCGCAGGAGGCGGATGAAGCCGCCGCGATACAATCACGCCACAACCATTCACCGCGAATATTGAAACTCGTGCGCCGCGCCGGGCGAGCCGAGGGAGGCGAGCGCTGGGATATTCATGAATATTGATGCGGCATCGTGAATATTCACGCGGCGACACTCGCAATTGAAAACACGCCGCAAAGCGCGCCGCAACACCTTTGTGCCGCCGTCACCGCCGCCGGCCCCGCGCCCCCCTCGCCCCTCGCCGGCAGAGGTCTCAGTAACATAGACATTAGTAGAGCTTGAATCATTTTATTTAATCTCGCAATAAAATGAATGTTAACAAATCCGTCGACGCGCTCATGCGCGGCACGAATTCAAACCTTGGGCTTAACACGATAATAAGGGATCATCTTATTTCAAAAGCTTTTCCTGGAGCGCTGCAAGCTCGCTTTGTCCGTTTCCCTTCCGCAGATATTGTACCGATATTGTACGATGAATTAACCAATAGCGGCGCCTCCCGTGGCAGCCGCGCCGCGCCGCGCACCGTGCCGATGACGCCGGAGGCACTGGCGCGGGCGGTGGCGGCGCTGCGGTGACACTAAATGATTTCTGTTGATGTATTCTCGCGTTCCAATTTCCTGTTCCTTGTAGAGAGTTCCACCACAAGCTAATGAATAAGCAATGAAAGGTTGTATGAAATTTCATCATTTTCAAAATAGTACAAAATTTCCCTTCTGACGATGATAACATGTACATTCACACGTGTGTGGGTATCAATGTTTCTTAAAAATTCACACCGGAGAGTGTGAATTAGGAAATTATATGGGAGTTTACAACTTTTGAAGGAAGAAATGTGAAAGTCAATACTAAACTCATATAAATCAATGATTAAACCTGACGGAATTTCGCATATGTGTTAGCAAACCGGTAGGTGATTTGTTACAATCGTGTTACAGAGTTTTTTTTATCATAATATGCACAAGAGTACTAACTTACCAGCTAGATAATCATTACAAAAAAAAACGACTCGTACGAATATAATAAAATCAAATAACACCATTCCGAAACTGTGCCCAACTATGCGAAGAATTTGCGTACATATTTGCAATAAATTCGCATCGAATAGACAACCTCCTGGGTTTAGAACTCGCTTAATAACGCATCATCCGAAGGCACACCTTCGGACGCCTCAGTGACGCACCTCCGCTCTGCCGGGAGCGCACCGGGGCTGGTAATGAAGCCAATTTGAATAAACTCGAGCACGCAGGGGCGCGGGGGGGGGGGAGGATGCGCGCACCAATTAATTATTTCTTGTGTCCTGACTTACGCTCGCCTCCGTCTTCGGATGTAGTGATTAATCAGGTTTTTTCGTCGGGCGAGATAAATCTCGGCGCGCTGAAGCTCGGCGCTCGCCCCGGCTGTGGCTGCGGTGTTATTTATGTATTGTCCTGGTCCCGTCACGGCTGCTATCCGTGCCACGTAGATATAGCAAAGAATACAGCATTCAATCTGATTTCTAAATAGATATCCGTGGTAAAGTATTTATTGAAGGTTGAAATGATGTATTACTCTAGCAATCAATATGAGGTTTGCTGGACGATGTAGCACAGCCTTACGATCGAGATTATCTTTTACCTTAAATTAGGAAAACTTCAAGGACCAACCTATACGTTTCTAATCTTTTGCTGTTTATACTGTGACGTCAAAATTTGATTCGCAAGTCTTGTAATTGTCCCTGACACAGTAAGTTGTTCCCGACGAACGGGCCCGTGATTCTGCTAATTGTCAATCAGTGTCAAACACTGCAAAACATTACCTTTAATTTTATACTTTACCATTATGCTGTTAAAGTCTACAATTAAATGGCATCTTGTAGACTGAATGAAAACATACAATAAACTCTTTTTCATTTCATTATGGACTTTAAGCCTATATAAATAAAATCTAAAATTTTATGACATTTTTTTGCAGTATCAGTGTCTCTCATACGACAGTGGTTGACAATTAGCAGAATCGGCATCCTGGAATACGAGCGTCACTCTCTCTCCACGTAGATGAGTAAGGGAAAAGCTAGCCGGTGAGAGTGACCGGTGGGGTGAGCACGAACAACTATTGTAATCGTATCGTGAACGTAACGAGAGCACGGAGCATTGCGATTGGCCGCCTGCCTGAAGCCTGCCAATCGCAATGCTCTGTGCTATCGTTACGTTCACGATACGATTACGATAGTTGTTCATGCTCACCCCACTGCACAGCGAATTACGGCCCGCGTTTCACTTGTGTGAAAATGGAACAACAACTATTATTAATCGTTGTGGTCATTTTATATGCTTGTAATATAAAATGAACAATATAAAGTGAGTAATATATGACGCGTGTAACGTTTGGCCTGCGCCCTGCGACCCTCACCCTGCTAACCGTCCGGCGCCCCCCCCGTTGCAGGCGAGGCGGCGAGCGCGCCCAGCCTCACCGTGTCGTCGCCGGGCCGCACCGCGCCCGCGCCGCTCTCCACGCCGGTCAGTATGCACACACACACATACACATACACACACACACACACACACACACACGCACACTGGACCCCGATTCTGCTAATTGTTAACCACTATCATTCCACTGACACTGTAAAAACGCCCTTAAATAGACGTTATTGATATAGACTTAAAGTCCGAAATTAAATGAAAAATAGTTCATTCCAATTTTGTCGTTCACTCTACAAGGTGCCTTTAAGAGCATAACGATCTAACATGGTAAATGTTCTGATAAGTCAATAATCTTCCAACAATTGGGTATTTGACAACTATTATAAAAAAAAAAGAATTTTGCAAATCTGTCTACGCATGACGGAGCTATGAGCGTTAAAAATAAAAAATATAAACATCCGAATTAAGAACCTCCTCCTTGTTTAGAAGTCGGTTAAAATATGAGATGTATTACGTAAATAAAAACTGTACAAAATTTTACTCAAATATGATTTGTAAATATTTAATTTTTACAAAATAAAATTGCGATTTTTTAACTGTAGTTTACATGAAGCAATACGCGGCCAAATCAGTTGGCAGGTCACGTGACGTCACTCAATTTAAGCGGCAGAAGAATGGCCCGGTTTCCACATATTACGTGGGACCGACCATCATAGTTAGCGAAATGTGAGAGTTAACTCTGCCTACCCTATAGATATGTATTTCTAACTAATAAATAATAATAAGTTAACTAATAGTATTCCTCTAAAAAGTGAACAAAATAAGATAGGTTTCCAATGTTTAATACCTACTCAATTAACAGAATCGTGGTCCTGATGCTATTGCAGTGTTCTGTGCGAACATTCGGCACGAGTCCGTCGGTCGGCGCCACCCTGCGTCCGCGGGTCTCTCTGTCGATCGCAGCGCAGCCGATGGCCGGGCGTCGCTCGCTCGCGCCCCCGGGGACCCGCGGCTCGTCCTCACTCAGCGCGCGTCCTACACATCGTCCATGAAACGATTGTGTTACTCATTCTCACCCCGAGGGTCTTCGATATAATACCTAAATCGTGAGAAATTTGACGCCGAATATCTGTACTTACGAGCGGTGCCGGGCGTCCCTCAGGGGGCTGAGCGGTGGCGATCTAAGTCTGTTATTAGCACTACATCGAAGGTCCCGAGTGACGCCATTGCGCCGGTTGTCTCACGTAAACGACTCCAGCTACAAAGACGAATAAATTCAACCTCGGTGTATAAGTTCACAAGCGAAGGCGCCGCGCTCGGCTCGCGGTGGCGCGTGGCGGCGGGAGCGTTCAATTAAAGTATTTAACCGCACACGAGCGTGGCGCCTCGCACCAAAGATTAAAACATCGCGCGATCTCGACGGCATTAAACTTTATCGTATTTACACGAAACTTTCATCGAGAATTTACTTTGCCGAGTCCTCATCAAACAGAAACATGGAAGTTCGTCTAACTCAGTTACGAACCGATAAAGTAACGAAGGAGTTGAATTTTAATTCTGACGAAAGTCAGTGAAAGTCAACCGACCCACCCAGAGGTTAAGGCGAGTCAAGTTTTACGAATCACGAATTATGTTCTGTGACGTTGCGAACACAACCGCAGCGCAGTACGTTGATAAGACGCGAATATGCAGGGGCAGCTGTGTTGTAGTGACTCCATACTTGCTTACTATCTATATTTTAGTTTCATTGGCGAGTGAAATTTCTTATTGAGGCCACCTTAGTCGCCACCGTGCGTGTTTTAGTCAGTTCGAGTCCGATATAACCACTCCGTTGGTCGACGAGGGTTATTCACACGATAAAAAAAGTTTTTGAAGTGCTACAGCGTTGCGGTGACTTCGCTTTGGCTCCTTTTAAACCATATATCAAAGTAAACAAGACAACATGGACATATCAGCAAATTGCTGCTCGTCCATTATGAAAAAATAATAAATAATAATAATAAACGGAAGTTCGAGCACACTTTCCAAAAGACACCATCACAACTAACTAAACCAAATTTAGCTTCAATAAAAGCAAGAGATGTCGGTTGGCAATAAATCCAGCGCTCCACCTGATTAACTGCGCGAATCGTAGCACCTCCTCATTGTCCGAGACGTTTTAATTAAGTCTCGCTATAGCCGCGCCGCGCCGCGCCGGGCGGAGGCGAGGCGAGGCGGCACCTGCGCCCCGCGACTCCAGCGTATCCCTTAATGCGTGGCGGTGTTTTGAATTAGCTTTAATGTACCGCTACCGTCGGAGTGACAATGCCGCGGCTAATTACACTGAGATTCACCCGATAGCGGTGATTACAGCGGCTAATGTCGCCGTAGCGCGGTGCGGCGCGGGCCGTGCGGTGCGAGTCGGGGCCGTGCAGTGCGGGGCGGAGCCGTGCTGTGTGCCGCGAGGCCGTGCGGTGTGGTGCAGTTACAATGTAATTATGTATAGCATAATGTGTCGTAGCCGCCAGAGGGCGCCACGCGCATATTCCGTCACGGTAGGGTTGTTAATTGTGTTACCTAGTTAACTCACTTTAATGGTTTTAGGGTTTAAACGCGACGATTGTTACTCGCATCCCTGAGGTAAAAAACAACAGCTAAAGAGTTCCATTAAACTTTACCCTATAGATTAGCGAACATTATGAGTGACGGGCCACCCGTAACATAGACTGCAATGTGTTTGCTTTTTGTACAGGACACTTTAAATATTGCGTTGTTGTGGTGCAGGCGTGTAACGGGCCCGGCGGCGGCGGCCCGTGGCCGTGGGGCGTGGAGGGCGCGCTGGGGCGCAGCGCGTCGGCCCCGCTGCGCGCCGCCGACCTCAACGTGGACGCCATCAAGGAGAAGCTGCTGGACCAGCGGATCCCCGAGTCGTGCGTGTAGTCACGCGCCGCCATGAGGCGCTCTCTGACTGTTTGTGCTACTGAGGGGCTCCGCGCGAGCCGCTGGAGCGCGGTGACTCTCGACCGGTGCGAGTGAGTGCCGGCGGGAGGGCAGAGGTTCACTCGCCGAGTGCGCTCGGGGGCAGGAGGGCGCGTGAGGAGTCGCCCTAGGTGTAAATGTTGTAGTTAGCGGTATTTCCTCGGTGTCATGATTTGTGACGTCATACGGTCTGCGCACCCGGTGGCTTCAAATCTCAGGCGAACAGACTATCCGACGCGCGGTGCCGCGGCGCGCCCTCGCACGTGTGGAGGCGGCGAGAGGCTGTCGGGCACCAGTGGGTATCCTCAGCGAGCTGAAGGTCGCGACATATGTAACGGGATAAAACCGTGGACGGAACGGGCACGTGGCTGTCTCGTTGATAATGGGAATGATTCGGATCAAGAACCTGTCCAGAAAGCGCGATTTACGCGCGCGTTCTCGAGCGTCCAGATGCTCTCGCGCGTTACCTCACACGCGTGTAAAACGCTTGAAACGGGATTCTCGACTCGCTCGTTTTACGCGTGTGCGCCGCGCGAGTCGAGATACTCCGGCGCCATTGATGCGTACAGTACTAAGCGCATGTCCGTGGCGAGTGGACGTATTTGAGTAAAAAATTTAGCGTGATAACTTCGGTACTTACTGAAGTTTTTATGGACAAAGTTGAAAAAGTAGTCATATGAGATCATCAGACTATTCCAATAGAATCACAAAACCACTGTTTCAGAGTTCATGTTTGCAACTGGCTGGATTCCTCCCACCGTAGAAACGTACGCAAAACGCGGTATCTGGACGCAACCGAGACGCGCGAGTGCATTCGCGCGTAGAACGCCACATCTGGATAGGCTCTTATGTTCTAGTGTTGTGAACTGAAAAGGTGAATTTTCTTTTCAAGAATTTACTTTAATTGTTAAAATAGTGCTAAACATGCCACGTCCCACTCCCGTCCATGGCTCCATAACATATATGCACTACCGCATACATTTTGTATTTCCAAAACTTCCCGTTCCGTCCGTGTAAATGATCTATTCCGATCTACTTATTACCATTTTCCTAATACCACATACATAGAAAAAAAAAAAAAAAAAACAAACTCTGTTTTATTGCATTTATATTCTATTCCGAACGAATACCGTTTCTGAAATTATTCAATAAATAATAATAATTCCGTACGGATACCAAAGTACTGTCAGCAAAGAAGATAGGCTCGTAGTTAAGTGATGACTGAGTAGGTTAACACACTAGGTACTAGGTTAAGCAATAGTAGCCAAGGCAGAATTAGATTTGTAAATCGTTTTTGGAGGTTATAAAAAAATAACCACAACCATTAGCCTTCTAACCTAATCTATCCAAGTCGGATATTTTAATATGTAACAATTAGTTAAGAACTACCCATCCTAAGAATGACCTGACTATTATTAGTTATGTAACAATTAGTTAAGAACTACCCATCCTAAGAATGACCTGACTATTATTGCTTAATGTTGTAATGCGCTAACTGACTTCAGTCATGAACCATCCAAGTAATCTTTTTTTTACTAACCGTAGGTACCTAATTCTGTGACAAACTCGTTTTAGTATTCGTTTCATCAGTGGTATTCGTTCAGCCCCTCTAGACAAGTGGCAATTCGTCGGCCGGCGTTTTGTACAATAGAATGCCAAATGTATGGGATTTGACGTATATGACAGGCGTCAACGAATGTCAAAAAAGTCAAATCCTATACATTTCGTCATTCTATTCCATCATACGCCGAGCAACGAATTGCCACTTGTCTAGGGGGGCTGAACAGAATATTAATAAATTGAATAATTTGATAAAAGAGAAATACCATGTGGTATTAGAAAAATGGTACTGGATCGGAATAGACCGTGTTAATCCCGTCACGTATGCGATAATCCGAGAGCTGGTACGATTTTTTGGGTTAGTTCTGCTTGCCCCTTTTATCTATTTTTTTGCTATTGAGTGAGAGTATTCCTGGCACTATTGTTAACTCGAGCCATGCATCTGAGGCTGAGTCGGGGCTGTATATATCTGTGATGTTAAACATCCCTATCCCTTAGTCGCCTTGTACGACACCGCATGGGAAGACATGGGGTGGCCCAAGTTCTACTCTGCCGGGACCCACGCGGCTCCTGCAGGGAGCCACGCGGCTCTGTGAAAATTAAAACATTAAAATATTGACCTTGGCCTCGGATGTAATTAGGAAAATACGTCTCTATGCGCACGATGATGATGATAAGCAAAATAATCTAAGAGGTGCATTTTCACAATCGTGTTAATATATTATCTAGTATTGATACGATATTAGGATTAGGATATACCTAATTATGTAAATGAAATAGGATAAATGAAAATACGAAATGGGTATCAATAATTTTTAAATATTCAGACTATTCATACTGTTGATTGATGGCACTTGGTGGAAGTTATTCTTATACATTATTGATAACACACTTGTACTTTTCCACAATATTAATCAATATTGTGGAAAAGTACAAGTGTGTTATCAATAATGTATTTAAATATTCACTTTTTGTGCTACTTTCGCTTTCATTATCAGAAAAAAGAAATTCGTTGTCACTAGTATGCGATACGGCAAAAGTAAAATCTAAGTAATAATTTTTATTTGTGTTACTTAGAAGAAACATAAGAGTGTCAAAAGTAATGTAAAATTTTACAAAAGTTACATTCTGGCAACGCCAACCATAAACGTAACGAGTAGACCTAAACTCCATTATCATGTCCATATGATTAAAATGTAACAACCACAGATAATACAGCAACAACACTAAAATTAAAAAACAAGAACGTAGCTGTCACACGAGATCTTGCAAAAATGAAGAATTACGTCGTAGTTTAAATTATTTGTAGTAGGTAATTCTTAAATTATCTGTAGTAATTTAAACTGAAATATGTCACACCATATTTTTTAAACTTACTATTGTAAGTTATTACTTATTACGCATTTACTTATTTAACAATTAATTATTTAACTTAATTTAAAACAGTTTCATGTTTCTATATTCTAGTGCCAAGTAACCTTCTATGACCCCTGACTCCTGAGATCTGGGTAAATTAGTAGCAATGTCCCAATGCGTTACCTTTGAGCCTGGCTATGGTAAAGCCCCACCAAATCGCCTGATTTGTTTTATGTATTCCTTAAACATTAAACTACAACATTAGGTATGAACCTCCAACGTGATTTTTGGAATTAACTTTTTTAATTTTTCAAAATTCAGGGGTTGATTTAGCCCCTGTACCCACCAGCCAGGTCTGCAGCTTCGTGTTGGGGTATAACAGGAGAATTATGTGATAAGTTTTCAGCTTGCCTCAAGAATGTATTCAAAAAATCGTACCACCTCTCGGACTACAACGGCCTTTAGTTTTGCTGAAGGCGCGATTACATTTTAATTGGAGAGTGGTGTTTATAATATAATGTGTCCTCTACACGTCAGCAGACGCGTCCGCGAATGTTGGCAGATGCATCCGCAGATGAATTAGCTCAAACCGCCCACACGTCTGTAGGTCCATCAGTCTGTGTTGGTTCTCGCAACACGTAGGCACGCTAAATGAATATTGGACCGTAGTTACTTGAGCTATTTATTTATTTATTGAAATATATTCGTAGGTAGTTAAATAAAATGAATTAATTGAGTACATAAAATATTTTGGGATTCCTTACCAGTTCACGTGCTTCCCTTTTCCTACAGTCCCGGGTCCCGGGTTAAGCGGGCGTGAAAAAGCATTTGATGAGGCCGTCAAGCTGAGTACCCGTCAGTAATGGTGACCCTCTTTTCCGAGACTTTGCCTTCAGCTTACCATCAGGCGAGGCGAAGTCAAATTGACGTGTCCTATATATCCCTTTTTTGTTGTAAAGTGAAAAAAAGTAACTTTTTGCATTCCACAGGCAGATTTCTGCCCGATACAGCTCCAAAAATTTAAATGTTTAGTTAGTGCTCATGTTAGTTATTTTAACTAGTGAAAAAGAAAGAACACGTGTACTCTATTTCGCTTCCCGATGAACACTGATGCCTCGCCAGACGTGTGGACACTCCGCTCTCGCTCGCACCGAATCCCTTTGATCCGTGCCACAAACACCGACAACTAACGGATTAGTGCCGGATGTATCTGCAGACGTTAAATACCTACGACAGACTTGTAAATCACCCCGTCTATTGTACACGTCAGCGTACGCGTCCGCCGATGACATCTGCAGATGCATCTGTCTAACGGCCGTTCCCAATAACCTATCTATCGCCAGTTTTTATATTAGAAAGGATAAAAACGTCATCAATCTCTATGGTAACGCATTACATAGTAGCAAAATAACATTAGGATTTGACAAAAAAAACTATCTTTACCTTTACCTTTAGGTATATGTTATGGGGAACGTAAGTGTAGAGGGCCATTAGAGATTCACGTCACTGCGCTGATCCGCGGAGCGTCGGATAGTCTGTGCGGCTCTCCGGGGGCGGTCACACAAATATAGAGAATCTGTAATTTTATTTGAAACGACTGTAAATACTAGACGTTAAGCGACTGAATCTTTATCACTTTTTTACATGTCTACGAAACTAGATATAACTTTACAGTTAATATTAGGTAAATCTATTCATTGTTATCTGTATAAAATCTGATTTTATGTAAATAATGTTTGTACTCGCTCTTAAGGTTTTAAAGTCGGCTTCCGAGCGGCGCCGGCGCCTGTACAGAACATACCGACGTCGCCGCGCGGCGCCGCTCGCCCCCAGAGCCGCTCCGTGCTAGCCGGCACTGAGCGAGCCATGTCGGACCGCCGCCGGGCCGGGTCCGTCTCGCGCGCCCTCCTCGACCACGCGCCTGAGCCAACAGCGCAGTGGCCCCAGCGCGCGCATATTCTACAGAGCTTGTAAAATGGGTTCTAAAACATGCACATTCTATACCGTCGAAGAGACACCTTTTTCTGACACCGATCTATTTATTAACGGTTAAATATGAAATGTTATCCAAACAGAAACTCTATACATACTCATAATAACACAACAAGTAAGTGTTTTTCCACCACTCGGGTCTTTTTCTCCCAATCTAAATAAATGAAAAGGTCATTTAACTTGCAAGAAACACAAAACTGAGAACGAAGAAGTGTAGCGGAGCGTTCCACGTAGCACCTCTACGCGGCGTAGCGCTACGCCGGGGGTCCCTGGCCGAGTGTCACGTGCCGCACGCGACGCTAATTGTATTTTGATGACAATTCGAAGCGTGCTCTCGGCCGCCGCCACACACGACTACCAACCAGTCATTAGTTTTCAGCCGTTAACAGTCGTAACCGAAGATATAAACTAAGTAAAGGTGTTTTAAAATCTCACCACTACTTTTTATATATACAATATACATAAGTAAGAACCAATCGATAACAAAAGGCTACTGTGGTTGTCTCTCCTAGATGGTGTAGCGAAGGGAAATAGAGCAAAAGGAAAAGCTAAGTCACTATATCGCCCCATAGACACGCGAGAGTGGTCGCGCTGGGAAACTGTTGTTGGCTCTGGCAAGTCTATGAAAAAGTCATATCATATAATTTTCCAAGTAGTTAGTTAGGAAGCCACCTGTACATATCGAGCCCGGCCACATATCAGGCGAGGACGGCGCGCGAGCGGGCACTGGGGCCTGCGGGTGACTGGTGACGTCACCGCTCTAACGTGATTTGTATATAAAGGTTTAAAAACAACTCAAAGAGTTCGCCCTACTGTTGACATTATTTATTTTGAAGGAGATTAAAGGTTTTCTTGTAAGTGACGTGTGTTTTATTGCGTGTACACCTCTCTGCGGCCGCAGCCAGCTCCGTGGACTCACTCGAACATGATTATCGGCGTGTATTATACGAGTACGTACATACATGTCAAGATAATAAGTTGATTGTAAACAAACTTATACAACGCGTAGCATTCTGATCCCGTTCCCGCTGCACCTCCTGTTCGGCTGACCCTCCGCTAGTACTTTTTTCAAAATTGTATTAATTTGGCCAATGATGTGTGTACTGCGAGGTGGTGTTTTGTAGTAATAGAATTGATTTCAAATAATGTATGGGAATCTACCGGATTTATTGACATTTATGAATACTGTTCCGGTCCCTTGGATAGTAGCGTGATAATATATAACCTATATTACTCAGTGATAATATAGCTTTCTAATGGCGATTTTTTTTTAATCCGTTCAATAGCTTTTGAGTTTATTCATTACATACAAAAATACAAATCTTTCCTCTTCTTTGAATTACTAGCTGTTGGTCGCTGCTCCGCCCGTGTGGAATTCTGATCCCGCTCATAGCTGATAGTAGCGCGATACATAGCTATATGCCTATGTTGTTTGTTGACCACTGGTAGCTCTAATTGGAATGAAACCTGAAATATCATGTGACGTGGAGCACACGAGACGAAGGCTATCTGCAGGCGCCCTCTACCGAAGCATACCGTAACTTAACCTGGATAGATTGCTGAGACAACCTGCGAGAGCCACTCGTTATTCGGCGACATGTGAGCGAGGAGGTGGCGCCATCTCATAGCGAACGTAAGTACCTACTATTATGCAAAGAACTGTTGGCGCCCGGCGCGCGGCGTCCGCCACTAGCCCCGCCAGGAGGCGGGCGGCACTGTGCAGGTGGACGTGTTCATAGTGAGCACTGTAGTACCTCCACAAGACTATGTTCATTACCTATGACTATGACGCTCGGTGTGGCGCGACGGTACAGACGTCATCTACTGCATTACAAGTTGCGGGTTCAATTCTCGCTCAGTGCAAATGTTATAGTGCATGAATAAATAATTGGCGGCCCGTCTCCCGGCTTCACCCGGGAATAATTCGTAAAAAACCCTCTAGTTAATGCAAAAATTATTTATAAATCGTTAGACGGCACATAATATTATATGCAACGTCAAAATAAAAAACTTATTTAGCAAATAGACCTCCGGTTCCAAATATTCTTCAAGAAGGGTATTAGAAGGTTTCTTCAGGGTCGACAGCGCGAGTGTGACGCCCCTGGTGTTGCATACGTCCATAGGCCACGGTAACCACTTTCCATCCGGTGGGCCGTGTGCTTGTCTGCCAACTAAGTGGTATAAAAAAAAATATGAGCCTGACCTGAGAAGAAACTCAGCGGGCCCATATAACCTCATCCCGGTCGCATCGCCACCTACCGGGTCCAGTTGTCAACAAAAAGAAGCTTGATATTGAATTACATATTTCTGAAGTAATTGAAAAGTGAGACGGGCACTCCATACGAGCACTCATCCTTTGTATACTACCATAGTAGTCCAATTTAAAAAAACTCAACACGTGTTATTTCTGACCAAAAGCTGCAGCTATATTAAATACTGTGGTAGCTGTGATGACAGATGACGAACATTCTCCTAGTTCGGCCAGCTGTTTAGTTCTACGTTGATAAATCAGTCAGTCAGTCAGTCGAGGCAAGTAATTTTATATGTATAGATAGACTCATAGCAATAACATATAATAAAATAGTAGAACCCATATTACAGGCTGTCCCTTAACCTGGATATTTAGTGAAATAAAAACCGGAAATTGTGATAATTATGATTTTTAATACAAGCATAAATAACGATATGCGGTTACGTGGATACATTTCTTAAGCCTAACTGGATACAAGGTGCATGACGGATGACGTCCTCTCCTAGTACACCTCGACGCTCTCCTGGTGGTGCACGGTGTCCTGGCGGAACATCTCCACGTCGGCCTGGCTGTCCGCGTGGATCACCTTCGCGCGTCCCTCCTGCACACGACACCGACACTTCAATGTCTCTTACCTTACAATTATTTGGTCACAATGATAAGAAGTAAGTGTATGACTGCCTCTGTGGCGTAGCGGTAGTGAACGCGGCTGCTACGCAGGAGGCGCGGGTTCGATCCCCGCTCAGTGCCAATATTTGTATGCATGAATGTAAATATTTGCATTGGTCTGGGTGTTTCTATGTATAATATGTATTTATTTACAAAAAAAAAAAAGGTATCTAAGTATGTTTATCCGCATTCTAGATTCCATAACACAAGCTAATTAAGCTTACCATGGGTCTAGATAGCGTTGTGTAGAATGTTGTAGAATATTTGTATTACGATCACGTGGGTACCTACTGTAGGTAGCTTGGCTGGTCTTAGATAGTAACACAAAATACCAACAACGCCGTATAGCGCGGGAAAATCAATAAATCAGACCAATAATTATGAGAATACGTCTTATAATTCATATTCTCTAAGGTGCCCAGATGATCATAATATATATGTACTAGAAGTTCTCGTGGGTAGAACACGAGCTGGCGGTGCAGGGGGGAGGGGAGGGGGGGTAAATTATTTATTTCAATTAAATTTCCTATAAATTATGTCTGACTATAGGATCAATACTATAATGGCAGGATATTAAGAGAACTGTTAGACATTTTTGGGTAGCTGTTTAGCGGCCCGTAGTATTGAAATCTTGAAAATCGATGACAAACCTTCATCCCCTCTTTTACCCCATTAGCAATGAGGTTTCTAAAAATATTTCTAGTTTTATATATAGAGTATTAGGGCAACTACATTTACCAGTGGATCCACTTTAACATCGCCAGAAAATGGAACTTAGCAACGCGTCAGGAGCAGGAGGATCTACAGTCGTGATTGGCGCCGAGTTTCCATCGACTCCTCACTTCTAATTCCATCTTTTAGGGGGTAGTGGATTCCTAAGCCACTTCTGTACTTTGTCGCGAATTATAAGCTTTGCTACATTTGACCTCTTGTATTTATTAAAGTATTGATCTTACAGCAAAAATGTCTACACATCATTTATAGGAAATTTAATAGATATGACAGGAGACTGACTGCTATCAATCAGAAACATAAATATTGCTTGGACAAAAGAACCACAAAGAATGTTAAAAACTTTCTATACAGACGAAAATGTGAACGTACATTAGCAGCGTGCCTCACACAGTGGACTCGTAGATGCATGCGACCGGAGAGATGCCCTGGACAACACGACGTACGGACAACAACAACGACCACCGCGGCGAGTTCGTCTTCATCACTATGAGTAACTCAGAGTCTCGCTCGGGAACGGTGCACGTAAATAAACACTCTTCTAGCAAAATAAATAAGCAGCCGAGCTCTAACAGTTTTGATATCAGGGTCATACTACCACTGTTTTATAACATGTACTCGTACCTATATTCAGGCTTTACCTACATGGTTCCACGACTATACAAAGTCGAGTAGAAGAGATACACGCATTGCAAATATTTGTATACAAGTCATTAATTCTAAGCACTTGAAGTGTGATCGAGTGAGTGGAGAGTGGAGAGTGTACCTTGGGATGCATGAGGATGAACGGCAGCTCGGCGACGAGCTCGCCGCTCAGCGCGCCCAGGTACAGCTTCACCTTGGCGCTGTAGCTCACCACGATGCCGAACGCGTCGCGCTGCTCCGGGTCCAGCAACCTGCGGCATCAATGACACAAGGTCACGTGACCTACGTCGTTACCAACCACGGCACTGTGGAAATAGCCGCTCCAAAAGGGCTCTAATATCAAATTGATCGTGATATTATTATGTATATAAATATTCAATGACAATATTATTTTACCATTTTAACATGGTACAATTTGTAGATACTATCCAGAATATAATAGAACAAACATTATAAGGAGAAAACCCTAAAAGCAAACCAATTTCCTTTTTAAATACCTGTTGTAATATAGCAGTACAAGTCAATTGCACTCAACCGGACACTTTTTACGCACTCCTTGCCGAGGGCAAATTGCCTGACAGGAAACCCCAAGTAGAGAGACGCCAAGAGAATCCGAAATGTCAAACAAAACAGTCACACTCGCTGCCATTGTTACAGATATGTAGATAGTAACGGAAAGTGATACAGTGTGCGTTGAGACGCTACTTACAGCGTGGTGGAGGCGAGCGTGGTGTCGGCGCGCTTGAGCTGGCCGTCGAGCGCGATGCCGCGCTTGTCGCGGTTGCTGGTGAGCGCGGGCGTCAGGTGCAGCACCTTCTGCAGGCTGGAGCCGGGCTGCAGCGGGCAGCCGTCCCTGCGCAACAACGCGCTGTGTCACTACATGTACACACGCCACGCGCCACATACAAGTGTGCGATTATAATGCCGATAGACTACAATTTATCTCCCTCTAATTTATCCTTAACGATCAGCGAGGACACCACTTGTCCCTGAAAAGTGTCTGAGATTGGTACCACAAACTGGGATTACTTTGTACAAAATTTGATTATTTTTCAAAAACAGCATAATATCTTAAGAAATAGATGAATGACATGATTAGCATTTCCACTTCTGAGAAAGTGACTCTAAATTATATTATTAACGATTTATATTATTTTTTATTATTAAAAATCTAATTTTAAATTGTCAAAAATAAACTTATATAACGTAACCCCTGTTTACGGTATCGCCCTATTACCTTCCGGAAGGAAAATCCATATGTTGGATAGCCTAGTCAGTTATCGCCAGTGACAAGTTCATGTATGCGTGTTCCTGAGATAGTTGGTAGGTAAAGTACTGACTGGGTCTCGATGCTGGCTACCATGTTGCGGTACTGGCCGCTCTGGAACAGCACCACGTCGACGCCCTGCTGGATGCACGCCTTGATCTTCTTCACCACCTTGCTGCTGTGGTTGCGCACGCACATGTTCACCGCCACCGTCTCGCCGTGGATGTACAACTGCAACATGGCGTGTGTCGGACAAGTACTCAGGTGAACGTTCTTTCTTAAAGCTTTAAATTATAGAAGCGCCTATGGTAAGCGTCTTTCTCAAAACAATTCAGGAACCAGCAATCAGGATCCGCAGTCGTCGGATCAACCTCTTGATCCGACGACTGGTGATCCAAAAAATACTTTTCTACAACTCCGTTTTGCGGTTTCGTTGGGACAAAAAGTGTCGCACGCAGTAACACCCGCGGATGCCTCGATGGGATTTTTTTCCCAACCAGTGACACTGTTACTCGTTTGGGTGTTTACTGGATGAGAATATACCGTACGTACTCGTACCACAAGCGGCAATAGGCACTAAGCTGAGTAGTTGCTTGCTGGTTTAGAAGTAAAAATTGTTTCTAATATCCGCATAGTCACCAGTGGAGTACCTGCTTATCAAGCGTCAGCTCCAGCTCAAGTTGGCCTGGCGAGAGCACAAAGTCCTTGCGCACCACCGTGCAGGGCTGCGGGCCCGGCTTCGACGGCGCGAACTGCAGCTTGCGGATGCCCAGCGCCACGGTGCTCCTGGACACACGCAACGTTCTCAGTGCAGTGAAATATACCTACCAGCCGCTTCCTGAATATTACTTGGTACTTGCTACAACGTCTAGGTACTACATGTATAGTAAAGAGAAAAATATCAAATGGCACAGAAACAGGTAAAAGCAAACAACGCTAGACAGCTGATGATTAGTAGAGTTGTCGGGCAGGCAGCGAACATAGATATAAGATTTGAACCTGCGGTGCGAGCGGTCGATCTCGGAGTCTCCGACGAAGATCTTGACGTAGTAGTGCACTCCGCAGGGTTCACCCTCATCCTCGAGGCCCGGCTGCAGCGTCACGGAGCCGGGTGCTCCCGCTGGCACTGACAGGCGGAACGGTACCGCCGTCCCCTCCCCGAGTTTCTTCACCAGCCGCTCCTATATACACATTTTTTTTGTATAATTTTACAAACTCTGTCTGTTTATTACGCTTTCACGCCTAAGCCACTGAACCAATTTTGATGACATACAGAAATAGACTAGAGCTTGGGAAAGCATACAAGATATGTTACCTATATTTGTAGGCGATAAGCGTTCTCCACGCGGGCGGAGCCGCGGGCAATAGCAGTAGTATATTACATGTTTTGCGTACTTTAGCAAAGAATAATTGACGTACTTTTGGGTAAGATTCAAATATATTAGCCTTTTATAGAGAGTCAATAGCAACTTAGGAAAAAAATATATTACGAGTAGATGTTTAAAGTATCGTACTTGAGTAAAGCGGCACGTTCTGTGTTGGTTGACGTAATTACCTGCGTCCGAGAAAGCTCGTAGGGTCTCTTCTCAGGCGGCGGGTAGATCTGCTCCGACGCGAGGAACAGCTCCTTGTAGAAGTTGAGCCCCATGACCTCGTCCTGCTCGCGCCCGTAGCGGAACGTGCACACCACCTGGCCGTACACCTTGCGCCCGCGCACGTACTCCTCGTCCAGCAACACCACGCCATCTGCGTGTTGCAACGCTCGTATATGCAATCTCACGACTACACAATATTACTTCTTATAAAATCATTGATGCTGAGTCGGCGTTGCCACGCTATTAATATTGAAACGCTTAAAAGGGGTAGCGCAACCATGAGAGGCGCGCGTGTTCTGGTCATGGGATCTCTCGCGATTTATCAAAGATGTTGCAGGCGGCCGCTTCATTATTTCTGTATTGACACCGCATATTTCTTTGGCGTTCGGTGTAAACATAGAGAGCCTCAGGGGTCTGATATGTGGGTTTGTGGCTTACGCCCCCGGTAGTTTCGAAAGCGGACCTTGCGACTCGCGCTGCTGCGAAAAAAAAAATCAAGTGGTACGCCCTTGCCGGCTAGCCTACTTTTACCGCGTGTCCACATTTGATTCTCATGAGGGAACTGCCAAAAAATACCAGCAGCTCCCATCTCGGTACGCATTAACCATTAGTATTTGACTAAATAGGCCGGTGCAGATAACGTAAAAAATGAGAGAAATGGGATAAATAATTCATAACAGCATGAGATCGATTGGAAAGGAAAGGTAATATGGTTAAAACAACGGAAATCATATATTAAACTCGCTATGAAGTACGGAGAATGAAATGGGGTGCATTTTAAGGATGTATTATTATTATACAAATGCATTAATTTAAAAAAAGGCATTTTTAGACTTGGGTATTTTCATTTAAAAATGAAGTCTCTTTTTTGTTTGAACTGATTAAAAAGCAATGTGATCGTGATTGAAATATGAAAATGTACAATGCCACCAAAATGTTGTGGGGAAAAACAGTTATTGTCGGATAAGAACAAAAAACCAAAAAACCAATTCTTCCAATTTTGCTCGAAAACTGTAAGTCAACATGAAAAACGGTTCACATAAAAGTTGTAAACCTTGTTATTACCTACAACTTTTGTATGCACCTTTTTTTCGATAGGAGGTTTAGATCCGTTGCAAATTGTGGTCAATCACCCGTAAAATGCACCCCATTTCACCCTCGTACTTCATAGCGAGTTTATTTATTTATTTATTTTATATAGGACACGTCAATTTGACTTCGCCTCCCCTGATGATAAGCTGAAGGCAAAGTCTCGGAAAAGAGTGTCACCATTATACACACGTATCTACGATGTTACAATAGTGGCACTCAGCTTGACGGCCTCATCAGATGCTTTTTCACGCCCCGCATAATACCGCAGGACCCGGAACTGTAGGAAGAGGAAAACACGTAAGCTGGTAAGGAATTCTAAATCTTAATGGTGCGGCAGATGAAGGAGTCACCGAACCGCTTGGTTCTTGATGGAATATTCTGCACCGTATGCGGGTGGCATCCAAGTCCTGCACGTGTTGTCCTATATAGGAAAGGAGAGGGTGGGATTAATTTATTTATCCCGTTGCTTTAACCATATTTCTTTTCATTTCCAACAGGTCCTATGCTGTTATTAATTATTTTCCTACTATTTTTATCTGCACTGTTCTAAAAGTAACCAACGAACCTATCGGTTCCACAACAGAGATGTGATCTATGAAGTCGCGCTTGGCCATATACAGCGTGAGCTTTCCATTGGGCGCGCACTTCTTGAACACTTTAAAATTGTACACCATGATGTAGGGCAGCAGCGAGCTAGCAGACTAGTAGTAGACACAGAGCGAGCGCGACAGTTCACCACTGGTCGGGTCGGCGGGCCGTCCACTTTATATAAGGGATTATTAGCCAGCGAGGCTTCTGAGTCGCGGTAATCTCATTAGCTCATTAGCGGCTCACGTGAGCGCCGTGGTCACCAGTACGCCCACAATATATAGCCGATTAAGAATTTGTCGAACATACATAATTATATTAATCTGTGACTCACTTATATCACCATCGAACTGACATTGAATGCTTCACGTTGGTACTGGCACCTTGAAGTGATATGAATATGACTACTGTGACTCTGGAGACATTCAGAAGACTAACGTAAATGCGCCTATTACCGCCAGTTTTAGCTGTCTTTGGATTCACTTCAAGAAAATAGTTATAAGCTGTTATGTTAGCAAAGATGTTATGATTTATAATTAACCTCAACGAAGTATTCTTTGAAATTCAGTACTTAAATTCAATATTAAATAACACAATATTTATTAAATAATTGTTTAATCCGAAAGAGTAGTTGATTCTATCACCGACCCATAGAATGCGGCAAGATTCTATTACCGCCTTTTCTGCTTCTTTTACCGACCCATAAGAAATTGTCACTTCTTTTCGATTAGATAAAATAAAAAAGGTTTTGAGGTATTAATAAGTAATAACAATAGTTTTGAGATCAATATTACTATATTATAATCATAAATCAAAAAAATAAATCAGTCTCAGGAAATAAATAATTAAATAAATAAATAAATAAATAAATAAATATTGTAGGACATTCTACACAACGCTATCTAGACCCAAAGTAAGCATAGCTTAACTAGCTTGTGTTATGGGTTCCAGAATGCGGATAAACATACTTAGATACAATTTTTTTTTTTTTTTTTTTTTTTCGTAAATACATACATATATTATACATAGAAAACACCCAGACCAGTGCAAATATTCATATTTATGCACACAAATATTTGCACTGAGCGGGGATCGAACCCGCGCCTCCTGCGTAGCGGCCGCGTTTACTACCGCTACGCCACAGAGGCAGTCAAAATATAAATACCAAAATATCGTTACAGCTGTGAGTCGGTAATAGAATTAAGTATGAAGATTACAATATTCTATTAGCGACCTATACAATTAATAAATATTTACTTATTAATTACCTACATACTAATTTAAATATTAAAACTTAGTAACAAAAATATTTTTATCTGTCATACAACATACTCACTCACACATACACACAACACACACACACACCACACCAGACACACACACACACACCACACACCACACACCACACACACACACACACACAAAGACACCCACACACACACACCCACACACACACACACACACACACACACACAAACACACACACACCCACCCACCCACACACGCACCCACACACACACACACACACACACACACACACACACACACACACATACACACATACACACACACACACACACACACACACACACACCACACACACACACACACACACACACACACACACACACACACACACACACACACCACACACACACACTTCACACACACACACCACACACACACACACTTCACACACACACACACACTTCACACCTATAATACCCTTCTTTTATGTCGGTGGTTAGAAAATTGGTAAGCATCTAAGCCAATTTGTTAAAAACATACACTTCATTTTTGTGTAAGTACTATAATATTATGTACCAAAATATCGTTACAGCTGTGAGTCGGTAATAGAATTAAGTATGAAGATTACAATATTCTATTAGCGACCTATACAATTAATAACAAACCGCTAAAATATCTACTTTAAGAAAAACTGTTACACTCGATCTCATTGCTATACATTTTCTTTTAATATCAATTACTCATTAATTCAAATAATAAAGGTTATTTAAATTATAATATCCTATATAATATTACAGATCCATCATCTGTAATATTTTTTTGTTGAATCTAGATTTACCCTAAAAATTTAAGAATATGCTTGGTCGTTAATTGATCTAACGAAGTAAAATCGTTTTAAGAATTGAACAAGAAACAAATAAAATAAAATTAGGTAGTTTATAATAGAGATTATTTGAAAATACAAAATATTGTCAAATTCCTAACAACGCCATGGATCGTTGATAGACTCAAGTTTTGAAATATGGATTCTATCACCGCCTCAAATTAAAACATGATTTTATAACATTAAAACCAATGAAAAGCATAATATTAAAAGTTAGTTTAGAAATTGAATAATATATACATAACAGTTGTAATGCGATAGCAAGAACATAAATGAATTTTTAGTATGTTATTTTCCTGTAATATTGAGGTGTACTAACGTGGCTGGAGCCGCGTCACTATGAAACGTCCGTCCGTTTCGGGCGCGTCCCACTTATTGTTAAATTATTTCGTTCACAGGCAATTTAGATACGCGAACTTTATACTTTTTGCTGTCCAACAAATGTACCTACCTCACATATTTTCAAGATATAAGTTCTCTGGAACCTATATTATGTCTCATATGAAAGATTTAAAAATTAGATCGGTGACAGTACACAAATTTTAGGGGGTCGTTGATAAGAGCTTTTACGTTAAGCCATACTGAGCCATACTGGCGTACAAATGGCGGCTCACAGCAATTCCTGCAATTTTGCGTGCTATAAATTTGGTGACGTGAGCACAAGTCGACAATGATGTCTATGTGCTCGACAACGCGACGTCGCCAAATTTACTGCATGCGAAATTGAAATCTCACCGCTGCGCTGCGCTGATTCGAGTTCGTTCGATCGTTCGAAATGTTCTTACAGCACTTGCCTTTCAATTTCACTCTATCGCTTTAACCAGGTACCTCTGCATGAATGTTTAGATGGGAGCATCTAAACAGTCATGCAATCATGCAATAACTTGAAACTTGTAGCATGTGGAGACCATGCTACAAGTTTCAAATTATCTTCAAGACGCAAAGGAGTTCTAATTTGTAGAGTCGAAGGACAACGCGACGTCTTCTATAGTTTAACTTCTTAAAGATTTGGCTGCTTCGGGAAGGGTTTGACCTAATCATAGATAAGGGACACGTTGAGGTGAAATTAATAAATTTTTATACCCTTACACCTGTACCTATATTTCCGAACGTCATCTTCTTTAGGTGACTGAACTATAGACTACATTCCTATAGCTAAGGTACCGGTCTCACGTAATCCCAAAAAAATTGGGGTAGGTTCCTACTCTGTGATCTTTCTAAAGCATTTGAGTGTGTTGACCTTCAGACTCTTTTACTCCAGTTACGTCGGTATGGTTTTGACAAGAAATCTATAGGAATAGGCTTCAGACTCTTGATGTTAAGACGAAACAGGCTTACCCCAAGGATCAATCCTAGGGCCTTTTCTCTTTTTGGTTTATGTCAATGATATGATCGAGGCACAAGCTGGCATAGTATTGTTTATAGATGATAATGCAATAAGATACGAACGAGTTTAATAATATTTTGAATTCCATTTCAAATTGGTTTTCTACAAACAAACCATTGTTGAATGTAGAAAACACTAACTGCATTAAGTTTAAATTGCGAGGCAAGTACACGTTGATATCGTGATGGGAAGGTAAAGGTTAGAATTTTGTAAATAGAGCTACTATTTATTTACTTTTCTAGGAATTAAAATAGATTCTGAATTGGTTCGACATGATGCCCACGCTTACATTCTATCATCGCCACAGAAAAGGAATACACACCACACGTTGCGACTGGAAACAGTACCCACAGTATGGTATGAAAGGAACTTCATCCCCCGCACGCTTACACTGTGAAATGAACTCCCTGCCGTGGTTTTCCCAAGGGCCTACAGTATAGGTTCTTCAAGAAGGGCATAAGAAAGTTCTTACGGGGTTGACAGCGCGAGAGCGACGCCCCTGGTGTTGCATACGTCACTTTCCATCAGATGAGCCGTGTGCTTGTCTGCCACCTAAGTGATAACTACATAAAAAAAGTACATAACTCAAGTCGCTGTCGCAAGGTGGTGCTAGGAACGAGACATGATCATTTTACAATAACATAAGACGATACAGGGAGGAAAGGAACACGTGCCATTTATTGTTTAGGCAGTATTGCTTAAGAAGTACCTCCGCCCTACAGAAGACCGCGGCTTAATAACCTCGTGTCGTGTTTCCGACGGTGAGTACAACACGGGTTTTAAGAGGGTGGGAATTGGGATTCGCTTTTACAAGAAGCTGCCTGAGTCGGTCCTTGGTGTTTAGATCCTTTAAAAAGACCACCTTGATGATTACCTTAAAGTTAATGTAATGGCGTGTCGCTTTTCACCATATTTTGACATTGATTTAATTTTTTTTTTAAAGTTGATTCCCGCACGAAAAAAAGTATTATTAGCAAGATTCATAAGTTCCGGGGTGACAGTTCGAAATTCCGGGGTTTTCGCGCTTCTTCTCCTGGTATAAACCAGGAGAAGGAGAAAAACTCTAAAGTTTTTAGAGATGGTCTCAATTACTTTATTTTATATTTTTTATTATTTTTTGTGGGTACCCCTTCGGTGATATAGGCGTGAGTTTATGTTATGTTATGTTTTTTTTTATACCACTTAGGTGGCAGACAAGCACACGGCCCACCTGATGGAAAGTGGTTACCGTGGCCTATGGACGTATGCAACACCAGGGGCGTCACACTCGTGCTGCCGACCCTGAAGAAACCTTTGGCCTTTGGCCTTTCGAATTTCAAATATCGAGCGCTAGGAACAAAACTGTAGCCTGATGCGTGCCATGAACTTCGTGTTCTTGCTCTGTAGCCCTAGCCCTACCATGACTTTAGACATGACACATAGCAACGCTATGTATAACCCTGTATAACCATCAGTCACCGCCTTAGCATGCTGTCAAGTATTATTCGAGTCGGCAAACTCCCTGCTTGCTTTCTCGACTTGAGTAGGGCATTAGACCTTGTGTCCTATGACTTAATGTGGAGAAAATGGGAAGAGACTAGTTACTGTACCTTACGAAGTCACAAATGTCCTTAAATATAGGTACGGAAACCAGGTCAACAATGTGAAGTGGGCTGGCGCTTTCTCCGAAAGCTATGGTTTGGAGTGTGGAGTGAGACAGGGGGGTTTGAGCTCGCCTACAGCGAAGCGGAGCTCCTGCTTTAGCCTTCGTGGTTATTTTATTAGAACCATCCAGAAATAGTCCTCAGTTTTTCGCTCACTTAGTATTTTTGTACGCCACATTCAGTAATTTTGACACCCATATATTGAATTTATTTTCGCTCTTGACTTCGCTTTTGACTGTGTTGAAACTGACAGCAAATCCTACTACACCGTGTAATGGACGCCTAGCTAAGCTACACGCCTCATTCACAGACAATGTCCGTAGATAAGGAACTTGATATAAGCTGGAACTCTGTCCAATTTCAAATTGACTTTACCTGATATATTGTGTTTTACAAGAGTAAACCGCATAGGTACCTACAACAACTGCAGATTCAGTTTGCAGGCATCAGCTGATTAACCTGTACATATACTGACATTAAATTATTAGATTAGTAGCTATCTAATCTAGCGAGATAATGAATAGGTAAGTGATGCGCGGCACTGTCATAATCTATTATTGTGATGTTCGTCAGGCTGGCCCGGCCCCATGGAATCTGGTAACGAGACCTATATCAATCAAATGTACTCCTTGACACAAGCATACGTACTTACTTCGTTTTCAATGTACCTCGCCAGGAAAGAAGATATAGGTACTTTTTGGGGGCCGGGCTGGCCTGACGTTTTCAGCCCGGCCCCCTTGAAATCTTGAGAACTACAAGATGTGCTGGCAGTAGGTTACTATAGATCGAATGTACTCCTTAAGTTATGCATGTTTACCATGTATTTTTATAATAAAAGTCAATAGAATAGACGATATTAACGGTCCTTGGGGGCCGGGCTGAAATTAATTCATTACCTTGAAACATTAAAACTATAACACCTATAAATTTATAATACAGGTACATATAATCTGCACGGGGGGCAGAACATACGTACTTACTTAGTTTTTACATAAACTCCCTAGTTAAGAAGTTATCAACACTTCGAGTTATTTCAGCCCGGCCCCCTTCAAGTGGTTATAATTTTTTTTATAGAGCATTATTTTACACAGGACTGAGTGAATTGAGAAAAGTGTAAAGAGTACATTAAAACAGTTTTTGTTGTGGATCTATAGGCCTTCTGGTTCACGAAGTATTATTTATAACCTCAAAAATACTAGTAACAGACGCTCCAACTTGGTCGGGCCCGACCATCCGACCGCAACCAAATCGGAAAGTGTGTATTATTATTAATTATTATTGATTATTATTAATACTGGTCCAACGTGGTCGGATCGCCGACGCATCCGACAAGCCGTCATTGAATATCTCCGTCTCACCTAATTATTTCGTAATAGCATTACGTTTTGTTGCTATCTCGTTCACTCCACAGCAATTTGCTATAAACAGAGGGAGATGGTGAGTAAGCCGACCGTCGGAACGTCTGTAGCAATGTTGGATTGGTTGCTCCGTCGGCGGTTGGATGGTCGGGCCCGACCAAGTTGGAGCGTCTGTTACTAGTATTTTTGAGGTTATAAATAATACTTCGTGAACCAGAAGGCCTATAGATCCACAACAAAAACTGTTTTAATGTACTCTTTACACTTTTCTCAATTCACTCAGTCCTGTGTAAAATAAAGCTCTATAAAAAAAATTATAACCACTTGAAGGGGGCCGGGCTGAAATAACTCGAAGTGTTGATAACTTCTTAACTAGGGAGTTTATGTAAAAACTAAGTAAGTACGTATGTTCTGCCCCCCGTGCAGATTATATGTACCTGTATTATAAATTTATAGGTGTTATAGTTTTAATGTTTCAAGGTAATGAAATAATTTCAGCCCGGCCCCCAAGGACCGTTAATATCGTCTATTCTATTGACTTTTATTATAAAAATACATGGTAAACATGCATAACTTAAGGAGTACATTCGATCTATAGTAACCTACTGCCAGCACATCTTGTAGTTCTCAAGATTTCAAGGGGGCCGGGCTGAAAACGTCAGGCCAGCCCGGCCCCCAAAAAGTACCTATATCTTCTTTCCTGGCGAGGTACATTGAAAACGAAGTAAGTACGTATGCTTGTGTCAAGGAGTACATTTGATTGATATAGGTCTCGTTACCAGATCCCATGGGGCCGGGCCAGCCTGACGAACATTTATTGTGGCACTATGTTGTGAAAACAAAAACGCGCAGTGCGGGTCGTTGACCTGACACGCCGCGCGCGCCGCCGCACCGCGCGCTCATCTTGTTTGTATGTATCGCTGTTTCATTTCCACCACCGCTTCGTCGTACCGACGCAGCTGAGACAGCCAACCTGACACGGCTGACAGACTCTAAATCACATCACAATCACATAGTTTCGATTTCGAATATAGCTTGACAACAAACTATGCTAGTTTGTTGTTCGTATCTGAACGGGGTTTGTACATAGATAGTCATAATATTATATTATTTTGATGATTCCCCTGCGTCTGACACGGTGCACCGCCACAATGACATCATGCCCGGCGCCCGGCGTCCCCTCCCCACGCGGGAGGCCCGTTCATACAACAGTTACTTGATCGACGGCTCGCGACGTCTTGGAATTCTTTCTTCAGACGACCGTCGCTTTCTAGGCTTATGTGACTTGTCGTGAGTGGCTTCCAGTTCACGGAGAACTGTATGATTTGTGATGTGCAGGCGCAGTGCGTGTCGGGAGCTGCAACCTTGACAAACGGAACATTTGACAGCAGCGCCAAATAAGTGTGAAGTGAGACGTGTCTTATATAAAACAGCTGCGCAGGCGCAGGCGCGTGTGTGTGTGTGTGTGCGCCGACCGTCGTGTCGCAGTCGTCGCGTCGACGCGTCACGTCCCTCGTCGCGGGGAATCTACTACTTCTGGTAGGTATTCATTTATCTATACTGACATTCAGAACCCGTCCATGCATTCCATTCATTCAGTGTCAGTCCATGCGACAGGGTATTCTTTGCTGCCTATATTACCTACCAACGACACCATAGGTGCTTAGTTTTACAATAACTTCAGAAAACATGTTATTTATAATATTATATAGAAATTTGATTCTTTTTTTAAAGGTATACCGCCGTTTGCCCGAATATTATTTACCCTAATATCATTTGCCATAATAGTCAACAGCCATAATATTAACAGACATAATATTCATTTGCCCTACTCTTTTTTGCTATATTAATCACGTGCTAGAATCTTTGTTTCCCATAAAGTCACTTTCCATAACATCATTTGTCAGAATCATTGTAAGCCCTAATTATCACATGCCATAATTATCACATGCCATAATTATCACATGCCATAATTATCACATGCCATAATAATTATCATATGCCATAACATCAACTGCCATCGACATTGTGTAACAGTGACAGTGTGTAACGGTTGTTATATCAGGTGAAACTGGATGCAATCGGGACTTTAGGGCACCCCGACTCGGATAGGTTAGGTTAGAAGGCGATGGCGGGGTCGTTTGAGCGAGCGAAGCGAGCGAATAGACCCCGCTATCCCCTTCGTGGTTATTTTTTTATAAACCACCCAGAAGAAGTTTGGTTACGTGCCATTTGAGTTAGGTTAGAACTGTGACCATTAACCCATCCACCCAACACACCCATCGACATCGACCGCCAGAAAGAGCAAGACGAAAATATTATGTCTAATAATCATTATGGCGTTTAAATATTATGTCTAATAATCATTATGGCGTTTAAATATTATGTCTAATAATTATTATGGCAAATAAAAATATGTAAAACAATACGTATGGCACTCGTATGTTATGGTATCTAAGTTTCGGGCAATTAAAAGTATGTCATATGTCTTTTAGGTCAAACAAAACATTCGGGCAAATGAAATTCGGGTAAATGAAATTCGGGAATATGATGATTATGGCATATAATCTTCGGTTAAACAATAGACAACCTTTTTTAAACATGATTTTTATTAGGTAGGTACCTACATACTTTCACACTTTTATGTCTAACTAGCTGACCCGCCCCGGCATCGCCCGTGGCATTATTTTGAAACCCTTTATTACGTCTTTGAGCCCATAATTTTTTAGTCTTCAAAAATAATGTATGAAAATCTGCCAGATTTGTTGATATTTATGATCACTGCTGCAGCAGCAGGCTCCGGTCTTCACGTGCCTAAATGCGGTGAAATAAAAGCTACATTACGGGCAGGTGTGTTAAAAAAAACAATACTTTTACAACACACCTGCTCATAAATGTGCTATTATTTCACCGCAAATAGGCACGTAATGATACCTATTATCAAACTGTGACTTTTTCATTGCTATTATTCACAAGTGAGTTATACATTATTTTTTAAATATTATAGGTTAAGTTTCTATGTTCTTAAAAAAGTTTAAAAGAACAAAAAAGAACGTGTTTATTAGTACGAATAAATTAATATGCCTATTGTATGTTCATTTGATGCATTTTCGTATTTAAATAAATAATTTCAACTTGTAATACTTGTTTAATAAACAAATCAATCAATCAATTAGCCTACTGCAGTCCACTGCTGGACATAGGCATAATAAACAAAATTTTCACTCAAATTTAACTTTTTTTTTTCTCTAAGTACAGAAAAAAAAACAGTATAAGAAGTTAAATTCAAACCTCATTTATTTTTTAAATATGGCCGACCGCCATTGTTAGATGCGCGCACATATGAAAGCTAATTAATTTGTAGTATTGTTTATTTAGTATTTGTAGTATTATTTTATTCGCCAACAATAGGTATATTAATTCGTTTGTAATATTGGACACGATCTTTTTGTATCGAAACTTTTTTAAGAACAAAGCAACTTAATCAATTAAATTTAAAAAAAAGAAGTCTATAACTCACGTGTGAATAATAATAATGAAAAAGTCAGTCTTATAATAGGTGTCATTCCGTGCTTAATTGCGGTTAAATAAAAGCCTGTCTATAAGCAAGTGTGTTGAAAAATAATTTACATAAAATTACAGCGTTAACGTTTGTATTTATTTGTAAAAGTTTAGCGCCAAAATCCATTTGTTGATCGCAGACAAAAAAATACTATAAAAAAGCCCTTATTATGCAATAGCACAGATTACTAAATAGTTACTAGCAATAGTTTAATAAACTACTACGTATTATTTAAAAACTTGGTTGATAATTATTTTTCTATTAAGAAGATCATTTTAAAGACTAAAAACCGAAATGTAACCACTACTAAGTCAGTTATAGGTACTTATAGTTAACTAAGTTTATTTATTTAATACCTACCCTCAGATTAAAAGAATATGCCTACCTAATATAAAAAGTCGCTGCCAGATTATGTTAAGCCCGGTTTACACTCTGATTAGTGGGAGTGCGAGTGCTTAGTGCAGGTGCTTAGTGATTAGTAATAAACACGTTTGGACAGAAAATTGTGAGTGTGAGTGCGAGTGTGGCTGCGAGTAGCGTGATTAGCGCCGTCCACACCTTGATTAGTGTGAGTGCGAGTGATTAGTGTAGCTGCTTAGTGATTAGTACAAAACACGTTTGGACAAAAATGTGAGTGCGAGTGCGAGTGTGAGTGTGAGTGTGAGTGAAACTGTGAGTAGCGTGATTAGAACCATGTTCTATTTTTTTGCGAGTAGCCTTTCTCCGTACAATCTACTAAACAGGTGGATGGTTTTGTTGAGAACAGAGGTCTCAAAATATTGGTTTTCGGGATTTTGACCTTCGACATTCTATTATTGCAATGTTTCGTTGCCTTTGTAGATATAGTAGCTAGCCCCGTGTATAAATCGTCTACGTAGAGTTTTTTTTTTAGATAGGACACGTCAATTTGACTTTGCCTCGCCTGATGGTAAGCTGAAGGCAGTCTCGGCAAAAGGGGTCACCATTATAGTCACTTACCATGTTACAATTTGACTTCACCTCGCCTGATGGTAAGCGGGAGGTAAAGCCTTGGAAAAGAGGGTCACCATTATAGACACGTACCATGTTACAATTTGACTTCGCCTCGCCTGATGGTAAGCTGAAGGCAAAGTCTCGGAAAAGAGGGTCACCATTTATAGACACGTACAATATTACAATTTGACTTCGCCTCGCCTGATGGTAAGCTGAAGGCAAAGTCTCGGAAAAGAGGGTCACCATAATAGACACGTACCATGTTACAATTTGACTTCGCCTCGCCTGATGGTAAGCTGGAGGCAAAGCCTCGGAAAAGAGGGTCACCATTTATAGACGTACACGTACCATGTTACAATTTGACTTCGCCTCGCCTGATGGTAAGCTGAAGGCAAAGTCTCGGAAAAGAGGGTCACCTTTATAGACACGTACTATGTTATAATTTGACTTCACCTCGCCTGATGGTAAGCTGAAGGCAAAGCCTCGGAAAAGAGAGTCACCATTATAGACATGTACCATGTAACAATGGTGGCAATCAGCTTGACGGCCTCATGAGATGCTTTTTCATGCCCCGCTTAAAGGACGCGGGACTGTAGGAAGAGGGAAACACGTGAACTGGTGAAGAATTCCAGGCCTTAATGGAGCGGCAGAAGCAGGAGTCGCCGAACCGCTTGGTTTTTGATGGAATATTCTGCACCGTATGCGGGTAGTATCTAGTCCTGCACAGCGCACATGTAGTCCTATATTAGGAAAGGAGAGGATGAGGATGATTTGAAGCGTCGTCGGTAGCTTAGTGGTTAAGGAGTCGGCCTTACGATCGAGAGGTCCCGGGTTCGAATCCTGGCCATTACACTACCGACGTGAACCCACTCCTAGCACAAGCAATTTAGTTTAGTTGGAGGGGTTAACGGGAATATTAGTAACTAGCTGTTGCCCGCGGCTCCGCCCGCGTGGAATTCTGATCCCGTTCATCGCTGATATATAGCCTATATGTTAATCCAGGGTATAACCTATATACATTCCAAATTTCAACCAAATCGGTCCAGCTGTTTATGCGTGAAAGAGTAACAAACATCCACACATCCACACATCCATTCTCACAAACTTTCACATTTATAATATTAGTAGGATTTCGGTTGCTAATATTCTTTAAAAAAAAAAAGGAAAAAAAGAAAAAAAAAGAAAAAAGATTGGATTAAGTGATCCGTTTCCCATAAAATGCAAACGCGATTGACAGCCTCTGTGGTGTGGTGGTAGTGAACGCAGCCGCTACGCAGGAGGCACGTGTTCGATCCCCGCTCAGTGCAAATATTTGTATGCATGATAATGGGTACCTATTTGCATTGGTCTGGTCGTGCCTCAGAGAAGCACATTAAGCAATGCTTTGATATCGCCCAATATCGCAATGTTTTATATTACTTAGTTCCCAGACAAGCACATGGCCCACCTGATTGTAAATGGTCACTGTGGCCTATGGGCGAGTGCAACACCAGGTGAGTTACACTCGTTCTGGCGACCCTGTAAGAACAGAGAGATTCTGTGCCATCAGCACAAAAGATAAATCGGACAAGCCTTTGATTTTTCCACTGACAGCACAAAACCTCTCCAGTGAGCACTGGCTACCCTATTCACCGCCGGGATCACAACACGAGGTTATTTAGCCGCCGTATTCTTTAAGGCGGAGGTACTTCCCCAGTGGGATTGCTTTATAGGGACGGATATACCGTCGTGTCCTAGCTATTGGGTTGTGGAGGTCAGATGGCAGTCGCTGCACGTAAAATATCGAAGTCCAACCAAATCCGCAGTTAGACTGATAAAGCGGACCTCAGACTATGTGGTGAAAGCTTCGGATGCGACTGGGATTAACGCTAGGATAATGAAGAAGAAGAACCAAACGCGATATTTCATCCATCGTTGTTGCTTGCATACACAATAAACACATACTAAACACCACACCTAAACAGTATTGGACGCTACTCACACTCACTTAGTAAGCAGTCACAAATTTACTAATCAGCTAAGCACTCACAATCTTCCTAATCAAAGTGAAAACCGGGCTTTATGCGTACGGAGTCTGTGGTTTCCATACCTACTTAATTATACACAATCATTGTATTTTATGCACATATTTTTTATTTTTTTAGGCGGAGGATCGGCAAACGTGGCGCATAATTAAAATTCCAAAAACTTGTGACAGGCATAACATAAATACGAGACATAATAAGAAAAACAATCTTGTAGTCTGTGGATAGCAGACTCCAAAAAAATAGTAATTCTTTCCAGGGTATAACCCGCGCCACGTATCATGGACCTAAAATGTGCTCAAAGCATGTCCTATACGCGCAGTACACAATTATTGGATGTCTTTTGAGGATAGCACAGGATGCTACTGCGGTAGACGAACTCAAATTCACCGAGCATAGACTATTACAAAGCAATCCACGGGCGCCAGAGCCTCGTATGACTTACGATTTAGGTCCAAGATACGTGGTGCGGGTTATAACTCATACATGCATTATTTATTCTGTGGCCTTACGCCTTTTTTTTATTTTCTTTTTATCGTGCGAAAAATCCCCACGGTTACCTCTTCGGAGGAGGTTATGTCGGACTCGAACCGACTAAAACGCACGCGGTCTGTGGGCCGTCGGTTGCCGGAGGTGAGATTGTCGTAGCCATATCCCTCGCACCCCGGCCGACCCAGGGCCATATCTTTCGATCTGGCCCTCTTCCGGTGTGGGGACCACAGAGTCCCCAACTCGCACCCCGGTATGGGGAGGCATGCAATGCGCGCCGCCGCCGTGGCTTGCTTCTGCTAGGGTGACAGGCGGCTCCACCCGTCACCTCCAGGCCCGCGCTCATGGGGGACAGAGGTCATTCTGCGACCTCCGATGCCCGAGTTGCCGCCGTATGTGGCCTTACGACTACGTATACGCTATTCAAATGTTGTTGTTCTCTGTTCCAGCGAGCCGGCGCCGGCGCAGCATGGCGGCGGGCGGCGCGGAGCAGCTGGCGCGGGCGCTCGGTACGTACGGCCAACGGGCAGCACCACGCCACTCACCTCACTCATTCACCTCACCTCACTCACCTCACCTCACCTCACTCGCCTCACCACACTCACTCACCTCGCCTCTCTCAACTCACCTCATTTACCTCACCCACCTCACTCGCCTCACTCACCTCACTCACCTCACCCACCTCACCCACTTCACTCACCTCACTCACCACACTCACCTCACTCACCTCACCCACTTCACTCACCCCACTCACCTCACTCACCTCACTCACCTCACTCACCTCACTCACCTCACTCACCTCACTCACCTCACTCACCTCACTCACCTCTCACGCCTCACTCACCTCTCACGCCTCACTCACCTCTCACGCCTCACTCACTTCACTCGCCTCACTCACCTCACCCACCTCACCCACCTCACCCACCTCACTCACCTCACTCACCCACCTCACTCACCTCACTCACCTCACTCACCTCACCCACTCACCTCACTCACCTCACTCACCCCACTCACCTCACCACACTCATCTCACCACACCTCACCTCACTCACTTACCTCACCTCACTCACCTCACCTTATTCACCCCACCTCACCTATAAAAAACCTATGGACACCACTATGGCATCCTTTTTTTATAATTGGCGCACCTATCTACGAATTCAAAATGTTATAACTATCAATAACAACTTCTAATAAAACTCTCACAAACAAATGTACGACTGAGTGTGTAGCGTGATGTGCGCAGGCGCGGAGCTGCGCGAGGACGTGCCGCTGAAGGGCGCGCGTAGCGCGTGGCGCTGCGGCGGCGGCGCGGGCCCGCGGCTGGTGCCAGGCGCGTTCGCGGCGCTATCGGCCGCCATCACGCTGGCGCTGCTGGCGCAGATCTACTGCGGCGACTACGAGCTGGTGCCGCACGGCGCCGTGGCTTCGTCGGCGGCCGCGTGCTCGCGTGCCGGCACGGACGCGCTTAAGGCGGGTGGGCGCGCGCTTGACGCCGCCGCCGCCGCCGCGCTGTGCCTGGCCGTGCTGGCGCCGCACCGTACCTCGCTCGACGCGTACGTCGCACTCCTCATCTTTAATATGAACGACATGTAAATAGATGTATTTTAAAGGTGACGTATTGGTGTACCCGCAGGAGCGGTTCACTGCTGTACTGGGAGTACCGCGAGCTGCGCACGCGGCAGCCCGTGCTGTACGAGTGGGGCCCCGCCGAGCCGGGGCCGGCGGGGGCGGAGCGGCCGCCGCGCCTGGTGGCGGCGCTGGCGACGCTGCACGCGAGCCTGGGCGCGCTGCCGTGGGCGCGCGTGCTGGAGCCGGCCGTACGCCTCGCCAGGTGCGTCACGCGTTACTAGCACCTGTCGCCCCGAACGACGTCTATGCTAATCAAATCAGTAAATACGGACACACGAAACGGTTACTTATTAGTTCAGTAGTGTAAGTAACGCTTATAACTTTTCCAGGGACGGGTTCACGGTGTCCGAGGGACTCTCGGTGGCAGAGGCGGCCCGCGGCAACGTCCAGCCGGCGGAGTCCAACGCGACGGCGCCCGCGCTGGCGCGCTACCTGCGCTCCCTGCAGCGGAACTCGAGCGCAGGTGAGTGACAGGCAACTAAATATTGACCACTAATATTTCCATCGATACGCACCTTCACCATTATGTTGGGCGCTATAGCCTTTCACCTCCAAAGTGTTATTCTAAAGCCCCCGGGCCCGGGAGAGCACCACGCCCACTCCGGCCATCAGCTGGTAGCCGTCCGCAATGATCGGACATCGAACTACTGCCAATCCACCGACTCCCTCGCACAACCGGTCAACGTGCCGATGTTCCACGTTGCGAAGCGGAGCTTCAGAGATTCACGCTTTTGGCCTAAGTTCTTGTACCGTGTTCGGCTCGGGCACGGTACCTCGCCCACTCGCGACAGGAGGCGGGCTGTTCGTTCTGTGTGGTCACTATCACTACTGACTATCGTCTCGTTCCTATGTGGCGCGCGGCGCAGAGCTGGCGGCGGCGTGGCGCGGCGCATCGTGGGTGCGCGCGGCGGCGCCGGCGCAGGCGGCGGCGGGCGGCTGGCGCGCGCTGGCGGGCGGGCGCGGCGCAGACGCGGCGCTGCGCGCGCTGCGGGCCGCGCTAGCGCCGCCGCCCGCCTCGCCCGACGACGCGCAGGCCCGGTGGGTACCGCCCTGACGCCCTGACGTCCTGACGCCCTGACGCCCTAACGCCACTGCGCTTAGGGATAGTCCATTGAAAAGTTGCATTTGGGGTTTTATTTTTCAGAGGATGTAATTTCCTTTTTTAGATATCAAGGGGGGTCGGTTTAAAGTTAAATCCAAGTTCCTGGGGTTCATGCCCACCATCTTGAAAAAGGGGTTCAAATGGTTTTTATTATGATAAACCACAAAAAAGTAGTTGACAATTTTGGTTGCAAATAAGATTTTCTACCACTTTTGTCAAGCAACTACAGTCGTAGAATCAAAAAATCAAAAACGTTTGGAAAAGATTGGAACCTCAGATTGGAACTTTTCGACCGTACCTACAGGAAAAGTACCTACTCTTAATACTGGAAATAAATAAATAAATAGCGAATTTCATTTAAGGGAAATACGTAATTATCTTATTTCACGTTGTGAAACAAAACTGTATTCAAAGATTTCTCAAAAATCGCTTGTCACATCCGTTAATCGATCGTACCGTATTTAAAAATAAAAAAAAATAACGGCCTGTATTTAATATTTTTCTTCTTCTCCTTCTTAATGGCTTCTGCAGTAAATCGCCGCAATTTGCCAATGTCAAGTACCACCGAGCCGGTCCGTCCGGCTCCTACCACCGAGATTGTGAACGACACGTTTATACGCGCAGGGTGGAGGCGGCGCTGCAGCGTGAGGCGGCGCTGGGCGGGGGCGGCGCGGCGCTCGGCGGGGGCGGCGTGGCCAGCGGCCTGGCCGTGGTGGACAGCCGCGACACCTACATCGCGCTCACCACGTGAGTGTCTCAGTTTTGATCAGCATCCAACGGGCATCTCTCTCTGTTCTGTTAACTGTTTCTTGTTAAATTGATCGATTATAGGTAAGTAGTAATAGTAAGGTAAGGTATCTATAGATCTACTTGTTGCAACTTTGACGAAGAATATGAACTCTGTAAAAAAAAAAGAAATTAAAAATGAATGAATATCTACTGAACGAATGACACCTTCCTCTAGAATAGTCTAGAATAAGTAGCTATATAGAGCACGATAGCCTCATTATCAGCAGATACACACAAAACTTGTCAAACCTGGTGGGATACTAGAAACACATATTTGAAATCGAATAGGTAAGTATTGTACTGTACTGTACAGCTAAAAATCGTCAACAGTACCTAAGTATAATCGTCAATCGGATCGTTCCGCAGCGGCACGTCGGAGCCGTTCGGGTCGGGCGGCGCCGGCGGACAGGGCGAGGGCGAGGGCGCGGCGGGCTGGCGGCGCGACTCGCCGGCGGGCGCGCTGGACCTGGCGCCCGCCATCCTGCTGGAGCGCGACGTGTGCGGTGAGTGGCGCCCGCGACAGGAGGTGTCGCCCTCCCCCTGCCGCCGTCTCGCCTGACGCTGCTGTGTGTCGGCAGGCGCGCGCTACGTGCTGGGCGCGGAGTCGGCGGCGGCGCTGGCGCAGGCGGGCGCGGCGCTGGCGGCGGCGCGCGCGCCGGGCGCAGTGGAGCGCGCGCGCGTGGCGCTGGCGGGCGGCGCGCTGGCGCGGGAGGCGCCGCACGCGCCCGCCGCCGCCGTCAACCTGGTGCTGCAGCAGGGCGACGCGCTCAGCTCGCACGCCGACAGCCGCGGCGGCGGCCTCTCCTCCAGGTTCTAGTCGCGCACTCGCGCCCGCGCGCCGCCACCGGCGAGTCGTCGTCCACGAATGTAAACTTCAATACCGTTTCATCACAGAGTAAATACTTAATATAGGTACTTACTGATGCTCGAAAACGACGGGAAGCATCCTAATTGTTGTAGTCTGTGGACCGGACCGTATACCTACCTATATACCTACGATACGTTGTCCGCTCGTCGTCGGTTGCGCAGATCGCACCGGACCAGCGTGCATGGTTCGGTGGTTCGCTCCGCACCAAATTCGGTGGTCTGATAGGACTTAATGTGTGACGATGTCAAAAGGCCTCGTGTGCCCTCGACTTGATAGGTACCCGATAGCTTGATAGATAACGAAATCCTTAAAAACTTGTAGGTACACTTACCTACCTGTTCAAATGTCGATATAGATTAGATAATTATTAGGTATTGTCGTTATCTACGTTTATTGTATTAAAATTATGTTTATTCTGTACTTGCGACTTGAATCTTACCAAAAAGTAAACATAAGTGACCGATGTCGATCTCTTTGAAATAAAGGCTACCCGCGGTGTAAGAGTGAGTTCTCTAGTCAGTAGTAGCGGTCGATAGGCTTCACCGTGGCACTTGGCACATGGCACGCAGTGCTTGCGCAACTCTTAAGATGAAATCTGCTGCACTGCAACATGACATGTATTACTCTGTACCTGAAGCTATCATTGAACCGACGACGCGACGTGTTCAGCTAGCAGCCGCAATGGCGAGTTCGATGTTGTAATCCGAGAGTTGATTGTATAATAAGTTTAAACATAGCCCAAACCCTCCAGCCAAGTCTTCACATCTGTAGATTTTATAGGAAAGACCCAAAAATTGGTAGCAGCTCTCGGACTATAGCGGTTCAAACCGTCTCGCGCGGGCGACGCGTTCTCTCCAGTCTATTAATGGATGATAGTGAAAGTGAAATCGAAGCAGAAATTCTTCTGTTAGCAGCAATTATTGTAGATGTAAGGCGTACCTATCATATAATAGTTTATTTTTCACGGTAACTATAATAAAATTGTGCCGGACGTACCCACTTCCTATAAGCCGTTAAAATAACGTAGTTACGTGCTTTTTATTTTCCTAATTGTTAAATGTAATGGCGTGCAGCGTTCCAACCAGGGTGCACGGCCGGTCGGTCGGCCCGCTTCGTATCTAGATAGAGCCGACAGCTGAACACGTCGCGTCCGTCGTCGCCACAAGAAGTTTTACGGTAGCATCGACCACCACCGCGCGCCCTCTTTCCCAACTGTACCATTGATTAGTACCGTTAATGGTACTACTGGGAATCTTTGTCCCACTAGTACCATTAATGGTACTAGTGGGAATATCTTTGTCCCACTAGTACCATTAATAGTACTCGTGGGACAATATTGTCCCAGAAGTACCATTAATAGTTCTAGTAGTAATTGGTGTAGATATTTTCACTGTAGTACCATCATCTACTGTAGGTATTAAAGATTAACCAGGCCTATCGGTAACAAACACCCTTTATTATTGGTTTTTTTTTAAATTTTGAACACAAGGAAGAGAACGGAGGGTAATAAATATGTAACTGGCCACTTGAAATACTATACAATGTAAACTACTTGTCAATATCTATGACTATCTAATTAATTAGTATTTAGCTTTTTAGAGGGAGACTTCCACGCTTTGACAGTGACGTGTAATCGGTTGTCTATTGTTTAACCGAAGATTATTATGCCATAATCATCATGTTCCCGAATTTCATTTACCCGAATTTCATTTGCCCGAATGTTTTGTTTGACCTAAAAGACATATGACATACTTTTAATTGCCCGAAACTTAGATACCATAACATACGAATGCCATACGTATTGTTTTACATATTTTTATTTGCCATAATATTTAAACGCCATAATGATTACTAGACATAATATTTATACGCCATAATGATTATTAGACATAATATTTAAACGCCATAATGATTATTAGACATAATATTTTCTACTTGCTCTTTCTGGCTGTCGATGTCGATGGCTGTGATGGGTGGATGGGTTAATGGTCACAGTTCTAACCTAACTCAAATGGCACCTAACCAAACTACTTCTGGGTGGTTTATATAAAAATAACCACGAAGGGGATAGCGGGGTCTATTCGCTCGCTTCGCTCGCTCAAACGACCCCGCCATCCCCTTCTAACCTAACCTATCCGAGTCGGGGTGCCCTAAAGTCCCGATTGCATCCAGTTTCACTTGGAATTCCTTACCAGCTCACGTGTTTCCCTCCTCCTATAGTCCCGGGTCCTTTAAGCGGGGCGTGAAAAAGCATCTGATGAGGCCGTCAAGCTGAGAGCCACCATTGTAACATGGTACATGTCTGTAATGGTGACCCTCTTTTCAGAGACTTTGCCTTCAGCTTACCATCAGGCGAGGCAAAGTCAAATTGACGTGTCCTATATAAAAAATAAAAAAAAAATATATAACAACCGTTACACACTGTCACTGTCACACAATGTCGATGGCAGTTGATGTTATGGCATATGATAATTATGGCATGTGATAATTATGGCATGTGATAATTATGGCATGTGATAGTTAGGGCATGTGATAATTATGGCATGTGATAATTAGGGCTTACAATGATTCTGACAAATGATGTTATGGTAAGTGACTTTATGGGAAACAAAGATTTTAGCACGTGATTAATATAGCAAATAAGAGTAGGGCAAATGAATATTATGTCTGTTAATATTATGGCTGTTGACTATTATGGCAAATGATATTAGGGTACCTAAATAAAATTCGGGCAAACGGCGGTATACCCGTGTAATCTTCTAGAGTTAATTCTAATTATAAGCAACAATTTTCACATTTAATAAATAAAATAATGGATTTATGTGTCGCCGATGATTCAGATATTATGTGTTATACGATGTGGGCGTGGCAAAGTTCTTCTCAGTAAAGGGTTTGAATACTATTGTCATGTGAACTACAAAAATGGTAATAGTTTATGGAGGTGCCGAAATTTTATTATGTAAAGAATTCACAATTATTTCGCTATGATATTTTAATTCGAGTAAAACCAGTTTTATGTTGACCAGCTGCATTAGACCTTGTTTGCTAATTATGATATTTATATACCTATTTCGGACCGTACATGGCTATAATTTATTTTTCCGGGCTTATTTTAAATAAGTATTTAAACTCGGCTACAACACTAGTATCGTGTACAAAATAGTACTAGTGGGACAAAGATTCCCAGTAGTACCATTAATGGTACTAATCAATGGTACAGCTGTATGTAAACCCGGCTCCAAAACTAGTATCGTGTACAATGGTACTAGTGGGACAAAGATTCCCAGTAGTACCATCAATGGTACTAATCCATGGTACAGCTGGGAAAGAGGGGCCGCGCGCGCAAGCTATACGCGTACGTCAATTCGTATCTTCATTTTCTGTTACTTAGCAGATAGGCAGGGTATTATACCTCTCCGGGTGCCATTGGCACACCTGCACCTATTAAAAACCATAATAAAATCCATGTTATATATACAATAATGCACCAATACACAGAAATTATATGCAAGCACATTTTAATTGTTTTATTTTTTACTAGCTGTTGCCCGCGGCTCCGCCCGCGTGGAATTCTGATCCCGTTCATAAGTAGCCTATATGTTAATCCAGGGTACAACCTATATACATACCAAATTTCAACCAAATCGGTCCAGCCGTTTATGCGTGAAAGAGTAACAAACATCCACACATCCACACATCCACACATCCACACATCCACACATCCACACATCCACACATCCACACATCCACACATCCACACATCCACACATCCACACATCCACACATCCACACATCCACACATCCACACATCCACACATCCACACATCCACACATCCACACATCCACACATCCACACATCCACACATCCACACATCCACACATCCACACATCCACACATCCACACATCCACACATCCACACATCCACACATCCACACATCCACACATCCACACATCCACACATCCACACATCCACACATCCACACATCCACACATCCACACATCCATTCTCACAAACTTTCACATTTATAATATTAGTTACATACCAAATTTCAACCAAATCGGTCCAGCCGTTTATGCGTGAAAGAGTAACAAACATCCACACATCCACACATCCACACATCCATTCTCACAAACTTTCACATTTATAATATTAGTAGGATTTAACATTCGCACGAGTATACCATTAACATTTGAACCTGTAGGAATACCTACTTCAAGACAAACAATCACTTCAGAATTGAATTTATAACGTACTAGCTGCTGCCTGCCACTCCACCCGCGTAGAATTCTGATCCCGTTCCGTATCGGCCGCAGGCTATGGGCAGGCCCGCCGCAAGCAAGCGTGCAAAGCGGGCACCGCAAGCGGGCTGAAGCGACAAACCTTCCCTAGATTTGCTGGTCCTTGTACGTTAAATCTTCCCAAGATTTACCACCACCTGGACGTCAAATTTTCTCTAGATTTGCGGCACCTAGACGTCAAATCTTCCCTAGTTTTACCGTCCCCTGGACGTCATATCTTCCAGATATGCCGAACTCTGGACGTCAAATCTTCCTTAGACTTGCCGCCCCTGGACGTTAAATCTTCCCTAGTTTTGCCGCCCCCTGGACGTCAAATCTTCCAGATATGCCGAACTCTGGACGTCAAATCTTCCTTAGACTTGCCGCCCCTGGACGTTAAATCTTCCTTAGATTTGCCACCCCTGGACGTCAAATCTTCCTTAGATTTGCCGCCCCCTGGATGTTCATCCTGAAATATTCAAAATGATTGTCATAATACCCACCAAATATACAATTTCATTACTGTTTCATTTACATTATGGTCATCTATTGACATCCATTTAAACAAAAATGCTATGATTAAAGACCGTCGTACTATTATCTGTTCTGTGCCGTCGGTATGTTGAACCACTGTTGTTGACCGCTATCGAAAGAGCACCTTTTTGGGTCTCCCCCTATTACCGGGACCCGGCAGAGGCGCAAATACCAGATATGTTACCCACGTGGCTTTTTTTCTTTTTTATCGTGCGAAAAATCCCCAGGGATACCTCCCCCGCCGGAGCCAGTGGAGGAGGTTATGTTGGGCTCAAACCGACTAAACGCACCCCGTCTGTGGGCCGTCGGTTGCCGGAGGTGAGATTCTATCTACTATAATCACCGCACCCCGGCCGGGCCACCCACGTAATTTGGCAGTTTCCGTGAAACGTGGCCGCACCGGGCGAAGGCGACTCTTCATTTTATCTACCATGTCACGTACGTGATGACTGCTGCGGAGAGGTCCTCAAGCGATCGATTACGCTGACTCCGAACGTCCACCGCCTTTATAATCAATTAGCCTACTGCAGTCCACTGCTGGACATAGGCCTCTCCCAATATGCGCCACGTTTGCCGATCCTCCGCCTTCCGCATCCAGTCCGTCCCAGCCACCTTTCGCAGGTCGTCAGTCCACCTAGCTAGGGGGTGTCCCACCTTCCGTTTACCTGCGCGCGGTCTCCACTCTAGGACTCGTTTACTCCAACGGCCATCAGTCCTTCGGCAGATGTGGCCAGCCCATTGCCACTTCAGCTTGCTTTTTCTGCGAGCTATGTCGGTAACTTTGGTTCTATGTCGGATAACCTCGTTGCCAAATGCTGCCCACCCCAGTTGGATTCCTTTTTTTTTTTTTTCGAAGTTGTTTTTACCGAGCTGGATAACTTGCCCCAGGCAGCTATAATTTTGAACAACTTCGAGTGTCGCCCCTTCGATGGCAATCGGTCTCGGTACAATATGTTCGTTGAACGTTCGTTAATCTTGGTTTTATCCAAGTGTACACCGAGGCCGACTGGTCGAGAAGCTCCATCTAGGCTGTGCAGCATTTCGTCAAGTTGTTCCAGCGACTCCGCAACTATGACGATGTCGTCGGCGAATCGAAGGTGCGAGATGTACTCACCGTTAATTTTGATGCCCTGCCCAGTCCAATCCAGTCTTGAAGACGTCCTCCAATGCGTTGGTGAATAGTTTGGGAGATATAACATCTTCCTGTCTCACTCCACGTTGGAGGCTAATGGGTTTCGTCTTCTGGTCTTGGAGTTGGAAGAACATTGTGGCAGTGTCATACAGGCATCTTAACACCTCGATGTATCGCCAATCAACACGGCACCGCTGCAGGGCATCCAGCACTGCCCAGGTTTCGATAGAGTCGAAGGCTTTTTCGTAGTCCACAAACGCCATACACAACGGCTGGTTGTACTCCTGCGTCTTTTCTACAATCTGCCGAACAGTATGGATGTGGTCCACGGTACTATCGAAACTCGGCTTGCCCAGGTGGCTGGAACTCGTCGAGCTTACCCGCGAGGCGATTTGTGACGACTCTCGAGAACAACTTGTAGACATGACTCAGGAGTGAGATGGGCCTATAGTTCTTCAGCAAGGTCTTATCGCCTTTTTTGAAGAACAGTACCACCGCACTCCCGCTCCATGCCCTAGGTGTTAGCCCTTGCTGGATGACGGAATTAAAGAGGCTTGCTAGCTCTTTCAGAATTGGAGCACCACCTGCTTTCAGCAGCTCAGCAGTAATTCCGTCATCACCAGGGCACCTGTTGTTCTTCAGTTGCCTGAGAGCCGCCTCTACCTCGCACTGCTCGACTTTTGGCAAATCCTCGGTGTAATGGCGCCTTTTTATAAAGGCGCCGTTGGGAAAGCTAAAGCGGGAAAGGCTAATGATGGTTTTATACACGTATCCCTTCAACCTGACTGGCATTTTGCGGTCACAAATGACACCAGTCTTCTCACACCACTTAGCCCACATCTCGAGTATTTAACCTGGCCTGTGCGCTTCATCAAGTCATCACCTATGCGGATAAGTGTGGGAATTCAATGCTAGGTCTCCGCCACGTTAAGCTTCAGACCGCCGCGCGCCGTTCTTAAGAACTTTCCGCCACATGATCACACATCGCATCAATCTGCCCCTGTCTGCATTTACCTGGAGGGATCGCGGGATGCTATTGGGGTATTCTGCGATCTTTCTAAGGCATTTGATTGTGTTGACCATCAGACACTTTTGCTCAAGTTACGTCGCTACGGTTTTGACAAGAAATCCACAAAACTATTAGAATCTTACTTGACAGATAGGCTTCAGACTGTTGATGTGAATAACGTAAAGTCAAACGGATCAAACGTCAAAATAGGCGTACCCCAAGGATCAATCCTAGGACCTTTTCTTTTTTTGGTTTACGCTAATGACCTGCCATATATGATCGAGACACAAGCGGGCATAGTATTGTTTGCAGATGATACATCGCTAATATTCAAAGTGGATCGGCGTAATACAGATGTAACTATTGTTAATAATATTTTAAACTCTATTTCAAATTGGTTTTCTGTAAACAATCTACTGTTGAATGGAGAAAAGACCAAATGCATTAGGTTCACACTGCCTAATGTAAGGCAAGCTCACGTTGATGTCGTGCTGGAGGGACAAAGATTGGAATTTGTAAGAAGCACTACTTTCCTAGGAATTACCATAGATTCGAAGTTACAATGGGGTGACCATATCACTATTTTGGCCAATAAACTCAGCTCTGCTGCTTATGCTGTCAGACGGATAAGGCAGTTGACAGACGTAACTACCGCTAGGCTGGTGTACTTTAGTTATTTTCATAGCTTGATGTCCTATGGAATACTACTTTGGGGGAATGCGGCAGATTTAGAGACTATCTTTATATTACAAAAAAGGGCAGTACGTGCCATTTATTGTTTAGGCAAGAGAGATTCTCTTAGGGAACGATTTAAGGACATTAATATTTTAACTGTAGCTTCCCAATAAATATTTGAAAACATACTATATGTCAGGAAAAATATTACTAAATTTACAAAAGTAAGTGACATTACAGACAGAAATCTGCGCAATAAAAATAAACTGCTCCTTCCATGCTATCGGCTTAGCAAAGTTAGTGATTCTTTTAAAGGGGAAGGTATACGATTTTATAATAAGTTGCCTGAATCGGTCCTTGGTATGCCTGAAAACCAATTTAAAAATCATGTAAAGACCACCCTATGCAAAAAAGCATACTATAGGACAGACGATTATATTAAAGACAAAAATGTATGGGTTGAGCATGGTGCAGGCCCCTCTTGAAGTTGTCTTATTTTTATTTTATATAAGGTTTTATTTTTATTTTTTATATACCTACTTGACGCGAGACAAATGTACATACGTTCGTATTTAGTCTTAAGAAACCCTTTTATTTTTTGTAAACTGACGTCCTTAAAATGCCGCAGTGGAGTTTGTTGCGCCGTTTCTTCTCCATTAGCGCTTAGGAAGCGGTGGTAAACTTCGTCAAAAAGCTGTAACTGTGTTGCACTATTTTGAGAAATAAAGACTTTGACTTTGACTTTGACCAACGCGATATTATCAGTATAAATGAGCGCACATGTGCAACCATGGAGACCGCACATGTGACTTTCTGATGCTGTCCGACAAAATGTCTAATACCATATTGAACAGGAACGGACTAAGATACCTCCCCTGGATTAGAACAATTTTTTTTTGGCCAAGTGCGAAGCGGACTCGCGCACTATTGGTTCCGTGCAAAACTGAATCTACGTACGCGCGTACCTGTGCTTTAAAAACGGCAATACACTTGGATTGCATTCAATTAGAAGCTTGATTTTAGGATATTTCCCGTTGTGCTAGAATCATGTTTGGGAAGAAGCTAGATCTTGTAGCACAAATAAAGGGAAAACCGTAAATATGTACTTTTTGCGTTTATCGCTCTTTGGCGTCAAAAATCCACCATTTTGATTTTCTAGAAATATTAATATGGTATCACTCACACAATCATGATGAATCAAATGACACTCGCATGTCAAAATCCATCAAGCTGTTCAGGCTGTAGGGTGTGCCAAACAAATACATCTACATATATACATTATACATACATAAATAGTCTCGAAAAACATTGCCCTCATTTCTTCGGCAGTCGGGTAATAAATAAAAATTCGTTATCTCTAAGTAACATTTTGTGTTGTGTGACACAGAAGAAGCAAGAGGGTCAAAAGTAACGCAAAATGTTACAAAAGTTACATTCTGGCCACGCCGATCAGAGATATCCAGGATATCCTCCATACGATTGAAATCTAACAACGAAAGAAAACTAATACAGTAACTGAGCAACAACACTAAAATTTAAAAAACAAAAACGATATAACGTAGCTGTCTTTCGAGGTCTCGCAGAAATGAAGAATCACGTCGTCGTAGTTTCAATTATTTGTAGTGATATTATCTACTTATAGGAATTTAAACTGAAATATATTTATAAACTTACTATTATAAGTTATTAGTGATATTACGTATTTTACCTATTATTTAACTTAAATTATAATGGTTTCATGTTAAATCATAGTGGTTCCAATCGTGCCAAGTTACCTTCTATTACTTACTTACGGCATCTGTCATGCACCCATTGATTTAAATTGTTACTTAATAAGTTACATCTCATTGCATAAATTAAACTATTTCAACTGTAATACGTCTGTGCGCCCCAGAGCAACCGGACTGGAGTGGAGTGTTGCTTGCTGTACAGTGAACATAGTACAGTGAAGCAATGAGCACTGAGCAGTCACCAGCAGCAGTTCCACTACATCAATATCGGCCGGTGCGGAGAGGTGACAGGTGACCACAGATATCATCTGTGCAGGTGACAGTGCGCCGTACCGTACCCCGATGTGAGTGTGGTACGGCGGTACGGCGAGCGCGGTGGCGGCGCTGACGCCTGACGCCTGACGCCTAACGTGACGCGAGCGTAACATAACATAATGGAACTCCCCGTATTTACAAATTAAATATGTAGAATTGTTATTGTGCGCTTGCGCGCTCCAGCAGTAAACATGTTTTGAAACTACGTATTCGAATAATTGTAGTGTGTGTGCTTGTGTGCGTACTGTGTAGTGCACACAGCTGGGCTGTAAGCTCACACACACACACTGGCGCGGCGCGTGGCGCCGTGACCCTGGAGGGAGTGGTTTATGACCCGTAAGGCGCTCCGTGTGGATGGCACTGCTGTGAATGCTTGACGTAAGGCCGTTATTTGTCCTTAACCGACAATTTAATTTGATACTAGTAGTTGCCCGCGGCTCCGCCTTAGTGGATTTCGTTCATCGCGACCAAACCACAGATTACTAAATAGTTACTACCAAAATAGAGACTGGAAACTTGTAGGGTGTGTTCTTCGTATGAAAAGCACTCGTGCGGTTTTAGTCGGTTTGGATTCGACATAACAACCCCCGCTGGCTCCAAACGGGGGGAATCCGTAGGGGTTTCCGTACTTTAAAATAAATGGTCCAATCTAATTCTAATTTAACAGAATTGATTGAAGAATTTCGTATGTTAAATTAGAATTAAAAAGTGGTAGAAAGTTACTTTGGGAGTGATTTACTTCGAAGTTGATATCAATACTCCTTCCTTAGTGCTTTTGATTTAAAATATCGAAGCTTTGCAGCTAGACCGTTGTTTTTGGACTTTTTAGGGCACCAACTACCCGTAACGACTGCCATAGATGTTCTTATGGCAACCGGGACCGACGCGACGGCTTAACGTGCTCTCCGAGGCACGTCCAGACCAATGCAAATTTCCATATTTAATGCACACAAATATTTGCACTGAGCGGGGATCGAACCCGCGCCTCCTGCTTAGCGGCCGCGTTAACTACCGCTACGCCACGGAGGCTGTCTACCTACTCAGTTATTATACACCACATGCACATTTTGAATGTTAAGGAATCATACTCGTTTGGAGCAGAGTAGAGACGGCGCGCGATCAGCGGTCACCTTCACGTGTGATCTGACTACGAAGTTAGCGCACGTGTGGTGGCGCTGCGCGTCGCCTGATGTCAATCTTAAGCTAAGGGCGTATATTATAAGTTATGACTTATGACCATTGTCTGTCCTCTGTGGATGCGCATCGCTGCGCTGAGGCCGCGCGCGTGTTCGTCGAGTGTGTGTGTGTCGCGCACACACACACACGTGACACGCCACACGTGGTCGTACGCACACTCGTCGTGTCTATGAGCGTATCGCGCAGATAAGACACGCACACCAGCGCGGCCGCGGCCAAGGGCACCGCTACGTCCGACTATTATCACTGTTTGTTACTTTTTCGTGTAAACATTACGGTTTGACTATAAAAACAATACTTACCTACAACACAAAGAGACAAATATGTAACACGAGTCTAGGGTCCGTCCGAAGTAGGTACCTACTTAGTAGAGTTGCCAGGTGTCCCGATTTTTGCGGGTTGTCCCGTTTTGCAGGGGTCTGAGGAAGGACGCGTCACGATTGGGACCTGATCAGCACCTAATCGGGACGCCAAATGTCAATGACCCTTGTCTCAATTATTTATTGTCGGTGCAACATGTCATAATCCTCCTCACATTTCTATCAGATGTCATCAGTCATCAGTTATTCAGATTCCCTTCCTAGCCATTATGCTCTTTCACGTATTGCATCCACCTTTTCTTGGCTCAACATCTACCCTCTACATTTATACTTTGAACTTGAAACTTTTTCACAATACCTATACTTTCAAGTCTTCTACTGCAGAACAGGCAGCAGGTCCATGTGACTGGCGATCCATCCGATGCTCGCAGGATGCAAGGGCCATCTTAAAACCGTGGGAGAGAGAAATGTCTTTTCTCACTAAAAATCTCTATTATGGTCGCTATAACTGGGCAAAGACAATGTGTATCAATTTCTGAAGACCAGGCCTTCGATTCTGCTAAAGCACAACCACTGTCACACCACAGAGACTGCAAAAAATGTCATAAAATTAAATGAACAGAGTTTCATTACACTCTTTCATTCACTCTACAAAAGCCGTTTAATTTTGAACGTTAATCGCATTGCTTTAAAGGCTAAAATCAAATGAAATTTTCTTGCAGTCATTGTGGTGTGACAGTGGTTGTGCTTTAGCAGAATCGAGGCCCAGGATATTATTTATCGAACTCAATATTAACTACTAGCTGATGTCCGCGGCTCAGCACGCGTTGATGTCGGTTTTCGGGACTTTTGTTCATATCTTCAATAATTCTACTCAACCAATTGCAATAAGAATACCTAAGATTATAGATCTAGTCAAGGCCTTTAGAAAAAAGAGAACCGCATTCAAATTCGTTCAGTAGTTTTAGTGAAAATGTCGGAAATTCCCAAACCCTACTTACTATACGGTGTGCGGTTTTAGTCGTCTGTGTATAATTTTTATTTAACAAAAGTTTTTTTATGCGTCCCGATTTAAAACTAGAAATCCCGATTAATTTTACTATTTGTTCCGATTTAGCGGCAATCGGACCTGGCAACACTACTACCTAGGAACCTGTCATAAAGTCGGAGTTAGCTAACAGTACCTGCACACGCTGTGTCCGTGCGGTAAAACGACTGCCTTCATACTTTCCACGCCAACTTTCATTTCCTCTCTTTCCCCTTCCCATAATGTGTTGTAATCTATAATACTTAATATTTATTCATGTACCAACTGCCCAGAAACGAAACGATGCCCCCTTCTGTTAGTAATTATAATTATACAAAATACATAATAATTATAAATTATTTAAATTAGGACGCCCACGGCGGGGGCGCCACAGGGTAGCCGTGTCCAATGTCTCCACACAGGCCTGTCCCGCCTGTCCCACGTCCCACCGGTCAGTACAGTACCTACAATGATTAATTAACTATTTATTTTTCACAGGTAATCGTGTAGGCCGAGTAATTGTTTGCTACCTATATAATATAAAAAATAGGTCGTTATTATTATATAAAATGTAGAGCCAATCACTTAGTAGAGCCACCGTATGGTATTACATATTACCTACCGCGGCAGAGCGGCCAGGCGGCCTGCACCGGTCGCCCGGCACCTGGCACCTGGCACCCTTCCTTCGACAGAGGAAAAGGTTGTATGGTTCTAGATCCAATTTATTTCTATGCCTTCCCGTAATCAACTAAGTAGGCACCCGCAGTCCGGTGCCTACTAACTACTGATTACTGCTGCGCCGAACTTGTTGACCGCTCTGAACTTCACGATTTTTCTTCAAGATAATTTCTCAATGTCATAAAATACTGATTGCGATGAGATTTCAGTTGCATAACGTACTTACCTACATTGCAAATGGATTGCCAAGCCACTCGCGTCATTGCTCGGTTCAAGGCAAGCGTTATCTCCTCGTTACATTGTGAGTATTCTGACACAGACTGCATCGTATTGCAACACGCCACTGGCGCTTACACGGGGCAAGTGCTTCAAGGCGCACAGTGCACAGTGGTACCGACAGCAGTATGACAAATACTATATACGAGTCATTGTACCTAAATAGGTACCTTTGCGATATTTTACCCGACTGCCAAGAAGGGTTATGTTTTTCGCACGTAGGTATCTTGTTTGTATGTAATCTTGTAATATTCTTTATTATGTAAGGTACTGAACCACTGTATGGATTTCAATTTTTGGTATTTCAAATGAAAAATATTCTTTCCCCCAAGTGCTATAGGGTACATAAAGTGTGAACAAAAGTTAGGTATATGGTGGATTTTGCGTAGTGGAGTAAGGTGCGTTCGGCTAAGTCCGGACGGATTTTTGGTGTGTTAAGAGGATGTTCGAAATTTTATGTTTTCTCTGGTCAAATGTAAGTTAGCCCAACCAAATATACAGTAAACTAAGCGTAAGAAACCCTGCTATTATCGTGAGATTGATAGACTTTCTACGCATAATGGTTTGGTTTCAACAACAGTTCAAAATTCAGGTAAGAATTTTAAAGAGGCAGAAAAAGATCGGACCTTCGCGTGGTAAGTCCGGACTACTATTTAATTTCACTTCTATTACTAGTAGGTTAAGATGCATATGAGCAAAATATCCGGTGTTTCTTGTAGTTTACAGAGATATTTTATTTTGAAAGAAATACCTTTTATGTGTAGCGGGAGCGTTTTATTTGTTTTTTTACTGTTTTAAATGTCCGATCTTTTCCTGCTTGTCTAATTTCAAGGAAATTATGTTTCTCAAACTTATGTAAGTATACATCATTTTGGCGGGGCTATAAAATTTGTTGAAGAAACTATTAGTAACATAGGCAGCAAAATCATAATTGAATAATATTACATAAATTAAATAATATCTTTAACAACACATCTGCTCATAAAAGTGCTATTACTTCACCGCAAATAGGCACGTAATGACACCTATTATCAAAATGTGACTTTTTCATTGCTATTATTCACAAGTGAGTTATAGATTCTTTTTGAAATTTTATAGGTTAAGTTTCTATGTTCTTAAAAAAGTTTCGATACAAAAAAGAACGTGTTTAATAGTACGAATAAATTAATATGCCTATTGTATGTTCATTTGATGCATTTTCGTATTTAAATAAATAATTTCAACTTGTAATACTTGTTTAATAAACAAAATTTTCACTCAAATTTAACTTTTTTTTTCTCTAAGTACAGAAAAAAAAACAGTAAAAAAAAGTTACATTCAAACCTCATTTTTTTTTTAAATATGGCCGACCGCTATTGTAAGATGCGCGCACATAGGAAAACGAATTAATTTGTAGTATTGTTTATTTAGTATTTGTAGTGTTATTTCATTCGCAAGTGTGTTGTAAAACGTCATATGGCACGCGTGAGCGCCGCTACGTTTGAGAACCGGTGGCATATTTTACACAACAAAACATCGGACTGTTTTAATCCGATCTTTACCGAATAGTGGAAAGATCGGATCTCAGCTTACAAGAGCCCTAGACCAATTTCAATTACTTTTATCTAGAGGTTATTAGATAATTCCTATTATTCAATTTAAATATTAACAAAAACAAGTGAATTTATACCGAAATCTATCAAAAAAAGTCGGTAGGTAAAAGTCCGGATCGCCGTCCAAAATGAGAAAAAGGTCTTTTTCGCTAAACTCGTCACTACACACAACCTATCATTCGGAGCAACAAACGCGGTCTGAGGAGAGGGGCACAATCATGGAGAAGGAAATGATTATTCTGTCCTCCGTGGGCACAATTAAATGGAGTTGCAATGCATTCAATGTTGCCAACATCGAAAATATTCCCTTAATTCGCTGGATTTTTACAAGATACGATCTTCTACCACATCCGATCTTAGCCGAACACACTTACTCGTAGTATCCACAGCGGGATTTTTGGCGTATGTTGTCAAAAATATTTTCACTCAAACTTATCGAGTGGGGTATCAAAATGAAGGAAATTAGAAAGCGATTACAAATAGCCCCGCCGCGTCCATGTAGATCGCCCAAGAAGTCCTGGCTTGACGTCGTAAAAGGTGACAACCGTGCAAATAGCTCTCACTCACTACCATAGACGCCCAACATCGTGCGCAGCGGAGGAGGAAGAGCCGGAAGGCGGATCCTCAGCTCCGAAGCCACCTCGACCTCGGATGCAATCAAAAAATACGTCTCCATGCAGTTGATGATGAGCTAAAAAGGATAAATAAAATAAATAATTAAAATAAAAAACCCACCTGATGCTGAAAAGATTGAAACAGGGTTGGTACTCATTTGCAAATCGTAAACCGGATGAAAATTAAAGGGTACCGCCTGCTATCAAACTGGTTTCGATCTTTTCAGCATCAGGGCTTTTTTTATTTTTAATAATTAATGTTTTAACACACCTATATGAAGGTAGCTAGTCGCGCCCGCGTCACGCCGCGCCGGTCACGCGCCGCTGCAGCACCTCATACTCATAACTCCGTTTTTATGACCCCTTTGTCACGTTTTTATTATATTCGCGATGACGCTCCACGTGCAAGAGGTCATTGCACTGTGCACTCCGTGCAAGTGTTCGAGCGAACATTGTACAGTACACCTGCACTACCGAGCACCACTCGCGCCTGACCATTGGTATTAAGACTGTCTGAAACTAAAGGCTCAGTAGGTCCTGTACAGCCAGATCAGGAAGGCTGAGAGACAACAAGTCAACGGGAAATGTTAACAGAGACAATGATAGGATTTAATGTACGTAATTAGTAAATAAATAATATAGGACATTTTACACACGACACTGTCGACAGCCAAATTGTGCTAAGCGTAACTAGCTCTGTATGTGAGCGCTTTATGTGCTCTTGAAGACGGATATACAAACTTATAGATAGACATAATACATTTTCTTTTGTAAATACATACACGATACTAACAATAGGTACGTACCTAGTTACTTTCTGTTAAGGTGATTACATACGCGAATGACTTTGACCATACAAATGCTCAAGGTCATTCGCTCATATTTGAACCGTAAAAATCAGTACGGTGTCAGTATCAGGCGATGATTACTAACTAAGAAGATCACGTCATGCCAATACACTTATTTAACATAATATGTGAAATTTTAGATTATTTAGATACATATTGTAGATAATATTTGGTTTCATAAGAAAGAGTAGAGTGATTTTCGGAGCCTCTTTTTAACTATTTCCCCCTCTTTATTTAATTTATGAAAAGAAGACGTTATTCTCTATATCCTGTAGTATGCAGGCATGTGAATTTTCTCCAGATCTGTAGGTTCTATAGTTAATAAGAAACACGGTTTCGAAAATACCAATTTTTCGATGCTGACCTGATTCGGGGCCTTAATACCTACTATGGTTTCGTTGCAGAACTTTACCTAGATTAAGATTATCGCCGTAAGGTACCTACAAGTTGTTAACCTAGGTAATATAAAATACATTAATAGAGCTAGTCATACCTTCCTTCGCGCTAGTTCACTCTTCTGGCCGAACCCATCTTGCACACAACTTACGGCAACTCTCTAGTCTTCAGTCAGATCCCTCTATAGAGCGATGCTGACGTCGGTACGTGCCTAGCAGGCAGGAAGACATACCTAAAGTCACGAGTCACGACAACAAAGCAACGACAAAGCAACTTGGAGAGTACGGGATGCTGGTGAGATAGTCAGGTCTGGTGTCGAGAATAAATTCAAATGGTTCTGTGAGGAGGACACAATAATTTTCACGACGGAAAACAAGTTTGACGGTTTTATCTTTGTTTATTTGCGTGTCTGTATACGACACCATAGCTCTCAAACGGATAGACCAATTTCAATGTACGCACTTACCTAGTTAGTGTTTTTTGACTACTTTTTAGGGTAGGTACCAAGGTATTTTTTGAGATGAAAAAAATGAAGACACACGACAAATGAGATACGACACATTCTTAAAAGAAAAGGAAACTCCGATCAAAGATTTCCGAACATTCGCTCGCTACTCGCTACTCGCTACTCGCTACTCGCTACTCGCTACTCGCTACAGTCGCTACTCCCGGTAACTTGGCCTCATCGTGTATTAGGATTGACCCTTTAATCCACATTAATAATTTTATATTTTTGACGAGAGTGTATATAAAAGGAACAGAAGCGGCGATTTTCAAAAAGGGTATCAAAAAGGAAAGGGGATCTAACTAAAGGGAACAAACCTTTTGAATGATGCCATAAAAATACAGATGTTATTTTTTGGGATTTTAGTCAGTTCGATTACAGATGTGACAAGCGAATTTCCTTTTTTTAATAGCAAACTGTAAATAGGATTCGTAAAAATGGGAATGTAACGATCAATGATATTACAGTTTGGCTTTAGGTACTCATAACGTTCATGCAAACAGTCGTAGGTATCTACGACTGCGCATTTGCATTTTATACTGTGTTAACACTCTGCCCATCGCATTGCTCATCGTGTTGCCGGAAATATACACGCGAATAATGCCCTAGCATACACACACTCGCATCATTGCGATGATCCGCATTACAGTATTCGCCCTGCAATGGAGACGGACGTAAAAGTATGGAGGACAACGCTGTAGCAGTGTACGCATTATGCTTTTACGGCATAGCCAATCGTCGAGTATGTAAACGCAGCATTAGGGGTTTTGAAGCGAAGCTCGAACATCGATAGTAACTGCAGGCAAACAGACAAACATGCCGTGGGTTCGTCGCTATTCTAACAATCATAGTTTCGAAATCGCATCGGTACAGCGACGTACACCCACATAGAACTATTTTTGTTTACTTATCTAAAAAAAGAAATTTTCAACTTGTTTTTTCTTATATATAATATGGTCCGTCAATTGACTGCACCCCGTTAGATCGTAAAGAGCTTGGTGCATTCCAGAAGATATGGACCACCATTACCATTGTTACGATGAGAGCAAGAGCATTACCATTAAAAGTAATATTTAAAATTAATGACGTCATCGCGCAAGCATTCTAATAGAGCCGGCGACAAACATGGTGATAAATCAATTGTGCCAACAGCTGGTAATTGGCCACCAAATTGCCGGCTCCCTGTAGTGTGATCTCGAGCACAGGGTTTGGTCCGAGCGCGGAGTCCTACTGGTCTGTCTAAGGTCCAAGGGCAGTATTTTTCCCCATGGTTCTATCAATTAGACTCATCATCTTCATAGAGACGCATTTCCCTGATTGCATCCGAGGCCAAGATGACCTCGGAGCTCAGGGTCCACCTTCCGGCTCTTCCTCCTCCACTTCGCACGATTTTGGGCGTCCATGGTAGTGAGACCATTTCCACGATGTCAAGCGAGGACTTCTTGGGTTTACCCCTTAAATTATCGAATCGCATAATAATCGTTCACAATTATTTGCATTTACGTCACTATTATAGCCTAGCTTTTATAAACGAGAATTATTTTACCTCCTTTCAATAAATAACAACAACATGTGAAAGTTGTGTTGTATAGGGATCAAAAATTGACATTAGGTATAATATAGATTTATAGTTTCTTGTGTGTATGCATAGTATAGTTGTGATGTAGACAAAGAAACCGTTAGAAATAGTTTCATTTCAATGTGTAATATTCGCATAAACTTTCGATAAAATCAAAAATATTGAACCGTATAACCGATTGGAACTTCTTCATAAACAAAGTCGATTGTCACATAAAATCAAACAGGTTACTCGTTGGACACTATGTATATGGAACTGTCAAAAAGAAAATGAACGGCTGGACAATGTATAATTTATAATCTGCCAGGAAATCTGTTAAGCTATAATAATTATGCCTTTTGCAGAAGTAGGCCTTTGACTTCTTTTTTAAATGTAGTGATGCCAAGTTCCTTCCAATGCTTAGGCAACTTATTAAAATATAATTAAATATAATTAGAGCCATGCAAAAAATACTTTTGCGCATAAGCGTAGTTTGTGCTTTGTGGAGCCGTTGTCGACTGTTATCGCGTCTATTTCGCGCAACAGAATCCTGGAGTCGTGGAGATACAGCCGGGTTAGTCTTGACAAACATAGCAACCTCAAAGATATACATGCATGGCAAGGTCAATATACTGCATCTAAGAAAGTAAGGGTTGCAGCTGCTGTCGGTTGTTTTTAGTCGAAACATCGATCGAATGCATTGGCTCTTTTGAGCCTTAAATATTGCATCAAAATCTGTCGAAATCTCGTGTAACAGAACAGATTGCCGCCAGGGTCTTTGTCGCAGCGCCATATTTTGATATAAGTAAAATAATAGTACCGCGGACAAACACTTTGCTCTTGATCCTACTCAACCATAGATCCAGTACCAATACAGTTTAATATATTGTTATAACGAGATGGTTCGATTAATAGAACCACGAGCAAAAAAAACGACAATTGAACGGCACTTACACATCAACGTCAATATTCAAAATAAACTATTTCGCATCGAATAAAAAAAGAATCACGGAAATCGCATCATAAAGCTAGGAGTAATCGGTGTACATACATAAAAATAAAAAAAAACTCATCGAATTGAGAACCTCCTCCTTTTTGAAGCCAGTTAAATATTAAAGACTAGTTTAACAGACTAGTCGTTGCCACTGCGGTGAAGCTGTCGACAGCCTTGGGCACCATGGCCTCTCATGCAGCAGAATGGTATGCCATTGCTTGGGGCCGGAAGGCGGACCTTGAGCTCCGAGGTTATCTTGACCACGGATGCAATCAGGAAAATGCGTCTTTCTGTATAATGATGATGATGATGAATGCCTTGGAAGATGGGTAGGCCTTTGGTGTGTGACGCAACGTGCGTCGACACCCTTATGTCTTCACATCTTCCAGGCACAGCAGGCTATGCCGGCGCTGCTGCTGCATCTGCAGAAAACCTCAATCGGCGCAAATACTGTAACCTAACAGGTGATTATGTTTTTGAGACGCTTGGGGTTGAAACGTAGGGGACTTCGGGTCCAAGTGCCCGTTTTGAATACAAAGATTTGGCAAAGCGGCTGATCGACGCTACGCGTGACCAGAAGGCTGGTTATTATCTTGCACAGAGAATAAGCATTGCACGTGGCAATGCTGCCAGCCTTCTCAGAACGTTACCGGTCGGTGATGATGTGGAGGAGTTTCATTTCACGACGCATTATGTATGTAAATGTTTTATTTATTTATTTATTTAAGTTCATTTTAGTATCTAATAATAGTTTCTAGACTTCAGCTAGATCAAGTAGGTTTCTATGCAGTTTGTCTCTATATGGGTGGGTGCACATGCGCCATCAGCAAATGGATTTTGGCGCTCAATGATTCTGTAATTTTACAGAAATTATATTAATTACATATTCCATGAGATTAAATAAATTATGAAACTGCACATAATTTGGTCTAAAAACACTCGTGTGATACTATAAAAAAACTCGCCTACGTCTCGTTATTTTAACTCATACTCGTATTTTAAGAACTCTTACTTAACAGTTTCATAAACTAGGTACCTACTTCTTCTTCATCCTAGCGTTGATTCCCAGTCGCATCCGAAGCTTTCACCTCGGAGTCTGGGATCCGCTTTACCAGTCTTAACTGTGGATTTGGCTGGACCTCGATATTTTCCGTGAAGTGACTGCCATTTGACCTCCACAACCCAATGGAGACATTAGGCGATATCGAAGCATTGCAGCTCTATACCGTTGTTGTTGGACTTTTTAGGGCTCCAACTACCCGTAACGACTGCCTTAGATGTTCGTATGGCAACTAGGACCGACGGCTTAACGTGCTCTCCGAGGCATGACCAGACCAATGCAAATACCCATATACATGCATACACATTGCACTGAGCGACGATCAGACCCGCGCCTCCTGCGTAGCAGCCGCATTCACTACCGCTACGCCACGGAGGCTGTCTAATAATCACTACCTACATATTATAAAACAAAGTCACTGTCGCTTTCTGTCCGTCCGTCCCTATGTATGCTTAAATCTTTAAACAACGCAACGGATTTTGAAGCGGTTTTTTTATTAGATAGAGTGATTTATATCTCTAAATTTATCAGTGCTTCTCTACAATATTATACTATAATATTGTAGAGAAGCACTGATAAATTTAGAGATATGCAGTGGGAACGGGGTCAGAAAATATGGCGGTACGAAGTTCGCCCGGTCAGCTAGTATACTCATAAACTACTATTTAATTAAATATCTCTCAATATTGTTGTAAGATTGCCCCAAAAAGTTGGGAACCGTATCTTAGCTAGCAACATTGCGCGGGCGATAAGTTTAGCAATAGAGCGAGAGAGAGTTCTTTTTGACAAAGTGCGGGATATGCAACTCTTATGGAATGCTGCTTCTGGTTTGTTCTGAATAAAAATTCCTCAGATACTGAGGAATTTTTATTGCTTAAATTACAAAATGCGAGCGTGTAGATAGGATATCTGCAACAAAAAATATTATCAAAAATAATAATAATTATGTAGCTACTTAAAAAGACAGTACCTACCTACCTATGTATCATCACATCGCAATATGCGAGTATGCACCTATAGCCTATAGCGCGTCACGCGACAGCTAGGTATATAGGCAGCTAGCGCCTCGCGCGTCTGTTGAGATCATCCGTCACTTGCACTGGTGCTGGTAGGTGAAGGTCACCGCTCGCGGGCGCAATGTCACGTAAGTAGGTAAGTGTACCGGTGTAGGTACCTATTATACCCACATACGTAGCGCGGGCTCATTTCACCGTCTTCATTTGTGTTACGTAACGTCTCTACCTACACTACTCACACGTTATGCCTACCATCAAAGCCCTACCTGTATAATACATAGGCCTATTGCCTATGTGAAGCCTATAAATAGGTACATAAGTAGGTATAAGGTCATTGCACGCATGACGTAACTCCAAACTTGTCAGTACGGCTTAGGGGACGTCTCTATCAGTTGAGTACTAATGTATGTATGTATGTATGTATGTATGTATGTATGTATGTATGTATGTATGTATGTATGTATGTATATATGTAGGTACCTACTCGTACCACGATGTGCAAGTGAGTGATAAGCGACACAGGTGTCTTTTGCGATATAGAAACCTACCTGTACAAGTTATTAACGCTCTGCTGAACAACAACGTAGCGTAGCTAAATATTTGATATTAGTCCAACAGCTTTACGTTTAACGAAATATTATGCGAGGTGCTATCTCAAGGCTGTATGAATTAATCGGCACGAGCACGACCATCGTGTCTTAATAATCTAAATTAGTAAAAGTATATTCAACACAAACCGGGTCTTAGGCAAGCAGCGCATATTACAAATCAGTGTGACAATTTAAACGTGAGACCACGTCACCTGTGCCCTGCCCTGACTGATTGGCACAATAGAACACAAATAAAAATGTAAGCGACGTAAAGTCATCGAATTATAAAAATAGTGCGTTCAGCGGTGCCAAATGAGTTTCAGTCGCGACTCGCGAGCCGTAGTGGGCGCGGCGCGGCGTGGCGCTCAGCACCAGCACGAGGCGCTTGTCTTTAAATAAATGAGCAAGCGTGTGTCAGGCAGGACTGGGGACGCGCGCCGGCCCTCGGGCACAGGCGTTACGACAATGCACATTACACATGCAACCATTACAACCGCCAAGCATTTCAGCGCTCTCATTTTGATTGAATTTATTTCAGAATATTTCACACTATCCCAAAACACTTGCCCCGCCCTTCGGGCTCTGATGGACAGGTTCCACACAACAAAACAAACACTCCTGAAATGAAGAGTCGTGCAAGACCAACCGTGACTACTACCCCAGTCCACGTCAAGGAGTCTTGGGCTCACACAAAGTCAGTCACACATTCGTTCCTTTTAACAGAAAGTACGACGTGTAAGTACTTCGAAGCAACGCCCAGATTCCGTAACTCGTGACCTCAGCCTTTTTCCTCTAACTAGACAAGATAAATAAATATATCTTTTTTTTTTTTTTTTTTTATCGTGCGAAAAATCCCCTCGGATACCTCCCCCGCCGGAGCCGGAGGAGGAGGTTATGTCGGACTCGAACCGACTAAAACGCACGCTGACTGTGGGCCGTCCGTTGCCGGAGATGAGATTGTTGTAGCCATATCCCTCGCACCAGATAAATAAATATATCTATAACATTCTACACAACGCTTGCGCTAGATCCATGGTCATGGTAAGCATATCTTAACTAGCTTGTGTTAAGCAATTTAGAATAAACATACTTAGATACTTTTTATTGAAAATACATATGTACATATTATGCCAGATGTTGAGCAGTGCGAGGTAGAGGCGGCTCTCAGGCAACTGAAGAACAACAGGTGCCCTGGTGATGACGGAATTACTGCTGAGCTGCTGAAAGCAGGTGGCGCTACAATTCTGAAATAGCTAGCAAGCCTCTTTAATTCCGTCATCCAGCAAGGGCTAACACCTAGGGCATGGAGCGGGAGTGCGGTGGTACTGTTCTTCAAAAAAGGCGATAAGACCTTGCTGAAGAACTATAGGCCCATCTCACTCCTGAGTCATGTCTACAAGTTGTTCTCGAGAGTCGTCACAAATCGCCTCGCGGGTAAGCTCGACGAGTTCCAGCCACCTGGGCAAGCCGAGTTTCGAAAAGGCTATAGTACCGTGGACCACATCCATACTTTTCGGCAGATTGTAGAAAAGACGCAGGAGTACAACCAGCCGCTGAGTATGGCGTTTGTGGACTACGAAAAAGCCTTCGACTCTATCGAAACCTGAGCAGTGCTGGATGCCCTGCAGCGGTGCCGTGTTGATTGGCGCTACATCGAGGTATTAAGATGCCTGTATGACACTGCCTCAATGTTCGTCCAACTCCAAGACCAGAAGACGAAACCCATTACCTCCAACGTGGAGTGAGACAGGGAGATGTTATATCTCCCAAATTATTCACCAACGCATTGGAGGACGTCTTCAAGACTCTGGATTGGACTGGGCGGGGCATCAACATCAACGGTGAGTACATCTCGCACCTTCGATTCGCCGACGACATCGTCATAGTTGCAGAGTCGCTGGAACAACTGGACGAAATGCTGAACAGCCTAGATGGAGCTTCTCGACAAGTCGGCCTCGGTGTACACTTGGATAAAACCAAGATTATGTACAACGAACATATTGTACCGAGACCGATTGCCATCGAAGGGGCGACACTCGAAGTTGTTCAAAATTATAGCTACCCGGGGCAAGTTATCCAGCTTGGTAAAAACAACTTCGAGAAAGAAATAGCCAGAAGAATCCAACTGGGGTGGGCAGTATTTTGCAAATTGCGTCGGGTCTTCTCCTCCCCCCTGCCGCAATGCCTCAAAACAAAGGTTTTCGACCAGTGCGTCCTGCCTGTTATGACCTACGGTGCCGAAACGTGGCCACTGACGGTGGGGTTAGTCCGTGACCTAAAAGTCGCACAGCGGGCTATGGAGCGAGCTATGCTTGGAGTCTCTTTGAAGGATAGAATTTGCAACGAGGTTATCCGACATAGAACCAAAGTTACCGACATAGCTCGCAGAATAAGCAAGCTGAAGTGGCAGTGGGCTGGCCACATCTGCCGAAGGACTGATGGCCGTTGGAGTAAACGAGTCCTAGAGTGGAGACCGCGCGAAGGTAAACAGAAGGTGGGACACCCCCTAGCTAGGTGGACTGACGACCTGCGAAAGGTGGCTGGGACGGACTGGATGCGGAAAGCGGAGGATTGGCAAACATGGCGCATATTAGAAGAGGCCTATGTCCAACAGTGGACTGCAGTAGGCTAATTGATTGACATATTATACATAGAAACACCCAGACCAACTCAAATATACGCATACAAATATTTGCACTGTGCGGGAATCGAACCCGCGCCTCCTGTGTAGCCATGGAACGTTTTACCGCTACGCCACAGAGGCCGTCAAATGTGAAGAACATCATTCCTCCTCTAACATTCCGCGTAGCGAAGAAGAGGCAGTCCGCAACGTCAGTCGACGTCACGGCCATTTCCAAATGATAAGTGCAGTCTCAGCAGGCACTCCACGCCCCATGTGCGTGAGTAGTACCTAGCACTATTTACGTACGTAGTAGTAGTAGTAGTTCTATAGTTATGTACCAACTCTGTGGAAGTAGGCCGAGGGTACATTGCAAACGATTCAAACGATACAAAACAGTACAGATTTTGCTATAGTCGATGTCCTCGCACGCTGGGCCCATACACTCATAGCTCGTTTGTAGAGTCATTCGGATTGAAGAGTGGCTAATTTAATTACCAAGTGGAATGTATGTTTATTCATAAAACCGGTCAGATGACGCCCGGACAGCGGCGCGGCGCGGCGGTGTGGCGGGGGCTCTCGGTCGAGTAAACAAATTTAATGTACCGCCGAGTAGCTGTTATGTTATACACAACTGTATAATATGACGTTAAGTTATAGTTCACATACAAGCTATAGCTAACATGCTACGAGAAATACTACCCCGACCAGGATGTATGTGAACATTATATTTTTAAACTCTCCGGCAAAAAAGAACAAAAATATGCGAAAAAGCAACATAAACACTCCGTCGAATTAGAAATTCACTTAGCAAAAATTTCTAATAGCAATTTTGTTTCGGAAGGTCACTCTCACTAGCTGCAGTCTAAATCTCATTTTGCGTGGTATTCGGTTCATTGTCATCTTGAATTTAAGGATATATTTGTATATTGAATAACTCATTTATTTTTACTAGCTGTCATCCGCGGCTCCGCCCGCGTGGATGTCGGTTATCGCGACCAAACATAGCATGTCCTTTTCCAAGTTCTAATCTATCTCTTTACCAAATTTCATTAAAATCGGTTCAGTGGCTTAGACGTGAAAGCGTAACAGACAGACAGATAGAAATACAGAGTCACTTTCGCATTTATAATATTTATGGATTGTACACGAATGTAACAAAGTTTTGACATAAGTTTCCTAGTAATTTGATTCCCATTTTTCCCTAGGACCGATATTTTTCAATTTATAGCCCAAAAGCTGGTTTGTTTGAATAATAACTCATTTATTTACAATTTTATATCAAAAATGTCTCAACGAGTATGCAGTGGAGAGTGGAGAGAGATGATGTATCTCCATCTATTTATTTGCTACCGCTGTATAGCTACACTATTTATTTACTCAATAATACGTGAGTATCGTGAGTGAATTATCTGTTTCAATATCAACTTGTTTGCTTACCATCCATATATTATATTGTATACATACAACGTGGAACGTGGCTAGCTGTACCTACCTTACCTAGTGAAAACGCGGCTCAGCTGGCCTCTGGCATTGTGAGCATGTGAGCGAGCTGCGACACGAAGCACGAAATATATAGTTTCGTATGAGAATCTCACATACATTTATTTAATTATCATAAAATTATTTTATTTTATACTTCTATATAAAGTAGGTACCTACATGTAGAAAAAGCTAAATGTTAGAAAGAGATCATTTAAATTCAATTTGCATTGAATAGGCAATTCAACTGATTATTTATTATTTTCGACAGTTAATTGAAACGGAACATGAGAAAAGTTTAAAATGAATACCTAGGTAGGTAGGTATGTCCTACATCCCTATACTGGCTAACGCTAGTGCCGGGTCAAGGTCTTTATAAGAACGACAGTGCGCGTGTGACGCAGACAAGTTAGGGTTGTGGGACTGGCTCGTGCAGCGTCCTCACTCCTCAGTCGCATTCCTGATACTGCGGCCGCGTCCGCTGTGGGCTGTGGTCCGCTCCTCCGGGCACCGTAGCACCGGCCACTTTACACAGCTGGTTTAGCCTTCTGTGGGGAAGGTTATGCAATTCCTGGGGATCTGGTTTCAGCACAGTACAGCTTGCGTGGGGGCAGCGTTCCACTTCCCGGTTACCGACTGATCTGAAATTTTTCATACATGTGTAAATCGCATGACAATGCAATAATATGATCACGTGGTGCTGATCTGATGATGGAGCTGGAGGGTGGCCAAACGAACTTCGCAACCTCATCAAGTTTGGGCACATTTGAATTGTCTTGACGAGTAATTTGTCTTTCAAGCGTAAACAGAGTGTGATATGGAGGTGGAAGGTGGCCATAAGAACTCTTTAATGAAACGACGCAACCCCATCGAGTTTCGGCTCGTTTGATTTGTCTTGACGTGTACTTTGGTGCTAGGTCGTAACCGGAGTCTGATAATGGAGCTGGAGGTTGATCATAGGAACTGAAAATTGAAAAGTGGAATATAAAATTATTACTTAACAAAAAAACTATATAAAAACAAGCTTTTCTTTAAAAAAAAAATCTGTTGCATTAAAACGTAAAAAATAATTTTCTGCAAGGATTGTGCTGCTTTCAAAAGCTTGTAGCGCCAACAGAAAACAGAGAAAGAATTTGCACTGTACCGCGCTAGATCTTTCTCTGTGCTAGATTTTGAAATCAGTACAATACTACAATTCTTGCACAAAATTAATATTTACGTTTATTTAGTTAATGTGATAATACCCATGCAGTCCATACAAGTCGGGTCGTTGCTAAAGTAAGGTTGCCCAGAAAAAAACACTGCTGGCACCGCGGATATCTGTGGCTGGCACTGGTCCTCTCATGTCTGATAAGAGGAAGCTTGTATTTATAGAACGTAATGTAGAGATAACACGCAATAGAGATAACACGAGTAGGTAACGCTGTGCCAAACACCAAAGTATTGTGCGGAGCGGGTGTCGAGGTGTCGCACGTCGTGCCCCGGCGCTGGCCGAGGCAGGCGGCAGGCGGCGGGCGCCGGCGCCACTCGCCACACTCGCCAGGCAGTCCATAGTACTCTGTGGCCAGTCCGCAGACGCTGCTCGCTCGGCGCGCGCGCCCGCTCGCCTCCGCCGCGTTCTGCTGCGTCATTTGGCGCTTGGCGCGCTCTCCGCGACTCGGATGCAGTGTGCCTGCAGGACAGGCGAAACACCACTTAACTCCACTAACCATGAAAAATAGTGTTCCTTCTGTGACTGTGATCCTTGCACGAATGTCTGAAGATCAATTTTCTTCGTCTCGTGCAATTCGTGTCTTTACCGATGGGTTTTAAATGGATATGTAACTTTGCGCCAATCAATCCAAAACTATTGAGTTGGAGGAATCCATAACACGAGTGTTACAAGTTACAACATGCTACACAGGTAGGACACTCGTCGTTGCTAATTAACATATGAGCCTGAGCAGGTATCTATTACTTCTTCGGCTTTGTTCACTCACGAAGGTCACAGACAGAACAATTTTTTTTTTTGTAGTAGCTTGCAAAAATCGTCATTTTTATTGAAAGTCGTATAAAAGCAAAACTACGAATCAGCCATTATTAGTCACCACAAATGCCCAAACTCTATATAGAGCTCAGCGGAGCCCCGATCTCGTGAGCTCTGAACACCCCAAGAGTCTCAATCTCAATCACAACAAAGTGATTGGAAGGTGTGCGGGGGGGGGGGGCAGGTGGTACAATACAACGCACGAAGTGGGTACAGTCAGCATCAAAACAAACTTGACGAACAAAATACTCAGTATGATATTAATGCTTATCTTGGTTTTGCCCTCTTCCTGTTGACTGATTGTTCTGATGTTTGGTACACGCCTACACCTACCTACGCACCTTTAGTTCGGACGATAATACAATTGAAATCAATAAAACAGTTCGACTTGCTGTTATTATTAAGATAATTTTCAGACTTTGTAGCAGTAGATAGATCTGATGCTGACTGTACCTAGTTATCATAATCAATCTAGTTGAACTGATTCTCCTCAATTTACCTGCATAGGCACAGAATACATAATATGTAGTACTACCGTCCTAAGCTATATATATAATCAAAGAAGATACCCAGGTAGGTACAGACAGTGGACAAAGGAAAGGAGATACCTACGATTGCACCTTTACATACTACTATGAAAGAATAATATATATCCCTCCTAAAACTTATGAAAAACTATACATATAGGTAGGTATGGTATGTACCTAAACTATGTAGGTATGTCCTACAGTTCCTACACATACCTACATAGTTTAGGTACATACCATACCTACCTACGGTAAATGTGATAATTTGATAGGTATTTACCTAATTATTAATAATAACCTAGTGGATTCGGTAGGTAAATGTGATAAATACATCGGGAAAGTACATAGCCTATGTGTGGACGCGAGAACTGATATCCACACGAGCGGAGAGCGGAGCCGCGGACCAGTAGCTATAGCTACCTTTACAAAGAGCTGTTATTCAACGTCTAAACTAAACTCCTTTATACTCGTAGGAACGTTCTCGTAGACGAAGAGGGGCACTGCGACTCTTTAACTTCACTAACAAAACAAGTAGTGAAAGTATAATTACGATCTCTGCCACCAGGGTGCTCTACAGGGATGTTCCCTAATTCCGTAGTCAAAGTCATACCATACCACTAATACTCGTATCTTTCTGCAACTGATCACGTGCGTATTCCTCAATCAGCCCATTTTGAACTCATACCAATATCCAGCAATATCCATCCTCAAGTCATAACAACGCAAATATGTACCGACATGGTCGATAGTACACAACAGGGCTGATAGCCGCGCAAGTACATTCATAAGTAAGTAGATAGGTAGGCGCTAATGCAGGTATTATACCTACTGTACGCTGTACCATTGATGTTGATGCTTCAACTACCAAAGATGCGATCCAAAATGTCCGAGTCCGACACAAGCCACAAGCAGGGCGCTGCGCCACTCGTCGGTAGGTGAAGTAGCTATGGCACAAATATAAATAAAAACAACACGGCGAAGAGCAAACATATAGTTATCTGATATTTACCTACTGCACTTTTTTCGTAGTGAAACGATAATAACATTATTGTGTAGATTATTATAGATAGTATAAATACATTATGTCAGGTAGAGCGCGAGCAGACACAACAACGTGTAGCGCCATCTAGTTGAGCTACCATTCAACACAGTGTGATAGTAGCGGCACCTGGTGGGTAATAATACAATTAAAGCTAGGGCATCGGTTTGTGCGATTCGTTTAGTATTAGGATCCAGTGGCGGCCGTGGCGGATGGCGGAGTCCCGTCTCCCGCAGACAGTAATCTGAAGCAGGGGACAGATTTTTTTTTAATTATTATAATTAGGCTAAAGAAACAGTAGTACAATTCATTGTTTTACACAATAAGCATCTAGAACATTTTCTAAACTTGACATTGGGCAAATCAAAATGTTTGCAAATTTTGAGTTTTATGCATCCACGAGTTATTGGCGCAAGAGAGCACGCAAACCAGCTTTGGTTTTACTAAATAATATGACTGGTAACAGATAACAAACGGTATGGGCGTACTTGTCTGCGCATTACAGTTCTTGGGAGATCCGATTCTCAGCACTCCATGGATTCACCGTGCGGTCGCCGGGTCCATAGCGTGATACAGAGAGGAACACCGTGACGGCGACTGGGACTTGCGGCCCAGATGTAGGTTTAGGGTGGCCACCGCGTGATGCATCAGCGCTCACCTCCACCGTCAGTAGTGTTCCCCCCTACCTATCCAAATTTGGTAAGATCCTATCAATGCCGCTTTTGATATTCGATTTAGTAAAGAGCTTACTGAAGCTCTTGGCAATCCGAGGTCTTTAAGTAAGTTGTACAGGGATTTAGCTGGAATTCCCCTTGCTCCTACTTCTACGGCGTAAAGTTTAACCACGTAGCCGTTTTTGGTTAACTCGTTAGTCAAGTCAAAGTATTTGTTTGTCTTTATAGCGTGGTCTTTAGGTATATTAGTTTCCCACGGTACTGTGAGTTCTACAAGCACTGCACGCCTATGCGATCGTGAAGAAAGGAATATATCGGGTCTGGATGATGAGGCACAGATATCCTCCGGTATTTTATAGTGCTTCTCATACGTGTCTACGAGTATTGTCCAGTCAACGGCAGTTATTAAAATTGAATATGGCTTTTGAGATGATTTCGATGATCGGTTATCGCGACCAAACATAGCCTATGTCCTTTCTCAAGGTCTAACCTACCTCTATACCAAATTTCATCAAAATCGGTTCAGCGGTTTAGTCGTAAAAGTGAGACAGACAGACAGACAGACAGACAGAGTTACTTTCGCATTTATAATATTAAGTAGGGATGAAGCTTGGAGTCCAACTCAACGCCGAGGTCACGTATTGACAATAGGTACTTGCTTCAACACTATGTTATTTAAACTGTAGTTGTAATTGTAAACTTTGCTGTTCTTAGTGAATGTGATTGAGATACATATCGGCAAGATAAGCGACAATTTATTGGAGTCGATCTAAGTCACTGAATACTACTTTGTATAACGCGGGACACATCTTGGACCTAAATCGCGAGACAAACGAGGCCCTGCCGCTCGCGGATTTTGTGATAAAATGCTTGGTGAATTTGTGCTCGTCCACCGCAGTAGCACACCCTGCTATCCTCAAAAAATACCCAAGAAACGTTTACTGCGCGTATAGAGCACATTTTGAGCACATTTTAGTTCTAAGATATAATGTCCCGAGCAATATTTTTTTAAGTCGTCAGAGTAAAGTAAATAGAGTATAGAAAACAAGTACTGATATCATTTATAAATATTGTCAATAATAATGGGCCCATAATAGAGCCTTGTGGAACTCCAGAAGCTACTGCAATTTTGTCAGACCGATAACCATTAATTACAATTTTTTGAAGTGAACCAACGTAAGAGGTTCCCGCGTATACCATTAAATGCGATTTTATTGAGAAGTATTTCATGATCCACCTCGTTAAAAGCTTTCTGAAAGTCTGTGTAGACTGCATCAGTTTGAATACGGTTATCTAAATTATAAAATACTTGTTTAAGAAAATGGACTTTTGTCGTACGAATCCGGGTGTTGTTGTTTAATGATAATTCTATGTAAGATTGGATAGACTTCATTATGAACCAACCTCTGAAATAGTCTCGACAAGGTGGACAGTATCGAAATTGGTCTGTAATTCTCTGGATCGTCCTTTGAACCTTTCTTGAAAACGGGAGTTAGATGAGCTAATTTCCAAACGTCAGGGCACACCCCTTCATACATTTACTATAGATCAAGTGCAGTGACATATAATATAAATCTCATCTGCAATACGCTTTAAAAACGATGGTGGAATCCCAACAGTACCAGGACCTTTGTCAATATCAAGATATTTTAGTTCTTTTAAAACTTTAGAAGGACTAATATCGATACTATCCATAATTTCACTGTAGAAGAACAACCCTACATTCAACATTCATCAATTTCAAATGTACAATATTATTTTATATGATAAGCTACAATTTTGATTTATGAAATAAATTATTATCTTATTCTGTGTTAAATCTCCGTAGGTACAGAGAAAATTGTTCGTAATCTGATATATTTTTAAATACCTTACATGAAACAAAAATATTCAAACAAAGAAAGACTGACTTATTTAATGACTGTTAATTGTAAAGGTCATCCAAGAAGACAATGATGTAATAAAATTCTTTGGGCTAAACATTGATAACCAAATGAATTGGAGCGCCCACGTACAATATGTCTGCAACAAGGTCCACCACTATGCTTTTGGACTTTATAGGTTGAAAAATATAGCGACCACCCACACAATAATAACGGCATATCACTGAATGGTCACATCTAGATCTACTCTGTGATATGGGATTATATTTTGGGGGAATTCCACTGACTGGCTGCGTGTCTTCATAGCTCAGAAACGCTGTACCCGAACCATATTCAACACTGAACGAACAGATTCAAATATTTTTTTAGTTTTTTATCGTAGTTATTGTTGAGGGTGCGAACTAAAGTCACAGTACATAGCACATAACACAATAATAATATGAAAGTGATTTAAAATTAACACAAACAAGTTTTGTAAAGGCTCGTTTGATTTAAAACACAACATTCATCAAAAGAAAACAAAATGTTATTTAGTGTTCCATTTTCAAATCCATATCCACTAATAAAATGCGAAAGTAACTCTGTCTGTCTGAGTCTGTCTGTTCACGCCTAAACCACTGACCCGATTTTGAAGAAAATTGGCGCAGAGATAGAGTAGACCTTGGGAAAGGACATAAGCTAGGTATGTTTGGTCGCGATATCCGACGTCCACGTGGGTGGAGCCGCAGGCAACTGCTAGTTTTAAATAAATTGGTATTCATAGCAGACAGACAGACAGACAGAAAGACAGACAGATAGACAGATCAAGTTACTTTCGCATTTATAATATTACATAATATGAATTAAAAAATGGAGCACTTAATAACTTTGTTTGTTTGTTTTCTTGGGATGAATGTTGTACCTACTCGTATTGTAAATCAAACGAGCCTTTTCAAAACAACTTTGTGTTAATTTTAGATAACCTTTACATTATTATTGTGTACTATGTTGTACAGTGACTTTTGATTCGCACCATCAACAATAACAACGAAAAAAAAAAACGAAAAAATAATCTGAATTTGTTCAAAGACACTTCGACCAGGGTTCGATTCCCGGTTATGTACGAGAGTTTGAAGAAAAATTTGAATGTCATTATTATTAAATTTAAAATCGAAGCCATGGTTCCTAAGAACAAATCTTGCTATCTCTCATAGTTTCTGACATGACCCATTTGGATTGATCGCCCTGTATACCTGTCTTATACGATTTTCGTATTATACGAATAAACTGATTTGATTCGATTCGTGCACCTGAGTCCTTCGGCTATATAAATAGATGTTGCCATCGGCGCATGTGGTCCAGTTTCCTGCAGCGCGCAGCGCCCCCTTATCTTTGCATCCAGTGATTGAGTATACATAATTATATACTGGCTGAGACAAGAAAAAATAGGCTGCCGAGGGTCTCGCTTTGAGGAATCAAACTGAATGAAAAATTATGGTTGAAAATTTGTATGGCAATTTCATTAGCTGATTCTGGTTGAAAATAAATGGACACCTGTATCGGCCTTTTTTAAGAGTCCCCGAGGTGGGTGACATTTAAGTTGTAAGTTTTTACGAATGCTTCATCGCTTTTGAATCCAGAAGCTTTTACAATTTCGTAAACTATTATGTGTTGGTGTAGGTTAATTGGTTAGGATTTATACAATTGGTAGATAGCGTGGCGGTTTGATATTACAATGTTACGATAACTGTCTTCGAAACTCATCATCAGATATTAACGAAATACAGATGGCGCTATTTTAGGTATGGCATACGACACTGTCGACGCATGCAGCAGATACAGCGTACTTAGCCATTACTTGTTAAACTGCGATACGAATAAAGGGGACCATTGAGTAGCCGCAATGAATTACGCGCATGTGCTGCGTGCGTCGGCAGTTGTCGTATGCGGTCGGCTACGGAATCATACTCGTTTCTTTAAGGGTTTTCTTTATCGTCTTAGGCATATCTATGCTATAAGTATGTTTATTTATGTATGATCCATTTGTATCATATCACGTTTAAGATAGTTTGTAAGGGTGTAAGGTAGGTATGTTTTGAAATATAACGTCATACTTACTTATATTTAGATTTTTGTAAGACAATCAGTGCATATCTGTAATTTGTGTAGCACATGCCTAATAATGTCTTGCCAGTGTCACCCACTCATCTATGTTGGTGTTTATACACTGTTAGTTGATATGCCCAATTAAATACCTAAATGACAACAGGTAAATAAATTTGTACACCCTTTAAGCATTTATCCTGAGTCAAATTACATAATTTAAGCCAATAGCCTTTTGAGGCTATTGGCTTAAATTATGTAATCTGAATCAGGCTTGAAAGTCTCTAGCAACTTCTGACGGGCCCCTATTTTGGGTCAGCCCCTTGGGCGCAGGCTTACGGTGAACGCGAACGTCACTTAAGGGGCGGCAAACCTAAGTGGCCCGGGGCGCCAAATCTTTAAATACGCCCCTGTATGTTAGCTATGTTAACAGGGGTGAGGGAAAGGGAGAGGGATCTGATCATACCAGCAGCTGGCAACACCACATCAGTCATATAGCCTGCGACCTCATATTAGAAGTCATAATGCGATTCGATGGAATCGACACTTGGCGCCAGCTCTTTGATAGACTATCTATAGTGCCCCGCTCCCTTGGATAAAGCGCATGTTACTCACAAAATAAATAATGTGGCTAGTATTCTTTTAGTCTGAGAATGTAGCTTTCTATTGGTAAAAGAATTTTTCAAATCGCTCCAGTAGTTTTTGAAGCCTTATTGAATACAAATAAACAACCAAATATTTATTAACGTTATAATTTATAAATATCAATTTAGATAGAAAAAAAACGAATACAGCTCAGGCGGGACTCGAACTCGCGATCTCCTCTCACAGGGGAATCTGACCACTGAGCCAGCGAGCCCCGCCCGAAGCTGATCCAATATTCTCTGTGTCATACATAACATACATAGTTGTTGTGTTGCAGCTGCTGGCGCGCGCTGGCGGCGCTGGCGGCGCTGGCGGCCGCGGCCGGCCAGCTCGCCGACCGGCAGCAAGGTACGTGCTGTCTTTTAACTGCACTATAATTGTGTAAGCGCACAACGAGGAGCACAACGAACGGTGCGACAGCCAACATAATATAGATTGTCACCGGTCGATCTCCGGTCACGTCACCCAGTCCGACCAATGGCAATCAAATCAAATCAAATATTTATTTGCTAGAATATGGTACAATAGATGTTACAATATTTAGGTTCTGCATATTCTGCCACACATCTCTATCGAGGTTGTCGCAACCTCGCAACGTTGTGCTCGTCGTTGTGCGCTTACAGCTGTGCAATTCACTAAGCGAGCACAACGACGCGAGTCTTAACGTTGCGCTCGATAGAGACTGTAAATGGTCGGATTGGGTCACGTCACGTCACTGGAGATCGACCAATGACAATCTCTATCGAGCACAACGTTGCGATTGCGACTCGCGTCGTTGTGCTCGCTTAGTGAATTGCACAGCAGAATTGTATTGCAGAGCTTTTGAGTGGTGTGCTTTGTGGTGCAAGTTACTTTAGACGACGTCTGTTTCATAGTAAATTCGACTGCCAAGACCGAGGTCGCGGGTTCGATTTCCGCTCACCGGAAACCGGAATCATATTGACATTGGTCTGGGTAGGTATTTCTATGTATAATATGTGTACCTATTCACAAATAATAATATTATCTAACTTAATGTTTATCCACAATCTAGAACCCATAACATAACCTAGCTAAACTATGCTTGGGTCTAACTCGCACTATGTAGAAAGAATTTCCCTAGATAGTTATAATTTCCCTTTTTTTTATCGTGCGAAAAATCCCCACGAATACCTCCCCCGCCGGCACCGGAGGAGGAGGTTATGTCGGACTCGAACCGACTAAAACGCACGCCGACTGTGGGCCGTCGGTTGCCGGAGGTGAGATCGTCGTAGCCATATCCCTCGCACCCGGCCGACCCAGGGCCATATCTCTCGATCTGGCCCTCTTCCGGTGTGAGGTCGTTGTGCGACCTCCGACGCCCGAGTTGCCTTGTTGCTTAGCTGCTCAGGACAAGGGGCTATGCACTGTGTGACCCCAAAACGCCGGTTACGTAGAAGGAGCGCGCCCACAAAACAATCAATGCACGGCTACCTCCAGTCATAATGTCGCTACAGTGTGCCGCTCCGGCGGCGCGGCGGGCGAGCGCAGCGTGGCGCTGCTGGTGGTGACGCCGGACGGCGAGGGCGCCGCCGCAGCCGCGATCGGCGCGCTCGCGGCCGCGGCGCTGCTGGTGCGCGGCGTGCGCTCGCACGCGGTGCGCGCGCCGCCCGCCTGCGCCGGCGCCGGCGCCGCGCGCTCCTGCCGCGACGCCGTGCTGAGCGCGCTGGTGCTGCGCGAGGTGCACGCGGCCGTGCTGCCGCTGCCGGCGGCGCGCCCGCCCGGCGGCCCGAGCCTGCGCGACGCCGGCCTGGAGGAGCTCGGCGACGCGGCGCCGCCCGCGCGCCTGGCCTGCGCCCAGCGCGGGGCGGGCGCGCGCTCGCTGCTCGACTTCGCGGACGAGGCGCTCGCCGCGCGCTACGACCGTTCGTCCGACGAGCCGGGGGTCGAACCGCACGGGTGAGTGGCGGGCCGGGCGCGGCGGGGTCGAGCCGTCTGCGACTTGTCATTTACGACTCGCCGTCTTCCAGGTCGATCTGCTCCACTGCGAACTGGACCGTTTACGAGGACGCTCCGGGGCGGTGCGAGTCGGGCGCCCCGTGCGCCACGCTGCTGACGAGCACCGAGAGCGAGGCGCGGGAGCTGGGGGCGGCCGCGCGGCGCCACGGCCTGAGGCTGCGAGTGCGAGCGCACGGCGCGTGCCTCCCGAGCGCCGCCGCCGCGTCCCCGTCGCGTCCGGTGCTAGTGTGCGCCCGCGAGATGGACGCCGTCGCGCTGCGGCTGACGCCCATCGGGATGCCACCGTGTAATGCTAGCGACGATGTGTGCCCCTTCGATCCCTATCGTCTCGTCAAGGTGGTGAACGCGCGCGAGCTCGTCTACTCGCCGACCGCCACTCGAATACTGGGGAGACTGGCCGTCACAGAAACCGAGCTGCGGGAGCTAACGACAGGGACGCCGATGGGGGCGGCCTCGCTCGTCGCCAGACACCGCGACTGGACCGCGGGCGGCGAGGTGCGCGTGGTCGCGATGATTCCGGGGTCGACGACGCGCGAAGCGTACGACGCCGCCGCGCTCCGCGCCGCCGCCGTCCTGGCCGAGCGGGACGCGCCGCGCGACGACGCGGTCGCCTTCAAGGTAGAGCTGCTGGACGACGGCTGCGCCGCCACCCGCGCCTTCAAGTACCTGACGGACGCGCCGGGCGCCGAGTTCGGCGCGCTGTCGGGCGTGGCGGGCCCCGCGTGCGGCGCCGCGTTCGCCGACGTGGCGCGCCAGGGCGCCGGCCTGCGCCTGCCCGTGCTGGCCTACACGCCGCAGGCGCCGCCGCTGGGCGCGCGCCTGGCGCTGCTGGCGGCGGGCGACGCGCGGCACGCGGCGCGCGCGTGGGCGGCGCTGGCGGCGGCGCTGGGCTGGCAGCGCGTGGCCGTGCTGAGCGAGGCGGGCGCGCGCGCCGCGCTGGACGCGCCGGCGCTGGGCCTGGACGTGGTGGTGCACGACGAGCTGGCGGCCGACGGTGCCGTGGACCTGGCGCTCATCGCGCGGGTGAGTACTATGCGGATACCTCTAGAAACGTCTACGTTACCCCAGCAAGGAAGTACATCTAAGAGTGACATGAGCGGCACGTATAATTAGAGCGTGTGGTAGTTTTGGAAAAACACGGAGAAAATGATTCCTGCTGGGGTAACGTTGTTCCAGCAAGAAAATTCTGAACGAATAATCGGAGAGAGAAATATTGTACATGGGCAGAGAGCTTATATTTGTGCTATAATGAAAGGAGGATGGGCGTTTTGGGCCCACTTACAATATTGTCCAATCGAAATGAATTTACCATCATTGGATAGCTCTTATCAAGAGTATAAAAAACGACTATGGCAGCTAACCTGTATCTATTGTCCGTTTTGTAATAGAAAGAAAGAAAGAAAGAAAGAAAACATTTTATTTATGCAACGCACAATGTACACATCTTACACTATCTTACTTACCTACATTATTATAAAAAAAAAAAAATTATGAAAAGAAGCATTATGCACATCGTGCGCAGACAAATATGGCCACCATCTCAGCATGAATGCTGCGCACACCCCGGACGGGGCCAGGTGTGTGCGCCGCGCTGGTTTTCAGATGGCGCCACTAGCGTGGTTCTGTCGTCACGCAAACCGACAAACATGATAAATATACAAAAATTACAATAATAATAATAGTGACTATAATAATAATAACAATAATAAAAATTACAACAATACGACAACCACAAACAGGAAAGATTATTTCAAAGCGGCAAAAAGGCTCTTGCTCAAACACATTAAAATTCCACATGCATGACTCATCGAGCGACACTAGCGCCGAAGTTGAACCGACGCGGTCGCGCGCTCGTTACGTCACTGACATAATAATTATGAAACTTCTATTACCTAACACTGAGTGCAACCATTGCTTTAGAAATTTATAATTGCGATTGTGTTGTGATTGCCGTGTATTCCCCAGCTCGTATCGACCATGGACTCGTTGGACCACTGTACATATTTGCATTATAATAATTAGGACACCCATTTCTCATCTTATAATATACTCCTCAGAAGTTACATTGAAATAGAATTTAAAAAAAAAAATATCTGGCTTGACCGATTTTGATGATGATACTATTCTTATTAACTCTAAGTGTACGTAAGCAGATAAGCATTAAGTTGGCACCGGTTTTGTGAAATTATGTGCTTGATTTTTTTTTATGCCACTTAAGTGACAGACAAGTGATTTTCACTTGGCATTACTACTATGCATTTATAATATTAGTGTGAATAATAATAAGAAGAAGAAGGGCTTTAGAAGGTTTCTTCAGGGTTGTGTGACGCCCCTGGTGCTGCATACGTCCCTAGACCACGGTAACCACTTTCCATCTGGTGGGCCGTGTGCTTGTCTGCCACCTAAGTGGTATAAAATAAAACAAGAAATAAAGTGTATAATTCACTTATTTCTCGAAAATCTTACTTATTGTAATTATTATTATTATATTTATAACATGCCATAATCGAGACCAATAATAATAGAAGTGTATGCAGGATGCTACAAAAAAACAAAAAATACTGCTTTCGGACAGCAAATCGGGACTAGCGCCATAGTTATTCGTAATCCACACAAAAATACCTTTCCAATGGTGTATCATATATTCCGATTGGAGGGTGGGACCAAGTTCCATACATTTGTGCCCATCATCCTTTGTGCCTCTTCAGGTTTTCGAGAAATTTTATTTCCGGCTGGAGTAACGTTTAGCATAATCGTGTATCTCTGAAACCATTATATGTGCGTTTAGTATAGTAAACATATGCGAAAATCTCTTAATTTGTGCTTATTTGTGACAGAATTAGATTTTACAGAACATTTATGGTTTTCAAGTATTTTCGCTTTTTTGAAAATAAAATAAACCTTCTTTAAATAAAATAAAACGTGTAAGCTCGTTGAAAACTTTATTCGGTTCTCCTTGAGGTTTATAATAACCATAAAGGCTTTCAAACGCGAACATTTACGCGTTATTGAATAATATTACTAAAAGTCAAACCGACGACACCTTAACTTTGAGGTCGCCATACAAGAAAACGGCCCAAGCTAAGATGTGTGGGTGTAAGCTAATAAATAGAGCGTCTAGTCAATTAATTTATTGCAAAATATCAGTTTGGAATGTTTCGCATTTAAATATACAGGTGTGACGGTACATCGTCTCCCCAAAGCTGAATGAAACTTGATTTTACTTATTCAACGTGAAATTATGTCGATAATGCCAGCACTCGCCCTTTGGCGAGTGGTACGGTGCCCCGCCAAACCGCACACATACTGTGAAATACGACCAATGACAGTTATTTCCCCACTGGGCTTAGCCGTCTCAATAGACAAAGAATGTAACCGCGAAAAAGGGAATACTCAAAATATATACAACAAGAGATCGGGCACGTTGATGAATGTTACTTGCCTCCCATATATTCAATCACACGCATAAACTCGGTTTACAAGCTACCGCACTTCATCAACACAGCTTCCGTACCGTGGGGTGTCCAAACCCCAATCTTCCGCCCGGCATATCTGGTTGCACCGACCACTGTGCTTGAGAGACTGCTCTTCAGCGCTAGTTCTCCCGCGGGAATCGAACCACGCCCGGTCCTAGATATCCCGAAGCGGTTGTATTAACTTTATACGACGATAGGTCGCGGCCTCTGCACTATAACTTGTTCCTCATCCATACGCGTGATGCTCACCTTCCTCCATCATCATAATGAAGCCGCTATCGTTAACGGATTACCGGGGAGATGAGCATCTGCAACCCAAGGCTATCCCGACGAAGGTAACCCCAGGTCTCTGCTTGACAAGTCTCGGGTCCGCCGCCTAGCTCATCATATGTGACGCTCTCACATACATCCCATTTACGGTACCACGTAACGTCCATCAACGCACTACACGGTTCAACAACATATAGACTAAACGTGAATAACTAAATTACTCAGCCCGGGGCTCAAATACACTTATGACAAATAAACACGACAATAATTACAACAGTAAATAATTGTATGAAAGTAACTCACCACGGTCGTAGAGTTTCACGGTGCCTACTTGTTCACCACGATAACTTACTCGATACGCCCGCGCCTGTCCCCGATGTCTCTCGTCTCCTAGCTCCGTCCGCTCTCCTCGGCCTCCCGATGTCCAGTCTCCCGTCTCCTAACCGCTCTCTCCCCCGGTCCGAAGTCGAATGCCACGACCCTACTCTCCGTTAGCCTTCGTAAAAAATCCCGAGACGCTCTTGTCCTTTGTTTTTGCGCGAGCGACGTTCTCACGACGATTCCTTGAATTCCGCACACTTAGAACCAACGTTTCAATAGGTTGGGACCATAGCCATAAATTGTACAATTTTATACTTTGCACATGTTCGGTTCTACTTATGCCTAACAAGACCAATGTCCATGTTTCTAAGAAGGGATTCATGTTTATCTGCTTTAGGATATTTTTAAAAGTACCGATGTATGCCAAAAGTAGTATAAAAGAAAATACAATAAATTATGGTATTGTATGTACTGACAACGAACCGTACCTATTAGGAGTTACATTATGTATTTGTATTTACGTCTTGGTGTGATTAGTGTACTATCACATTTTCCCCCCTGAAATTCAGACGCGAGGATATACCATCATATCATCGAGTATGAGATTTCACTCACAATCCTGAGCTAAGTATAGTACACCTAGATACCTCTAAAATAACCATTCAGCAACCAGCCACTCAGCTACACACATAATCGCACCGGACGAGATTCGAACCCGCAACCCACGATTCAGTAATCACACGTTCAACCGGCGTGCCACAGACGTCATTATATATCAGCCAGATTATCACTATAATAATTACTAGTAGGAATCTTATTTGATATCTTAACCTGCCGCGTCACAGGTCACCGTAATACCATAGTAACCAATAAACTTTACTAATAAGAATCTTATTTGATATTTCAACCTGCCGCGTCACATATCATCATAATACCACAGTGACCAATAAACTTTACTAATAAGAATCTTATTTGATATCTCAACCTGCCGCGTCACAGGTCACCGTAATACCATAGTAACCAATAAACTTTACTAATAAGAATCTTATTTGATATCTCAACCTGCCGCGTCACAGGTCACCGTAATACCATAGTAACCAATAAACTTTACTAATAAGAATCTTATTTGATATTTCAACCTGCCGCGTCACATGTCATCATAATACCACAGTGACTAATAAGATTTACTAATAAGAATCTTATTTGATATTTCAACCTGCCGCGTCACGGGTCCTCTTACTACCCATTGAGATATTATAATAATATCTCAATGATAATACCACAGTAACTAATAAGATTTACTAAGTAATCTTTGAGATCTCGAGATACGTCTCTTGACGACTCAAACGCCTCATTTTATTTTTGTTGACCACTCACGGCATAGCTTACTAATTGTGCTATCTATTAGAAGTAGGCAATAACCAAGGACATATCAAATTTCAAATTCATTGTTTGTGATAATCCTTATTTTATAAACGAGATTCCCCCCTGATAACTAGATGTTGGCATCCGCCATACATATTCAAGTTTCCTAGTCATATGGTTTATTTGTAATCTGTAGTATTTCAGTTTAATATACGCAACTCTTTGATACTTAATCGTATAAAATAAATCATCAGCGTATTGGGGATTGATTACCGATTTGGGTTTAACTCAACCACGACTCAATACCATATTCAAAATTTTCGTACGAGCAAAAACTAAGTAATAAACTCAACGCATCCTAAATGAGCGATTATTCCTTTTTGCTATAATAGCTATAGGCAGGAATAGATCTTGTATCCACATATCGGGAGTAGATGACGGCATGACGAGTATTGGTAAAGTTGAAGGCAATGATGCCCTGTTATGACTAGGTTTCCGTGATAAATCACCACCTGTCCAGAGTTGCATTATATCGTATAATTCATTAAGGGAATAGTTTGTTAGCCTTCACGCGTCTAGTTATACGCTATATATTGTCATGTGAGTCCACTTAAAGTGGCAAACGAGCAGCATGTAATTGAACGTTCGATGACGCCGCAAAATAGATTATGAATCAATTTCTAATTCCAGATACCTAATTCACTGAGACACTTTCTTCCATTGATCCAATGAAGCTTAGTTTATAAGTATAAAGTTTGAATACCTTTATGATATCTGTTTTACCAGACATCAGATGGCTTGGTCACCGATTAGTAGCCTCCAGTGTGAAGCTTCCCGTGGACACGATGCTCGCCTTCTCCGCAGCTGCTCTGCGAGTTGGAGCACGCAACGCTGCATCTCGATACTGCACAACGCTGGATTTTCATGTCCACGAAGTGATGAGTCTTCCGTGGACCTTCAGGTTATGTCAGTAAACTCGAAGTCCGGTATCGCTGAAATGTTTAAGCACACGAGCAAAGAATCTGTTCCAAGAGAGTTCAGACGTCGGACCGTAATCCATGTACATAATATATCTAATGTTAACGATATATTTAGTTTGAAATAGCTTAAAATAGTAACAGCTAATTATCTTGGTTTTAATAGTACCCAATAACCCTTAACTAGTTTTATTGTTATTTTTGGGTTTTGTACCAAACATACCCGCCAGATGGTGAGACAATGCCTAGTCCCTTTTTTACTACGGTTCTTTTGTTGTAAATTTGTAGCTTTCTCCATTCAACTTTTAAACTACCATCCATTTAAAAACCAATTCTTTTAAATGTTTTATATGTTCACGCTGTTTCATGTCAGAATGGGTAGGCAGAAGTGTAGTATAGTCTTGGGCGTTATCTTATGTTGTGTCTCTGTGTTGCAAGCCGGAACCTCCTAACAACGCATCGAATAACATCTTTGTTTACGACATTTGAATATGCTGTTGTATTCTGAAATTTCGGGATTCGAACCCGCTATCAATCTTGTTTTAGGACTATTTAGCGAACCTCCCACATAAGAGGATTCTTAACTTAAGCTGTATCGTTAAAAAATGTGTCACAAGCGTACAATGCTATAAAACAATAACATCTTCAATTTAAAATAATCTTCTATAGCAGTTCTAAAAGCCATATACCTACTGTGTATTGAGCAATACAAACTATGACAGTCTAGGTCTCGAACCCAGCACTTTATAGCTACCTATATATTAATATAGTTTCTAACGGAGGTTATTCGTCTATCTATAGTCGATAAGCGATACCCAAAACACAGTTGGCGTCTTTTTACCATTTCACATCATTTCGCCTTAGGATCGAACCGAGGCAGCTTTGCAAGGCCATTATAGCTCTAAGTAATTGAGAAAACACCTTAGACATTTGGTTAGCCATCTTTTGAAAGTTGAGATTAATTTCACCCATACCAAAACTCTTACACTATGTAAGAAATGTAGAGTTTGCATGTTGTTTGATGAGCCGTATAACGGTTTATCTGAGGTGACTGCCGTCTGACCTCCCAGCCCCAATAGTTATATTGTACATTAACCGTGCATTTATGTATGCGTAAGGTTTTAAATAATATATAGGTGTATATATTTAAAACACAGGGTATTTTATGTCATTGTCATATATCACAATATGTCAACTCAAATTTGGCCGTTGTTTGAATGTACGCTGTATTATAAGATATCTTACTTGGTAGCGTCACCTCGTCCGTTTACACTACGGACCATTATTATGAGACCGACTATAATATGTTTAAAATAATTATTCTACGTTGTGTTTTGTAGTAACCCATTTTAGTTCAACCTCGTTGCACTGAATCGAATCAGAGCATTTTCTGACAAGGACCCTGGTCCACTGGCACCATTTGTGACGGTACATCGTCTCCCCAAAGCTGAATGAAACTTGATTTTACTTATTCAACGTGAAATTATGTCGATAATGCCAGCACTCGCCCTTTGGCGAGTGGTACGGTGCCCCGCCAAACCGCACACATACTGTGAAATACGACCAATGACAGTTATTTCCCCACTGGGCTTAGCCGTCTCAATAGACAAAGAATGTAACCGCGAAAAAGGGAATACTCAAAATATATACAACAAGAGATCGGGCACGTTGATGAATGTTACTTGCCTCCCATATATTCAATCACACGCATAAACTCGGTTTACAAGCTACCGCACTTCATCAACACAGCTTCCGTACCGTGGGGTGTCCAAACCCCAATCTTCCGCCCGGCATATCTGGTTGCACCGACCACTGTGCTTGAGAGACTGCTCTTCAGCGCTAGTTCTCCCGCGGGAATCGAACCACGCCCGGTCCTAGATATCCCGAAGCGGTTGTATTAACTTTATACGACGATAGGTCGCGGCCTCTGCACTATAACTTGTTCCTCATCCATACGCGTGATGCTCACCTTCCTCCATCATCATAATGAAGCCGCTATCGTTAACGGATTACCGGGGAGATGAGCATCTGCAACCCAAGGCTATCCCGACGAAGGTAACCCCAGGTCTCTGCTTGACAAGTCTCGGGTCCGCCGCCTAGCTCATCATATGTGACGCTCTCACATACATCCCATTTACGGTACCACGTAACGTCCATCAACGCACTACACGGTTCAACAACATATAGACTAAACGTGAATAACTAAATTACTCAGCCCGGGGCTCAAATACACTTATGACAAATAAACACGACAATAATTACAACAGTAAATAATTGTATGAAAGTAACTCACCACGGTCGTAGAGTTTCACGGTGCCTACTTGTTCACCACGATAACTTACTCGATACGCCCGCGCCTGTCCCCGATGTCTCTCGTCTCCTAGCTCCGTCCGCTCTCCTCGGCCTCCCGATGTCCAGTCTCCCGTCTCCTAACCGCTCTCTCCCCCGGTCCGAAGTCGAATGCCACGACCCTACTCTCCGTTAGCCTTCGTAAAAAATCCCGAGACGCTCTTGTCCTTTGTTTTTGCGCGAGCGACGTTCTCACGACGATTCCTTGAATTCCGCACACTTAGAACCAACGTTTCAATAGGTTGGGACCATAGCCATAAATTGTACAATTTTATACTTTGCACATGTTCGGTTCTACTTATGCCTAACAAGACCAATGTCCATGTTTCTAAGAAGGGATTCATGTTTATCTGCTTTAGGATATTTTTAAAAGTACCGATGTATGCCAAAAGTAGTATAAAAGAAAATACAATAAATTATGGTATTGTATGTACTGACAACGAACCGTACCTATTAGGAGTTACATTATGTATTTGTATTTACGTCTTGGTGTGATTAGTGTACTATCACACAGGGTTATTTGTAATTAGCTGGCATCCTCCCAGGGCTGGGTAGCAGACACCATGAGTGGCAGCGTTTGTTCTACGATTTTTGATAAAACTGAATACAGTACTTAATAATGAGTTTTCAAGGTTTTTATTGTTATAACGCGACATTATTAAGTCTATGTTTGTTTTGTTGTTTGTATTTTATAAACTGAAGGAATGAATAAATTGAATAAATTAATGAAATTAAAAAAATAATTGCAATAAACTAGATGCTCTATTTATTAGATTACACCCACATATCTTAGCTTGGGCCGTTTTTTTGTATGGCGACCTCAAAGTTATGGTGTCGTGGGTTTGTCTTTTAGTAATATTATTCAATAACGCGTGAATGTACGCGTTTGAAAGCGCTTATGGTCAAGGAGGACCGAATTAAGTTTTCAACGAGCTTATATGTTTTAGCATGTAGACGCAGCGAAGGTTTATTTTATTTTCAAAAAAGCGAAAGTACTTGAAAACCATAAATGTTTTGTAAAATATAATTCTGTCACAAATAAGCAAATTTTCTAAACAATAAAGATTCATTATTATTCCTCTTTATTCTTTTAAAACTCTTATAAATTATATTTTTAAATACATAATTTATACAGGGTTATTGATAACTCGACGTATTCCTGTCAGGGGGTGTTAGGGGACCCAAAATGCTATAATTTGGAGATCACTTATGTATGACCGAAAATCAATAGTTTTCGAAATAATCGACTTTTTTAGTTTTTTCCATAGTAACCCAAAATTGAGCCTTCAATTCCAAATTTTAAAAAAAAATTGCAAAGTGAAACTTATTCTGATTTATTTTTGTAGGTAACACTAACCTAAAATAGTAATAAAAACTAAAAAAAAAAAACATTTAAATAGAAAAATTGTGGAGTATTTCATAAAAACAAAATATTTTAAATTTTCACCTTACTCTCCAGTAATTGTCGTATGTCTCAAAAAATGACTATGGCAGTGAGCGTACAAATTACAGGAAAAAATTGTGCGTTTAATTAGCTTTCCAAAAAGGTAATGACATCCATAGAATAATATTGTATTTATGAAAAAAAAGTGAGTTTTAATAAGCGCGGGCGAAAATGCACCAAGGACATTTTCATTCTTTATGATCGACATATTGGGCACAAGGTCATCCGTTTATAAATTTTATCTGAGTTCGGAAGTGTCAAATGGCTGTGTGTTGTATGGTAGTATTCAATCAATCAATCAATCAATTAGCTATTGCAGTCCACTATGGTAGTATTAGTTGGTAACAATTTTGACCCGCGTAAGCACGTTTTGTAGTAATCTGACTACCCTCAAATGATTCGTAGAATTACTTCCCTTGCTTTTCTTCTTATTATGTACTACCAAATACCTGACTATTGTTAAGCTGTCTACATGCCAAACCTGTTGATTCACTAATAAAGCCGGTGACGTCTTGATATCAGCTGCTTAAACCTAAACTTTTCAAACTCACGTATCCCCGGTTACTTGTGGTAACATGTCTGAAACTGCCGAAGGTACGTGGATGTGCCTACCGAAACGCTTATTTTTTACAATTTAGTTTTGCTATAATAAATAATAATAAAATCACCTACAAGTTTATACATTTCTACCATAGATACAACGAAACTATTATGAAATCAAAAACATCCTGGTCACAAAATTTGTCATAGTCGGAGTTACTAGTTTCGGGCTTCGGGTCTCTTTTGATAAAGATTTTCTACTTGGAAGAGATAAGAAAAATACGTTAATATGACGACTTTGTATAGTCGACGTTAAGGAAGGTGATGTTGATATTCTCGGCGAGCTTCAGCACCATTGCCATCAGCAAAACCGAAACAAAACATGACATCAGCGTATTCGAATTATTAGAATATGCAGTCATATTACAAAAAAAGTGATATTAAATAATAATAACAACAAAAGCAATAAATGAAAGCGAAGTAATTTCACGAATTATTTGAGGGTAGTCAGATTACAACAAAAGCTGAGCTGCGTGTCACGGAGAGAGCTGCGTGTCACGGAGATGAAAATGTTGCGGTGGATGTGCGGCGTTACGCGTAAAGATTGCGTACGGAACTCTCGCATCCGCGGCAGCCTCCATGTCCGTGACATCGCGGATAAAATGCAAGAGAGCCGTCTTCGCTGGTGCGGCCACGTCTTGTGGCAACCGCCAGGCTACGTGGGGAATAAATGCCTGGCAATGGTACCCCCGCCGGGTCCAGGTAAAAGGGGTAGGCCAAAGAAGTCCTGACTTGACGTCGTGGAGGGTGATATGCGTGCTAATGGTCTCACTATCATGGACGCCCAAGATCGTGCAAAGTGGAGAAGTAAGAGCCGGAAGGACCCTGAGCTTCGGGGTCATCTTGGCCACGGATGCAATCAGGAGAATACGTCTATATGCAGATGATGATGAGTCAGATTACAACAAAACGTGTTTACGCGGGTCAAAATTGTTACTAACTAATACTACCATACAACACACATCCATTTGACACTTCCGAACTCAGATAAAATGATAAACGGATGACCCTTGTGCCCAATATGTCGATCATAAAGAATGAAAATGTCCTTGGTGCATTTTCGTCCGCGCTTATTAAAATTCTTTTTTTTTCATAAATACAATATTATTCTATGGATGTCATTATCTTTTTGAAAAGCTGATTAAACGCACAATTTTTTTCTGTAATTTGTACGCTCACTGCCGTAGTAATTTTTTGAGACATACGAAATTGTCGCATGTCTCAAAAAAATACTTAAAATTACTAAAAAGAATTAAACAAGAAAATATCAAGAATAGCCGTGGTCGTATGCCACTTTTCCCTAGAATGTATTGTTTTGTTAGAGTGGCATACGACCACGGCTATTCTTGATATTTTCTTGTTTAATACTTTTTAGAGTGTGATTTTGCAGTAGTCGGGTTTTAGTTTTAAACTTGATTTTTATTTATATTCTTTTGAAGCAAGCAACACCCAATAATCTATACTATTATATAATTGTAAAGTGGTCGTGTCTGTACATTGGAGATATTTAAAAAAATACTTGGGTTATGTTATGTTATCGATACACGAAAATATTTTTTTTTAATTTCCTGTCTGTTTGTCTGTTTGTCCGCGATAGACGCAGAAACTACTGGACGGATTTTGATGCGGTTTTTTTTTGTTAGAAAGGGCTTGCTCAGACTTAAAATCTTACGTTTGTTTAATCGCAATCGGTTGAGTAGAACCGAAGATATGAGCAAAGGTCGCGTTAACCGAGTTGCACGCGAGCGGAGCCGCGGACGGAAGGCTAGTTTATACATATATTTGAAATGTGCTAATTGAGCCCTTTAATTTGATACCTAAAATGGTCTATTTATCTCAAGTTTATTTTTTAATGGAATACTTTATGTCCGCTAGAGGGCGCCACATTAGATTTTGTGACACGTCATATAGCCTATAAATGGCGGACGATCAAGACGCTTCTAACGATATCTCAATTGCCCAGTTCTATTAAGTAGTTGAAGAGCTATGAGGGAACAAACGAACATACATACATAGCCTGTCAAAATCATAACCCTCCTTTGACTTCGCCGTAGTCTGGTAAAAATATAAAAAAATAGTGCCCCACCGGTATCGGGTATAGGGACCAAGCTACCGGCTAGCTTATTATTATTATTATTAATTAAGAGATTTTCGTATATGTTTACTACACAGGCGCACATATAATGGTTCCGATTATGCTAAACGTTACTCCAGCAGGAAATGCAATTTCTCGAAAACCTGAAGAGACACAAATTTCATTTTCGGCGCACATTATAGCACCAATATAAGCTCTCTGCCCATGCATAATATTTCTCTCTCCGATTATTCCTTCAGTTTTCTTGCTGGAACAACGTTACCCCAGCAGGAATAGTTTTCTCCGTTTTTTCCAAAACTAGAACACGCACAATTTTTTTTAAGCAGTGCACATTTACAGCATACCTATAACGCTCTAATTATACGTGCCAGTCATGTCACTTTACGAGGTACTTTCTTGCTGGGGTAACGTACACCTAGAAACGAGTCAAAGACGAAACCGACGAGAAACATAATTAGATGCGGCGTGCGGCAGTGAAAATTTGTAAAACCTAAGTGATTTCCAGCGAACATAAGCTTTCTATCGCGATAAGTAAATAGTTGTAAACGGTACAGACATTTGCGGAATAAAAATGTCTCTCGATAGTCTCGATAGGTACTCTACCCGGTAGGCGCGGTTCACTGGTTTTTGACATCGAGATCGAGGCTAGTTTTGTGTTCAGTCTCATGCAAACGTCGGTCCCGGTTGCCATAAGAACATCTCTATGACAGTCGTTACGGGTAGTTGGAGCCCTAAAAAATCCAAAAACAACGGTCTAGCTGCAAAGCTTCGATATCGTCTAATGTTATCATCGGGCTGTGGAGGTCAGATGGCAATCGCTTCACGAAAAAAATATCGAGGTCTAGCCAAATCTGTAGTTAAGACCGGTAAAGCTGGGGTCCCAGGCTCCGAGCTAAAAAGCTTCGGATGCGACTGGGAATGAACGCTAGGATGAGAGAGATCGAGGCTAGTTTTGTTTCCACCGCTAACTCGGCCGGTCCTCGCAGTGGGCCGCGCGCGTGGCGGCGGCGCGCGGGCGCGTGCTGCTGCTGCTGGTGGAGGACGCGCGCGTGGTGCGCGCGGCGCTGTGCGCGGGGCGCGGCGCGGGGCTGCTGCCGGCGGCGGGCGCGGCGTGGCTGCTGCCCGCCGGCCTGCCGCGCGCCTGGCTGCGCCGCGCGCCCGCCGACGCGCACGCCTGCACCACGGCGCAACTGCGGGAGGTGGCCGACGCCAGCCTCAGCGTGGCGCCGGCCTGGGCGCGGCGCTGGCGGGCGGCGCCGGCCGCCGCCTGGGCGCGGCGCTGGCGCGCGGAGTGCCGGCGCGAGGACGGCGGCGCGTGCGACGAGCCGCCGGCGCACGCGGCGCTGCTGTACGACGCGCTGCTGCTGTGGCACGCCGCGCTGCGCCGCCTGCTGCGGGACGACCCGGCCGCCGCCGACGACATCCACTGCAACGCCACGATCGGGTGAGTCCGGGCGCCGCCCCTCGCCCCTCGCCCCGGGGGCCCGCCACTGTCGTGAATATTTAGTCTACTTTTCGGCAACCGTGATCGTGGGACGATTACGCTGCGGAAAAGCGGAGGAAGAGTATCGCACCGACGAAGTCATTAGGGTGAAAGGAGGCCGCACCGGGTACCCCCACCCCACGCCTGCACCCGGGGAACCCGCGCGACCCTCACCCTGTTCTCCACTGTGCACTCTACTAGTCAAAGGGACACATGGAGAACCTCCATTGAGCTACCTTCACTACATCAATGCTTATGGGTGAATTTCAACAAATGCCATTTTTTTTATCATATCGGTGAACTTTTTCATTTATATGTTTTTTGTATATTTTTAATGTTTTATGTAATCTTTGTGATAATCATGTATCCCCAAATTTAATATCATCAACGTATCATTTAAGATTATGGAGAAAATTCAGTTTTAATTTTGGTTTCCACCGACATGACAAACCCGCACCGATTATTTTTTCTGTACACCGATTTGATAAGTTTATCCACCGAAATTATATACATATCCACCATTATGATAAAATATTCACCGAAATGATAATCTATCCACCTTTGAACATCAAAAAGGAAATAGTAGGTGCCTTATTTTTACAAGAGTGACTTAAAACTGAATGCCTGACCTGAAGAAGATCATATCCGACGAGAATAGAGTTCTTGAAGATCCAATGAAAATATTATATTTTTTGAAATTATATAGGTACCTATTTTATTATATTTACTTTCTTCTATTCTTTTTTTATAATATATAATTAATTTAAAAAAGAACGTTTATAAGCTGCTAACACAAATCAATCAATTAGCCTATTGCAGTCCACTGCTGGTCATAGGCCTCTCCCAATATGCGCCACGTTTGCTGATCCTCCGCCTTCCGCATCCAGTCCTTCCCAGCCACCTTTTGGTAGGTCGTCAGTCCACCTGGCCAGGGGGTGTCCCACCTTCCGTTTTACTCCTCGCAGTCTCCACTCTAGGACTCGTCTGTTCCAACGGCAATCAGTCCATCGGCAGATGTGGCCAGCCCACTGCCACTTCAGCTTGCTTATTCTGCGAGTTATGTCGGTAACTTTGGTTGTAATGTCGGATGACCTCGTTTCTAATTCTATCCATCAAAGAAACTCCAAGCATAGCTTGCTCCCATAGCCCGCTGTGCGATTTTTAGGTCACGGACTAACCCCACCTTCAGTGGCCACGTTTCGGCACCGTAAGTCATAACAGGCAGAACGCACTGGTCGGAAAACCTTTGTTTTAAGGCATTGCGGCAAGGGGGAGGAGAAGATCCGACGTAATTTGCCAAATGCTGCCCACCCCAGTTGGATTGTTCTGGCTTCTTCTTTCTCGAAGTTGTTTTTACCGAGCTGAATAACCTGCCCCAGATAGATATACCTATTTTTGAACAACTTCGAGTGTCGTTCCTTCGATGGCAATTGCTCTCGGTACAACATGTTCGTTTTGGATAAAACCAAGATTATGTATCTTGGTTTTATCCAAGTTTACACTGAGGCCGACTTGTCGAGAAGCTCCATTCAAGCTGTGCATCATTTTGCCCAGTTGTTCCAGCGACTCCGCAACTATTATGATGTCGTCGGCGAACCAAGGGTGCGAGATGTACTCACCGTTGATGTTGATACCCCGCCCAGTCCAGCCCAGAGTCTTAAAGACGTCCTCCAATGCGTTGGTAAATAGTTTGGGAGATATAACATCTCCCAGTCTCACTCCACGTTGGAGGCTAATGGGTTTTGTCTTCTTCTTCGACAGTGTAATACAAGCATCTCAGCACCTCGATGTGCAATCGAGGCGGCACCGCTGCAGCGCCTCCAGCACTGCCCAGATTTCGATAGAGTCGAAGGCTTTTCCGTAGTCCACAAACGCCATACACAGCGGCTGGTTGTACTCCTGAGTCTTTTCTACAATCTGCCAAACAGTATATGGATGTGGTCCACGGTACTATGGTCTTTTCAAAACCTGACTTGCTCAGGTGGCTGGAACTCGTCGAGCTTACCTGCGAGGCGATTTGTGACGACTCTCGAGAACAACTTGTAGACATGACTCAGGAGTGAGATGGCCTGCGTTCTTCAGCAAGGTCTTGTCACCTTTTTTGAAGAACAGTACCACCGCACTCCCGCTCCATGCCCTAGGTGTTAGCCCTTGCGGGATGACGGAATTAAAGAGGCTTGCTAGCTCTTTCAGGATTGGAGCCCCACAATGCAATGGTTTGACCACTAGTCGGCCTTCCCGTCAATGCCTCCCTAGAGGTTTCCAGTATTGCGACCCTAGAGCTACTTGGAGCGGCGTAGGTGGGAGGGCTGACCTTATCATTCGGAATCTTGATATTTAGAGAGCCTCAGATAAGTCGGTAATCGCTTCCAGTATTAAACTTGTTGATCACACTTGTTGATCTCTGAATATGTGCTTAGGTACCATTATGAAAAAAGTCTATATCGTTCCTTATTATAGTCCACTGCTTGTGGGGTATTTTCTTAAAGAAACTATTCATTAAGAAGAGATGCCTGTGACTCGAGGAAGCTGACTAGCATTTGCCCCCTACGATTTCTGCATACCAATCCTTATGATCCGATTTTCTTCTCGTCGCGTTCTTGTATTCCAACTTTGGCATTGAAGTCCCCCCTATGTATGTATGTGTTTATATGTATGTTCTTGTATGTTCCATTTTTCCTTTGTATACTTAACGAAATCGCACGGGATCAACCGATATGATAAAACGACTCACCGAGATGAAAAAATATCTACCGATATGATAAAGCAATCCACCGATGTGACAAAACTGTGCATTGATCATGAATCAAAACACCGATATTAGGTGTAAGACACCGATTCGTCTTTTCTTATCATTTTCGGTGTAAATTATCATATCCGTGGTAATAAAGACCACCGATTACACCGATATGCGAACACCGACGTGAGAAATTTCACACTTTTTAGAATATTAGAAAAAATGCATAATATCTAGGTTAAATTCAATAACAATCAATGAAGCTAATTCACTTTCTACCTCTATTAGAACCAAAAAACAGTAATAAAACTGCTTACTACACTAGAAAGATGCCACCACCGATAGTATAAAATAATTGTCCGGGAGCAACTAAAATGGCGTACTTATATTATTGGCGGGAATATGCAGTGATTTAACATACGTCCGTCCTGACTGCGCACTAGCAGGCACTAACGAGAGAAATAAAATTGAGGTGGGGACACTGTCGGACTCGTCGATATAAAGTTATGTGTAAATTACTTTTGGTCACCGATTTGAGAACATTTCGCAGGACAAGTACGTTTGTGCCTCTCAGTAATAATATTCGTTAATTATATAATAAAATATGACTTAAATTAATAATAAAACTAATATTCTATGAAATAGAATAATTTATTATACTTAATTTACTTATTTTTATTAGTGTATAAGCTTTTTTGTTTGTAAAAAAAGTAGAGGGACAGCACCGATTTGAAGAAAATAGAGGTTTATGTATTTATTTCTACCTTTATATATAGTCCTAGCCTAAATATATTTTTGCCACAACTCATTAACAACCTATTGAATACTAAAAAAAATAATTCAGCACAATATTCCTTTTTTCAAATACTAATTTCACCGAAGACAAAAAAAAAAGCCATTTGGGAAATTCACCCTTATAAGTATGACGCATAATAGTGAAGGAGGCAAAAGCAGAAACATTGGTAGGTAGAAACTGGTACAAACCAATGAATCGCGTGGTGTGTGACAAACTAAAACGAGGTAATTTTTATTTTCCACCGGCTTCCCTTTAAAAAAATTCACCCCTCGCCACCGGTAGGGGAGAGTTGGATATTACCGCGCGGTTGATAATTCCGCGCGTCAGCATAATTCAAAAACCATCCACTCGTTTTGCGATACAGTGCGTAAACATCGAAGCTCAACATACCTACACCCTTCCCCGCGCAGCAATAGTACGCTACGCGCGACGACGGAGACAGTACGTATCGCACAAGTTTTTTTCGGCAATCCTTATAAAATTTCGTATACTTTCGATAAGAGGTAAGTGATACTGTATTAATATAATACTTTGACATCATACATTTTGAATGCTTGTACAGTGTAGAATTCCGTGTTATAATACGTTTTTAAATACTATAGAAATTTCTATATTATTTGGATGTTAAAAAATTAAATGAGTAAGTTTGATAATTTCGCGCCCGGGGCGCGATATTGTAAACTATGAAAGTAATATATTATTTACATTAACTTGTTTTTACCCCCGAAAAATAGTTATGTATCATGTGTCTGCCTGTGCGTCTATTTGAATTGTGTAGTACCTACTATGACTATTTAAAATAAAATACATACAAATTACCATAGCATAATTTCATTTTATTTTCGTTTTAGATGGATGGATCTGTGCCCAAGAGAAAAAAGAGGTCATGGGATAATATTGATTTTATTTATTTTTGAGGCTGACTAGTCTATATTTAATTCAAAGAGTTACTAAGACTTCAAGTTATAAATAACCATTTATGTTTTGTTAAAACAATTATAAAGAATTTAAGTTTTTGTTATGACATTATATCGTTATACTTTAAATAGGTAGTGATTTAACTTTTAGAAGATATTCCTCTTCTAAAAGCTAAATCACTAGCTACATAAATCCCCCTCCACCCTCTTTATCTTATCATAAAAAATTAAAACAATCATTTTCACCGATTTGTGTGCAATTAATGTGGGCACGATTTTATCAAACCTAGGCACGATATTATCAGACCAGTTTGACAATACCACGCCTTTAACGTTTTTTGTAATTTTACTATAATTATTTCCTTTTTAAATTGTCAATTATTTTGTTATACGGTATATGTACCTGAATAAATATCCTACTAATTACTGCATTTTGTTTCTTTTAATATCAAACATTTTCCGAATTATGGACCCAAGTCCTTAGGGGCTCGGTAATATCCAACTCTCCCCTACCTAGGGTGGGGAAATAAGTCGGGCCCTGGAGGGAAACTACCTTAAATTTACTTAAAGGAGACGAGACATTCCTTTATTTTTAAAACTGCATTCACAAATTTTCGAAAATTTGCTTACCACACCCGGTAATCGAACCGACTAAAATCCGAAAAGTAACATCCAGTATTTTTATGGCATCAATCGATAGTGTCAATCATAAGGAGCAAACAGCTACTATATAACCAATAGACACCTATTGTTTCATATTTTACGAACAAAAAATTCTGGCAACTTGCTGGTCATACCGATAACGCGCGATCGTAAAATAGTACCTAGTGTTAGGGATGAGACGGGTATAGCGTTCGCACACGCGCATCATCGTGTTGGTCCGCATTAAGCTGCGTTTACATACTCGCGGCAGAGCGAGGGAAGTGGCGAGAGAAGTGGGCAGAGACGTGGTGTAAATGGTATATTCGTCATCCCGCGAGTACTGCCGCGTATGTTGCTGCGAATGTCGGCTTGGCGGCGCGAGTCAAAGGAGCGGCAATACTAGCGCGATGAACTATACGAGACCGCTAGATGGCGTTAATCAGTAAACACGGCTTTCGTTATTGCTCCTCGAATATTTACTTTTAAAAATATTTATATCGATCTACGGAAAGTGTTGAAAAAGTAGTTGAAAGTGATAGTTTTTATTAATAATCTATTTAATTAATTCGCTATGCTGTAAAAGCATAATGCGTACACTGCTACAGCGTTGTCCTCCATACGTTTACGACCGTCTCCATTGCAGGGCGAATACTGTAATGCGGACCAACACGATGATGCGCGTGTGTGAACGCTAGGGCATTAATCGCGCGAATATTTCCGGCAACACGATGAGCAATGCGAGCGGCAGTATGTAAACGCGGGGTTACAGTATGAATTCGCCCTGCAATGGAGACGGACGTAAGCGTATGGAGGACAACGCTGTAGCAGTGTACGCATTATGCTTTTATAGCATAGCGAATTAATTGAATAGATTATTAATAAAAACTATCACTTTCAACCACTTTTTCAACACTTTCCGTAGATCGATATAAATATTTTTAAAAGTAAATATTCGAGGAGCAATAACGAAAGCCGTGTTTACTGATTAGCGCCATCTAGCGGTCTCGTATAGTTCATCGCGCTAGTATTGCCGCTCCTTTGACTCGCGCCGCCAAGCCGACATTCGTAGCAACATACGCGGCAGTACTCGCGGCATGACGAATATACCATTCACACCACCGTCTTTGCCCATTTCTCTCGCCACTTCCCTCGCTCTGCCGCGAGTATGTAAACGCAGCTTTAGAAACATGATAAATTAAATTAAAGGAAATCCTTGAAACCTAAACTTATATTATAGGTAATTCAATTTGGCAAAATAAAGCACTTTAACTCAAAGTAGTCAAAGTTGGCAGCCTCCGTGGCGTAGCGGTAGTGAACGCGGCCGCTACGCAGGAGGCGCGGGTTCGATCCCCGCTCAGTGCAAATATTTGTGTTCATGAAATATGAGTTTTTGCATTGGTCTGGTCGTGCCTCGGAGAGCACGTTAAGCCGTCGGTCCCGGTTGCCATGAGAACATCTATGGCAGTCGTTACGGGTAGTTGGAGCCCTCAAAAATCCAAAAACAACGGTCTAACTGCAAAACTTCGATATCGCCTAATGTTAACATTGGGTTGTGGAGGTCAGATGACAATCGCTTCACGGAAAATATCGTCGGTCTAGCCAAATCCGTGGTTAAGACTGGTAAAAGCGGACCCCAGACTCCGAGCTGAAAGCTTCGGATGCGACTGGGAATTAACGCTAAAAGGAAGAAGAAGTCAACGTTCCAACCCATCTGATATCATTATGAAGTTTTGAACAATAAAATTCCATATTTAAATTACTTGTCCCTTTTTTTCGTGTGGAGACCGCCGCTGGCCGCTGGTCAGCAGTGTATTTAGGTACTTATTTTCCACCCTGTAAAGTGTAATACTCTAAGGTGTAGAAGCATAGAATTAACATAGGTAAATGCAACGACGAAGTCAGTTAAACCATCTCCACCTAAGCATTCGTCGTGGACAGATCGCTGGTCCGAGACGCCATGGCGACAAACTACAGCGGCCTGACGGGCCCCTTCGAGTGGGCGCCGGCGGGTGCGGCCTTCGCGCGCGCCGCGCCCCTGGAGCTCGTGCAGTGGCTCAACGGCTCGGCCGTGCACGCGGGCCGCTGGAGCGCCGGCGCGGGGCTGACGGGGCTGGCGCTGCGCTGGCGCACGCCGGACGGCGCCGCGCCCGACGACGGCGCCGAGCGCTGCGGCCTGCAGGCGCTGGCCGAGCTGCTGCACGCCGACTGCCGCACCGCCTTCGTGGCGCTGGGCGCGGCGCTGCTGCTGCTGCTGGCGAGCGCGCTGGGCGGCGCGGCGCTGCACTGCAAGCGGCGCGCCGAGCGCGACTACCGGCGCCGCCTGGCCGCGCTCGGCCTGCGCGCGCTGGGCCCCGCGCCCGGCCTGGGCCGCTGGGAGATGCCGCGCGAGCGCGTCGTCATCAACCGCAAGCTGGGCACGGGCGCCTTCGGCACCGTGTACGGCGGGCACGCGCTGCTCGCCGAGGACCGCGGCTGGAGCGCCGTCGCCGTGAAGACGCTCAAGCCGGGCGCCAGCACCGACGAGAAGCTCGACTTCCTGTCGGAGGCGGAGGCGATGAAGCGTTTCGACCACAAGAACGTGGTGCGGCTGCTGGGCGTGGTGACCAAGACGGAGCCGGTGTGCACCGTCATGGAGTTCATGCTGTACGGCGACCTCAAGAACTACCTGCTGGCGCGGCGCCACCTGGCGGCGGGCGGCGGCGAGGGCGAGGAGGTGTCGGCGGCGCGCCTGACGGCCATGGCGCTGGACGCGGCGCGCGCGCTGTCGTACCTGGCGCAGCTGCGCTACGTGCACCGCGACGTGGCGGCGCGCAACTGCCTGGTGAGCGCGCAGCGCGTGGTGAAGCTGGCGGACTTCGGCATGACGCGCCTGGTGTGCGACAACGACTACTACCGCTTCAGCCGCAAGGGCATGCTGCCGGTGCGCTGGATGGCGCCCGAGGCGCTGGCGCTGGGCGTGTTCTCGCCCGCCTCCGACGTGTGGGCCTTCGGCGTGCTGCTGTACGAGATCGTCACGTTCGGCTCGCTGCCCTTCCAGGGGCTGAGCAACGCCGAGGTGCTGGTTCGCGTCAAGGCGGGGCACACGCTGGATCTGCCGCCCGGACTCAAACCGCAACTGTAAGTTTTCGCCCCCGGCTCCTATCTCTCGATAGGTCTCGACCGCTATCGCTTGCGACCCCGCCTCTCTTTTAGGAATCCGTGCAGCCAGTTACAGGTTCTGTTACAGGTTTATTATTTGAATATAAGAAATATGCTTTAATATATGTGACATTTGTCGAGGTTTTAACATTAAAACAAATTATTTTATTGGTACTTGTGGCACTCGGGGACTGCCGCGGTAAAGCTATTGCATAGCATTTTTTATCAACTTATGCAATTATCCCCCCACTCCGACTCTATTACTATGACTCCGAGCTCGCACGAATCGAGCCGAGCTGCTCCGAAATCGGCTTGATTCGTGCGAGCTCGGAGTGTCAGCTTAGGTTTGGACCTGACCTGACCTTGACCTTGACCTTCACCTTGACTTTGACTTGTGGCACTCGGGGACTGCCGCGGTAAAGCTATTGCATAGCATTCGGAGCAGCTCGGCTCGATTCGTGCGAGCTCGGAGTTGGGGGTGTTACCATTTTTCGTTACGGAATTTCTGGATTCGGTCTCCACGCTCAAGGCCCGCGATAGAAGCTATGCAATAGCTTAATAAATAAATAAATAAATCTTTATTTCATTATCTTTGTACAGTATTTTACATGGGTTCTTAATCTATCGTGCGTTGAAACATTGTGCATGAGTAGTTATTTTAGATAAGAATATAATAATAATTATCTATTTGTGCATTTAAGTATCTTACATAGGTCTTTATTTAGGGATATTATCTAAGTTGTGCCTGAACTAGGTAATCCTGTATTTCAGGCGTCAAGTGCAGTTTATTGATACTTCTAAAATACTTTTACAGACTATTTACTAAGATATATATTATGCTAGAGTGCCTCACTACCACCAGTTAGAGATAGTAGGATCTTTCCCGCCAGACTTGTATACCTACTGGGACAACCACCGCTTTCTTAATGTGGGAAACAGCATTTTTGCTTGCGTTTGCTGTGCGAGTCGCTTACCTACATTAATAAAGAACTTATTTACTATGTTAGCGGATTCTACGTGCGATGAATGGGTGTTTAATAAACTTGAAGGCGATTCTTTTTGTTTCTTAGTGTATGTTACCTTCTTAATATGTTGCCAGATATTTTTACTATTCGACCCCGCCTTTTCCAGCTCTATTTTGTAATGATTAATTTTGACTTTTCTTAACAAGTCATTGCAAAAATTCCGGTATCTCTTATAAGACACCTGTAACGTTAAATTATCAGGGCTACGCTTACATTTCAAGTGAAGCTGATCCCTGTGTCATACAGCGGATGAGAGATGAGACCTGGTGTAATCCATGCAGTAACCGTGCAATGCTATATTGGCAGTGTGGGCCTGATCAAGTCGTGCTGGTCGGCGGAGCACAAGGCGCGGCCGGGCGCGGCCGAGGTGGCGGCGTTCCTGGCGGAGTGGCCGCGCCTGCTGGCGCCGTGCCTCGACGTGCCGCTGGACGCGCTGGCGCTCGACCCCGACCCCGCGCCCTGGCGCCTGGACCTCGATCGCGCGGAGGTGTGTATTTTGAAAGCCCAGTGGCGACCGCGTGGAGGCATAGCTATCGATGAAGTGCACGTTAACGATGATTCCTTATTGATTAATGCTCAATTGACACTTAACAGCGTTCTACCGTTAAGTTTCCCTGATATTCAAAAGGCACCCATTCCTCTATGCCATTATTGAACCGGTCGCGGTTGCAGGCTCGCTGGGTGTCGTGGGGCGCGCCGGCGTCGGCCGCGACGGACGCCACGTACCTGAGCGCGGACGCACCGCCGCCCAGCGACACGGACTCGTTCCTGCCGTGACGCGCCGCCCGTCGCGCCTGCCTAGGGCCTCGCCGCGTCGTCTCAGAGTGTCTCAGAGTGCCGTCGTCTCTCGGCGTGATTCGGACGCGCCACTAAACGATGCTATCGAATTAGGAGTTGCATGCTACTCGTTAATCATTCCGACTCTTTTCTAGTCAAAATGCAGGTATATTATTATATCACTAGATGTAAGTATACCTAAGTTTGTGTAAATACCTACTTATTTGTAAATTTAAACTGTTATATTAATTCATAAGCGATAATAAATTATGCTATTTATATTTAAACCTACTGTTTTTATTCTTTACACACCATAATTCACTACCTACGCGAGTAATTCACTGGTACACTCGCTTTACTAGTTTGTCGCTGAGCGATGAGCGACAAGAGCTATGAAATAGATTGTTAACCGAGGGTGGAAAGAATCAAATCCCGAGGTAGTTAGACGGCTATGTCCGAGTGGGAATTGATTCTTTTACCCGAGTTAAGCACTCTACTTTTCATTTCGAATATGAGGAAAATAAAACTAGTTATTTATCTAAGCTATTTTATTGTTAATATATAATAATATGAGCAGTACCTATTTAATATTCTTCACTGCTCGCCACTTCATAAAATCATTGTAGTGTAGTTGTAAGTGTTTATTTATGTATCTTTCTTTTGTGATTTCTGGCAAAAGATTTTCACTTTCAATAACTCAATTTGCCTCGTCTATAATTGATGGTTAAACAAACTTACCTGTAAGTGAAGTTTGACCATAATTATGCGAGACGTTGCATCCGAAGAGATTTATTATTCACTTGGTAGTCCACTTCTCATTCTACTAGGCATCGCACAATATTTTACAGATCTAGAAAAAAAAGGTTTAGTACCCCCCGCCTCCGGCTCAGCCGGCGGCGGCGCACTATGGGACCAACCGGTATTTTTCATCTCAAAAATCGATAACTCTGTTGTTTTGTGATATTTCTCCTTGAAATTTTTTTCACGTATTAATGAATATCTAGGCAATAAAAGAAATGAAACACCATCATTTTAAAAATTATATATTTTTCGTAAAAAAATGACAAACATAAGGTTATACGAAATTACATACAAAAAATTATACAGTTATAATAAAATAGCAATAAAAGTTACACTTTTACTTAAAATAAGTTTAAAACTAAATTATTATTATTATTATTAAACAAAAATGCTGAAAAATTACATAATAAAAAAAAATTGCGCTTATGCTATTCACCACTTTCTATTTCCAACAATTCTTTAGCTTCGTCAAACAATTCTTTAGATATTAGAAAACTGGGTTTATTTATACTAGATATATAAGGATCAGACGTATATAACAAAATATGCAGAACGTCTTCGTTTGTTGCTGATCTGGAACACTTCCTAGCGTGATGTAACCTATATTTCTTGTAATCTTTATTTCGGGCTTCCTGGGCATCTTCGGATAATTGTCCTATAGGCAAAACTGCATAATGCTCTATTATTTTAGCACCATGTATAAGTACTTTATGGACCGAAGATGGCATATAGTACCAATTATATTTGCTTACGTATAATTGCGCAGTTATCGATGTATATTGGCCGAATTTTTCTGCGTTAATAGAGAATCCCGATGACATGGTTTGAAGAATCACATATAATCTCTTGATTAATTCTTCATCAATTCCGGTTATCCCTGCAGAACATTGGTAATTTTGGAAAAATCTCCTTGCCGTATTTCCGTCATTGCTATTACCGGAACCTTGACGTGGTTTATCAATGTGCAAACCAAGCACTTCTCGGAAACGTTTTTGGACATATTTTTTCTTGTCTTCTTTAAGTTGCTTGTTTTCTGGAGTTGTTGCTGACCACTTCTCAAAAGCCAAGTTGTAAGAAATATGGAGGATAGTCTCCATAAATCTTATCCATGCGTGTAATGTCGACAATCCGTATTTAAATGCATCTTCATTTTCAACTCTTGTTGTAACTTTTAAAAGATCATTCATTTGTCTGGGAGTTGCTCCACAAACAGTGCAGGTAGCACTGGATGATGTGTTCGTTAACACTTGAGCAACTTTCCCATCAATCATTGTCATAAACAGTTCATGTTTAACTTCGATGACTTTGTCGTCTATTGCCACAAGAGTTGGAATCAATTGATTAATTTTGGCTTCAATTTCACTGGCAACCGCTGTAGTTTTTTCGGGTGTTTCTTTTGCAAATTCTAATGAAATTGGTCTACAATATCTAACAGATGAGCAAGTAGGGTTATGCCATATAACTGCAGAAGTTTCTTCGTCTACTAGTCGCAGTGGTACAAGGGACACTATAAACAAATTAGCATCCGATATTTGTTCGTTTTCTTCCGGTAGAGTTTGTTTATACTCACTTTGCCCAGAAGATCCATCACATCCCCATTTAGTGAACAACTTGAGACGATTGTAGTTTGTCGGTCCTGACTTTATCTTTATAATACGGCAGACTGTATGGTCTAAGAGATCTTGCAGATTGATTTTTGCGCTAATATTTGTCACCGTTATGCTAGATGCAGGCGGATAGCAAGCCTTTTTTGCTTCACTTAGTATTTGGTACGAAGGCAAAACAGAACCTAAATTCTTATCAACGAGCCTGTTTCTTAGGTACGCATATTGAGCTTTGCTTAGATCTGTTTCAATACACATACTCAATGCCTCTTCTTTTGTAAAAGAAAGTGAATTATCTGGATTGATTATATTTTGTAGAATTACTTTTTTCTCTTCTTTTTCCTTATTTCTGATAATAGTCACAATTGACGCTTCGTTATTTTCACCCATAGATCGTAAACCTTGCACATAAGCGTTACGGACATGTCCGATTCCATACTCCTGGACCAGTTCCATATTTTTTCGTTTCTTTGTGTTTTCCGAACACTCGTCATATGGTTTTGTTGGTCTACCACGATCACCAGAAGTATTCAAGCCAGAATTTTCAGATGTTGAGGTACTACAAGAATTCAATGGTACTTTAAACTCACCGTTTAACCAATTTGAGTATAGACTCTCGAACCTGTCTGGCTTTCTTTGAGCTTTCGTCCATTTCTGGTTGCAACTTGATGTTAGATTTTTTTGTATACTCTCTATTACAGTGTTAACGTCAGTTTCTGATAATTGAAAGTTGTTCAACAAATATTGTCTGAGGTCTGAAGTACTTTTCCCTCTTATTATTTGATCACAAAGATCGCGTCGAACACAAACGAATTCACTCATTGTGAAATAATATATGTTTTTTGTCTGTTAATTGTTATTGAAAAGAAGTATCTGAACACTTTGATGAATAGTATGCTGAAAGCACGGGTATATAAAGGACCAATATTTTGGTGCCTTGTGCAAAAACCGTGGGACAATTGATTATGATAGTTCTCATCGAAATAGTGTAATCAGTACTGATTGTAATAAATTACCGCAACAGATAAATAGAACTTCCGTAGCAATAGAGTTTATCATACTTGTGGTTAAGGTGATCACCGCTAACAAAAGTGCCAAGGGATGATTCTTGTAGTCTATTTATTTGTTAATGTATGCTTCTATCATAGAAATGAAAAAAAATAATAAGATAGACATCAAAATAAAATAATTAAATATTATATTTCAGGGTAAAAAAGAAGGACCGTAATTATCGGGTTTCTTTTTTCTCCCCCGGTTGACATATTGCTTCTAAATCACCACTCGCGCAAAAAACGCCCAAGATTTTTTTTATTCCTCATATAACTGAATACGTAAGGTCTCTAATAGAGTGATTAACTTGACACCGGCTGCCTCCGGCAACAAGGAAAACTCCAATTGAAATAAATAAAATGGAAATTTTCTATCCTTCACTAAAAAAATAAAAAATAAAAAAAAACAATTATTTTTTTACAAAAACTGAATGTCGTTGCAAAGTGTACATTCTAAGCTATCTAATGATGTATAACACTAACATGCTTCCTTGGAAAACTTCCGAATAATTTTGTGTTGAACTTCCTTAACGGTAATTTAATTGGCATGAAAATAGTCATGCCCAATGTTTGAGGTTCACTTTATAAACTTAAAACTAAGTTATTGAATATTTTTTGTAATTAATACGCAAGTTCCATCCTTTGAGAGTATAGAACCATAAAAGGATCAATGAATTTATGAGTTTCGTCAAAACCATTTTTGAGATGGTAATTACTGTTTGGTCCCATAGTGCGGCGCTCCCGTCTTATGTCATTCATTTTAGAGCTATTTCCTATTTCACACAATCGGGAGGCTTGCCTTTTGGTAATAAGCATGCCGGGGATTGGGCGGGTAATAAATCTCTTCGGATGCAACGTCTCGCATAATTATGGTCAAACTTCACTTACCTACAGGTAAGTTTGTTTAACCATCAATTATACTTCGACGTTGCATCCTCGAGATTTATTATTCACTTGGTAGATGTTTAGCGATGGTGTGAAATAGGTGGGAAACCGAAAGAAAATTTGTGCAAAGGAGATAGATTTAATCTTACACTATTAGTGTTGTAACTAACAAGGACTAACATGAAATATTCAGTCAGAATCACATACCATTGTTGCGAAGCTATTACCATCCTCCATGGCCAAAGGTCTGTTATAAAACCTTGCAATTACAAGGGAGTTTTCGGTCCATCCCGCGGTTTTCTTTATAATATCGACAGATATGCCCCTCCGAGCAGCTGCTGAGGTAGTGGCATGGCGCGTGCTGTGCGGCCAGAAAACAGTGGTATTGACTCCACCCTCCGTCGTTACATTTTCAATCCAACGGCTGACAGTTGGAGCGGTTGTGTTATGGACGGGTCTTTTAACGGTTAGTATTAACCTATCGGTTTGTGGATGGTCCCGGTAACCTTTAGTAGCTGCAATGTAGGATAGTGATGTCCTCGCGGGACATCTATGTTGCTTATTAGGAAAAAATTGAATGAATAATGTCGGCATTGCGCGGCCTGGTGCAAATGTTTTAATTATGTCGTTAATTATTATCGGTGGTGACATTGACATTAGCCAAACGAATCAAAGATAGCGTCTGCACTCGTCGTGCAGTTGACAACGCGCGAAGAGCCGTCAATTTTTTAGACAGTTTGTCTATACTCAATGCGTCATTTGGGTACCATGTGGCCAATAGGTCCAGCACTAAATTCGGGTCCCAGGTTGACTTGTATTTAAGAAAGTTGGGTCTAATCTCAAATATACCCTTAAAAATCTATCTATTTCATCATCATTACCTACTTGTTTGTCTAAAAACAGAGCCAAGGCCGATCGCAGAGTATTTAAAGTAGAATAGCTAGCACCTGCTGCAAACTGTGATGTTAGAGACGTTAATATTATAGGGATATCTATTACATAATAGTTCAAATTTCTATCAGTGCAGAATTGCCACCATTTTTAATAGCACTATCGTATTGTTTAATCGAATTTGTAGACAATGATGCAATCATAATATCTATTGTCTCGGCACTCAAAGATTGTCTTGCGTACGCTCCCCTGATAATAGAGATGACACCAGGGTAAGTCGCCTCCAAATGTGGTGGCGGGTCCTGGAAGGAGGCAATAGCAAACCTGGCTTAGGTTTAAAGTGTACAGGCTTTAATTTGGACAATTTAAGAAAAGAACTGGCTTGGCCAGTATGGAACTACGATTAAGCCCGTGGTATTATCATTAACAATTTTCTGTAAGCATTTCAAGATCAATGAAAAGGGACGGAAGGCGTAAAAGAAAATTTCCCCCCTCCAGTCTATAGTAAATGCATCTACATTATAAGCTTCGGGATCTCGATGCCATGAGATGTATATTAAGCATTTGGCGTTATTTTTAGTTGCAAAGAGGTCTATTTCAGGACAGCCATACGTGTCAACTATTTTTTGGAATGATAGAGTAGGTATCTAGCGCTTCTGTTAAAATTAATTTATTTTATTTCTAAATTTAATTTATTTTTATAATATTAACTTGACATTGTTTCTTTCATTTGACATGTCCATTTGTATTTGAAATTTTTTGTAGGTGGCCGAAAGCTCTAACATAAAAAATCGTCTCCTTTGTAATGTAAATTGTGACATAATTTTGACATTGTGTTATGTTTAATATGTTAATTAAACAACTGTACTGTTATTCGAAGCCTAATAATATTTGAGAGTGGCAACACTTGTTTCTACTATAGGGTCGTCTCTTTCTAGCCTATTGCTATCCTTTTCTGGCTTACCCCTCTTTCCACCAGGCAGGTCACGGCAGAGAGATTCTCCGCCGGACACCTCATTGGCGATTTTGTTTTCGTACTAAGCGGTCGTACTTAATAACAAGTATAATTTTTTCTAACGGATTCTCCGTTCGTATACTTTTGTTAAAAATTTTTGGAACCTACTTGTAGAATACATTTAAAAATTTTAAGCTTTTGTGCTTAAAAATGGAGAGTGATTCTTCATCTTCTAGTAGTTCTGGAAGTCGATCATCTCCGACACCGGCGCGCCTGCGGTCCTCTGTGGCCGTTGCTTCCACAGAGGCGGTGATCGAGCCTCCGCCGCGTTCCTCTGGACCTACACAAACGATGTCTCAACCGAGCATCGCCACAAGTAAGAAACGTAGGTCAGCATCCAAAGCTACAAAGGAAGCCAAACGTGCCCGACATGAGGGCCCGGAGCATTCCGAGTATTCCGACATGTTAAAAACGTTAGCTTCACAAGTTAATTTCATGCATAATTATTTATTTCAAGATTACCCTACACAAAGTTATCAATCGCAACATTGTAACGATAGCGACAGCGATGTTTCTTTAAATGTCAGTGGCGAGTTATATAATGGTGATGGATCTACCTCACAACAAAATTCTACAGAATTTTCTTTGCCCGTTAATGTCGTTTTAAAAGAGCCTGCAATGTTGAAATCAGATGAACATATTCTAAAACGTCTGAATGATATTCAGCATTTTGAATCTGCTTCATGGTCCGATGTTAGATACTCGGATGTTCAAAAAAGATATTGTTCTACCCCCGGCTTTACCGAACTTGAATGTAACGATGAATTAAAACAATATGATAGATTGCCTAACTTATCTCTTACTGAAAGAGGTTTTGCAAGTATTACGCAAGGTTTACTGAAGCAACCTGAAGAACCGCGGTAGCCTAGTGGTATGGGTAATGGACTGCTGAGACGAGGTCTCGGGTTCGATCCCAGGTATTACCATGGCACACACCAATGATTTTTCGATGCTTTTCGAAGTTATGTGTGTATTTATCGCAGGTTTATAAGTGCCCGGTTAATGGCAATAGGCTCGCCACCTATTACATTGGGACCTAAACATAAACGGCGAAATGTGGGTGCTAGCACCTCTGCCTACCCCTTCGGGAAATATAGGCGTGAGTTTATGTATGTATGTATGTTACTGAAGCAGCACGAAGCTGTAGAAACCGGTTTTATAAATTTTATTTCATGGCTTAGATCTTCCGATACGGTTGATAGGACTAGCATAGAGTCCAAAATTAACGAGATATTTGTGCAAGGTGACTTTCAAAAGATATCCAATGATCTATTACAAATGGCTTGTGGTCACCGCGCAGACCTGATTCAACAGCGCCGGGACGCTATTCTTAAGTCAGTTAAGGATAAATTTACGAAAGCCACACTTCGTAAAATACCACCGTCATGTGAGAACCTGTTTAAAGATGATAAGTTGAGTTCAATATTAGAGAAACATGGGGGTACAAGTAAAGTTTTTTGGTCAACGAAATCGGCGAGTTCCAAAGTTGTAGCTTCGCAAGCTGGTACTAGCCAAAATATTAATAAACTCAAGCAACCTGCGCAAGGTTTGCCATATACACAAAGTTACTCAGGTAACCGTAATTTACCAATGGTACCTGCGCAAGGTCCCCCTGGTTATCCATCATTTTCAACATTTCCTGCGCAAGGAATGTATCCGTTTTATAATCAAGGTTTCATACCTAGAATGCCCGCGCAGGGTATGACCTTTCGTCCACGAGCACCCAGGGCTCAGGATACAGCGTATAGAACCCAGCAAGCAGGTAATTCACGCAAGGGACAACCTAAAAAGAAATTTTGACTCGACTTTCAAAGCAGGGCGCCTTCATCATTTCTATCAGATGTGGGAATATCACAAAGCGCCTCCCGTAATCTTGAAGATAATTTCAGAAGGGTACCGCATACCCTTCATGGAAAGGCCTCTGCTTCATGTCCCGGGAACGGGAAAAGACATAAAAACTTCATGTTCACCCGAAATGAAGTTGCATATTCAAGAAATGATGAACATGGGCGTTCTCGAGAGGGCTCAAACCAAACCCAGCTTTCTTTCCAATCTTTTTTTGATACCAAAAGACGACGGTTCATACCGTCCGATTTTCAATTTAAAAAACCTAAATCAATTTGTCGCCGTGAGCAAATTCAAGTTGATAAATCACGCCACAATCTCTTTGTTTCTCCAATCGGGCGACTGGGTCGCAAAGATCGACCTTCAGAATGCTTATTTTCATTTGCCCGTAGCAGTCAGTCACAGGCCTTTTCTCCGACTGATGTGGAACAACGAATTGCTACAAATGACTTGCCTGCCCTTCGGCCTGGCGTCAGCTCCAAAAGTCTTCACCGTGCTAACCTGGGTTGCACAGAAGCTACGAGACCGAGGCATACGCACCTTGGTTTACCTGGACGACTTTTTACTGGCCAGCCAGGACAAACACACACTCTCGACTCAGGTGAGTACAGCTATACAGTTCCTAGAATCGTTAGGGTGGCAAATCAATTACCAAAAGTCTGTGTTAAATCCCCAAAAAGCTATTCCATATCTAGGGATAATATGGAATACGTGGCAAAATGTGAAAGAATTGCCGGTAAAGAAACAGCTTTCTGTAAAAGAAAAACTCCTTCAAATTTTGCGTCGAAAGCGATGCAACCTGAGGGAGTTGCAAGGTCTGATAGGATCCTTAAACTTTGCAAGCCTGGTAGTACCCTACGGCCGGCTTCATTTCCGCAAGTTACTAAGTCATTCTCATACACTACTAAACAAGAACCCACTGGAAGTGGTCTCACTGCCAAAAAGGACCATATCAGATCTAAAGTGGTGGCTCCAAAATTATTCAAACAATTCGATGTTACATACCCCTGCCGTAACTCATTATCTGTCGACCGATGCTTCCGGTTCGGGATGGGGAGCTCAGATAAACAGCGAGAGCCTGAGCGGGAATTGGAAATACAGCGAACAAGACCTTCATTCGAATCTGAAGGAAATGTTGGCAATTTTGAAAGTCTTTCAAAACCATTGTCACCTGCTCAAAGGGACAACAGTTTCCATACAATCGGACAACAGAACGGTTCTGTCGTATCTCCGCAGGGAGGGAGGCACTCGATCCAAGCATCTTATGAGGTTAACATACAAAGTCTTTCACATTCTACAGAAGTACAGCATATCGCTATCTCTCCACCACCTGCCAGGCAAATACAATGTCGAGGCAGATCGATTGTCGAGAGGAGTCCGTCACCCGGAGTGGCACTTACTTCCACCCTTGACGGAGAAAGTATTTCTGAAATGGGGAAAGCCGGTAATAGATCTCTTTGCATCAGATCGAGCTCATGTAGTACCGAACTATGTGTCCCTGTACTCGAAAGACCATCAAGCACAGTTCATCGACGCCTTCACAAGGCGTTGGCACTTCAGCCTAGCGTGGATCTTTCCACCGCCCTATCTGATTCCCAAAGTGTTAGCCCACCTAAACAACGCATCTGGGATCTATCTGTTGATAGTCCCAAAGTGGCAGAAAGCCTTTTGGCGCCCCGATCTCAAGAGGAGAGCCATTGCTCCTCCATATACAATCCACAATGTCGAGGAGGTTCTGATAGATACTTCGACGAACCGGAACCCCACGAGGGTTCACGAACTGACACTGGAGATTTGGAAATGTGGGGGTGGAATCAAGCTCTCATAGGTTGGTCTGTAAATCAACGAAATCTTTTATTTGCTAGTTGGCGGGATTCTACGAAAAAATGTTATATGTCTGCATGGAAGCGTTGGTGCTCGTGGGCTATTAATAATAACATTTCGATTCGTTCTCCGTCAGGTACAGATCTTGCGAGATATTTGTCAGATTTGTATCTTATAGAAAACTTATCATACAATTCAGTTGTGTTGCATAAATCAGTTGTTTCAACTTTATGTGATCCTAATAAAACCCATAGTCTGAGTTCACACCCTGTTGTGATACGTATTTTAAAGTCTATAGCGCTCAAGAAACCTAAAATATTGAAACCCCCCATCTGGGACGTTGAAGTAGTCACTCGTTGGCTAGTGGACAATTTCGTTTCAAATTTCACGTTTTATGAATGTGCACAAAGAACAGCCTGTATTCTCCTTTTGTGTTCGGGTCGCAGGGTGCATGATCTTACCCTACTCTCTATAGATCCAGATCATTTCACCTTGTCAAATGATCATATTACCTTCTGGCCCCTTTTTGGGTCCAAAACAGACAGTTCCGAATACCGGCAATCAGGCTGGCGTCTACTTAATAATCCTGAAAACACTGCGCTTAATCCCGTCTTTTGGATTAAGGTCTTGATTAAGTTGTCTAAAGAGAGACGAGATGTATGTAAAAGCAATCATCTTTTTTTGACAGTTCGTGGTGCTCCAAAAGCGGCCAGTCGCACCGTCATTGCAAACTGGATAAAGTCTCTCTTGAAGAGAGCCGGAGTGCAAGCATCGGCAGGCTCCACGCGACCAGCAGTGGCTTCCAAAGATTGGCTGCTGAATCTCCCTTTAGAAGACATACTCGCGAGGGGTAATTGGAGGTCACGTGACACATTTACCCGATTCTACAGAAGAGAAATAAAACCTGCGGATGTGGTATCGTCTAATAGAACAATGTCTAATTTATTCTTACCTTTATGATTATTTTTTATGTTTTTATACTTAATAATTACTAATAATAATTAATATGATTGCTTAATTATTATTATTTTTTTTAGGCCAAATATTGTAGATGGTACTTTTTAATTTGAACTAAATTTTATGATTGTGTATTATTTAAATCTAAGTACCTACCTATACTTACCTACTGATGTTAATAATCAGAGTAAATTATTATGGTAATATATGCTTAGGTAAGCTTACTAGTATTATTAATAAGTTCAAACCTAAGGTTGTTGTTTTCTTTACCCGAAATTTAGCCTATTGAACATATTACACTTATCTAGTGGAATTTGGTCAAACTAACATCATTGCATTAATCACATTGGCGTTTTGTTTTTCCACCAGGCGATAACAGACACATCTCAAATATTATTAGGCTTCGAATAACAGTACAGTTGTTTAATGACAGCGTTTTACCTAAAAATAAAACGCTTATTAAATAACTTACTTTATTCGAAGCCTAAAGTTTTTATATCCTGCCTGGTGTTACTAAATAATTTAGTACTTAATAATATTATGACCCACAATGAGGTGTCCGGCGGAGAATCTCTCTGCCGTGACCTGCCTGGTGGAAAGAGGGGTAAGCCAGAAAAGGATAGCAATAGGCTAGAAAGAGACGACCCTATAGTAGAAACAAGTGTTGCCACTCTCAAATATTATTAGGCTTCGAATAAAGTAAGTTATTTAATAAGCGTTTTATTTTTAGGTAAAACGCTGTCATTTTTACAAAAATAATGTAAGGCTGAACTAAAAAAATATTTCCCCAAATTATGGGGAAAAAAGTTGATACTGGTATACATAATTAGTAAAAACTACCTACATAAATGAAATATTATAATATTGTAGTCTTTAATAAGCCAAATGTTCATAATCGTCAATGTAAACCTTTGAGAATGCCGTGAGGCAAAACCGGTTAGGCTAACAATAAAAATCTTGGAAAAAGTACCAGTGTGTTATCATCAATAATGTATAAAGTTTTAAATAAAAAAATAAGGGGGTATTGCCATATTGAGGTCATAGTCGTCATTGCATTCTGTTAATGCTAAAGAATTTCCCGCGTTCGGATCGTTTGGTATATGATATGACCAACCGTACCACCGTACGACACTGCAGGACAGGCGGAGCACAAGAGTCCTAAATATTGGCATAAAGTGTCGTTTAGAAATCTTTTAGATGTAATCCGTTAATTTTGTACGTTTTCGGTAATTTCAAACACATACCACGTGAATCTAATTCAAATCCTAAAAATATCTATGCCTGTTTTGGTATTAAGTTACTTTTTGTATAGTACTACATACAGTAGAAACTAATAGTATACAAGAACTGTTATTTAATTAATTAGATAATAATTCATACAACAACGGTCGGTAAATAAACAGAGATAAACATCAGTGGTTTATATATTACCTCCGCAAAAGGTTTTTCAAATTAAGAATAAATCTAAATGTACCGTCACCTTTAATAGTTAGAAATTTTTTTGATAAAAATTGACCAGGTTTATAATCACACTTTATAATTGCCCCGAGTACCTGTAATTTAGATATTTCTAGAACTATTTGTTTCTCGGCAAAGCACAGGTTAATGTTTTCGGGTTGTAGTAGGTATAGGTAAATGTAACTAGATTATAAGTATCAGGTATCAGCTTGTTGGTACCATATTAGGAGAGTACCCCAAATACGGGATAAGGTCTCATATGTACATCAATAACAACCATCTCCTATAACAGGTCGTCATAAGACACCTTACACGTGTGGACCTCCCCACCTAGGCTCATTATAGTTAAGACTATATATTACCCATGTATTAACCAAAAATATATTATTCTTATTTAACAGTCAGATAGCGTGTTTCACTTTACCCGTCTCTCCTCCAACATCGCATGGCGACCCTGCCAGCGGCATATATGGCGTCGGTACCGATACCGCCCATATAAGGTATCAATCTGAGATCCCGATCTCATGTTAGGTATTAGATAAACAAAGGCGAATACTTTGTATAAAATTCGACATGGGACACCAAGTCAGTACGACACAGGCGCCACCAGGAATCAAACGCGAAGAAATTTATACGCAAATTGGAAAGACTAACCAGATCGAACAGCATACTATTATCGCGCAAGGTATTTCGAACATTAACCTGTATTTTAGCATTTTCGTCGTAGTCGGACTATTGATAATAGCCGTGTTAGCCCTACGATATTTGAACATCTGTCTGAATAAAAAGATTGAGCGACGAGCCCAAGGCGAGGTCATCAAAACCAGGGGAGTGCAAGTGTAAAATGCGTACTTATTTAGAAGCTGTGAGGCAGAGGATGTCGATTTTCTGCGAAGCGAACTCCGTTACATGTCAATTAACTAGGATATATAGAATACAAGGGAGAACCGGCATTGTTTCATTTGTAGAAGGACCGAAAGGACACCCACTTTCTCCAGAGAGGATCACTAACCCAAAGCGTTGCATGTTGGAGAATACGCTTGATGTTGACTTCAGGGATGGAACAGTTGGAGTAGCGAAAATACTGCTGATATATGAAGGACTCACCTGCTGGATATGGAGCATCGTATGATTCGTATGGGAACGTGACACCACTTATCCAGAGTGGTAGGAATGCAGTCTAAAAAGATACACAGTGCAGTGTAGTGTAGTGCAAGTGATATCGTCGTACGAGCAAACGGGACAAACCAAGCGGGTGAATATTATAACTATAAGGTTTTATTAATATGTAATAAGTTTATCGGTTTAAAACATTATAATCATAGTTAATAGCTAGACAAACGCAAAATAATAAATGACAGATATAATAGAAAATTTAAATAAATCCCTTACAGAAATAAGAACATATTTAATAAAACTAGGCCCAAGTAGACGAAAAGGGGAAATATTAAAAAAAAAATTAGATGAAGCTAAGGCTATACAAGTAGATTTTCAAAAAACGATACAAATTGTCAGTGACCAAGTAGTAAAAGGGAACTTGCAAGAAGAAGCAACAACAATTAGTACATTGAGCATAAAGTTTACAGAGTTGTTTGGGGAAATTGAAGTATTGTGTAAAGAACAAAATCCAAGTGAAACAAAAAACATGGGTTCTTTTGATTTAAAAACGGCTTTACACCTGTTACCGGTGATGACCGATGATGGAAATGTAACACAACAGTTAATAGACAATATAGAATATTATAGTTCGACATTACAATCTAGTAGCTGCAAGGAGCAGTTAATTCAGTTCATTTTAAAGAGTAGACTGTCGCAAACAGCAAAATTAAGGTTAAATGAAAAATATGACAATATACAAGAATTAATAAGCGACATGAGATGTAAATTACTGGCACAGGAAGCTGCTACAACCATACAAACTAAATTACAGCAGATTCGCCAGAATGATACTTCTATAGAGGAATACGGCCAAGAATTAACGAAACTATTCGTTAACCTAACTATAGCACAAGCCAAGGGTGACACCAATAGTTACACAGTACTCAAACCTTTAAATGAAAAGATGGCGATAAAACGGTTTGCTGATGGTCTGCGAAATCGTAGATTAAGTACAATCGTGGCAGCAAGGAACTTCGACTCTTTAAAAGATGCAGTGCAAGCGGCGTTAGATGAGCAGCCCACAAGCACAACACCAGGATCAGAAGTTATAGGTATGTATAGCAACGTCAACAGAGGAAAATATAGTGCACGCGGAGGACATCAACAGAGACGAGGGTACAGAAGAGGATACAAGAGTACCGCATATGCGACTAACCGACCAAATAGTAGTCGACAAAATTACTACGAGGTACGTAACTCTCAAAGAGGACACCAGTCAGAAAACAGGTCTCCGAGAGGAAGAGGACACTACCGCGGAAGACAAACAGGTAGATTTCAAAATAACAACCAAAGATACAAAGGACGGCAGGAACAACCAAATGTCCATGTATTAACTGAACAAACCGAAGATAATAGCAACGAGTTTTTTCGTGACTAACCACAATTTATTTTCTAGTGGAAATTCAATAACTATTCAATTAAAGTCTGACAAATGGATGTGTTCATGGTTAATCGACTCAGGTGCTACAATATCAGCGATAAAAAATGAATATATTAAACAACAGGGAATAGAAATAATAAAAAAAAAAATAATGATAAATGGTATTGGAGGTAGTATCGAAGCTATGGGATACGTCAAGTTAAATTTAGAAATAGGGAGTGACCCTATAACACATACGTTTTTCGTATTTAACAAATTACCTTGTTCAACAACTGGAATTTTGGGAGACGATTTTCTTAATAAATATAAAGTTATATTGAATTATAATAACAAGACCGTATCGTTTTCAACGGAGAGATGCAAAGTAACAACTATAAAATATAAGGACAGTAGGCATAAATCGTGTATCACTTTGTCACCACGAACTGAGTCAATACATTATGTAGAAACGAGTCAAACCGGGGAAGGAATAATTCATGCGCAAGAAATTTGTGAAGGAGTTTTAATCGCAGGGACTTTAGTACAACCAATTAATGGTAAAATACCACTACTTATTCTTAATACAACTAATACAGAAATACAACTGAAGGAATTTGAACCCGAAATACATAATTAGAAGACTACCCCTTTACACCCGAGAGATGAAGTTCTTCTATATCGTGTTTAAATGTTATTGCTTATCTTCCATAGTGTTCAAATATTATGAGAAAAATGTTGAAAAAATTCCTGGTACACCTGGTTTCCAGCAATCAGACCCTCACGATTGTGAGTTTCAGGAAATAATTGTAAGTCGCACGATCGTGAGTCTGTGTTATTGTATGGCAATATAACAAGGAAAATAGTAAAATAACGATTGATTATTATAAACATAATATTTATTTTAATAAAATATTATAAAATCAACGCTTTTACATTACTTTAATCAGTCTTTTAGACGTAAGTTAAACAAAATACAAATTTTTTGAACACACTAGTGGTATTTTTGGTAAGTGATCATAGGAACTATATGTACTTATTTAAATAATCAGCCTCATTAAGGTTCAGTTGAAAAATAAAATAAACTTCGTATTTTTGACGTGATAACTCTTGAAACAATTTTTATCTCGTGACAAACATAAATATACATTACATTTCTCGCATCGAATTTTTGAACGACTGCCACAATTTTCCATTCGACAGGATCTAGGCGCTTTTATATCATCACTGATAGGATAGTGATCATATCCATCATATCTTTTTGCTAACGATGGTGCAATTGCTGGTCTACAGGTCGTGGTTTATTTTTCACGACCTGCCGTAGCTTACAGCGTCCTGTGAAGGGGATCATCTGCTCATCAATTGAGTAGAATCCCGGTACTCTTAACAATTTGTTACAGCCTTCTTTTACTTTGTCAATCATGGGTTGCACCTTCCATAGTGGGTTATCCACTTCGTTTGGAGCTGGTGAAGCGGACTCGACAACATGGAGTGCATTACGAAGAGTGAGAAACCTGTCTCTTGTCATAAGGTCAGCGATCAAGGCTAGCTTCATGCCAACTCTCCAATACATTGGTACTCGAGGGTAAGGAATAGCAAATAATTTAGCTATTTCAGCACTTGAAGATTTAAGTTCATGACCCGTAGTGCGTAGGTGATATAAGTTGGAACAATGAGAGATTTTTTCTAAAAATTGTGTATTAAAATAGTCATGAAAATATTCAATGGGTTGTCTTACCGGGTTTATTGGTAAAGCAGAATAGTTGTGAACCTTTTCTGTAAAAGTAGTTTGCTTCCATATTCGCTTTCTTGTAACTCTAGGTACTGAAGTTGCCCCTCGTCCACTTGAAGGCCTTCTTCCACGACTACTTACTGGCGATCTCGATCTGTCACTTGTAGATGGCGAACATCTCGATTCTCGTACAGTAGATCGTGATTTTCGCGAAGTCGTTCTTAAATTTGGCGAGACTGGCAATTCACACAGCGGCGGTGACGGTAGTGGTACTATTGCCATGGAGGAAGATGGTATTTCTTCGTCATCCTGTTCTTCCTCTGACACGTCGTCTGCAGTGTACCGGAACAAGACGTATGGATCGAATTCAGTTTCATCTTCGTCTAAATCCTCAAAATCTGAGATATTTCCGTCCGCCAAAAGGTCACAAATTGTTTGGTCCTTGAGTGAACGCTCTGAAAGTAAAAAAAAACATGCATTTATGAATAAATTAAGGTAAAAGACAAAGTAACATTTGTTATTAAGTTTACGTAGTACAATCGAGGTACCACGATCGTGCGAGTTTTAATTTTGAGGAACGGTATCAACCGATAAATAAAGTAATGTTCAAAAAACACATGTAGTATTGTTTAACAACTATTAAAGTAGCAACTTACATAAAAAAATGTTAGTAAACCATTAACATTACGAAAATATCAAATACTTACTTGTTCGAGCCGCGTGGTCAAAAAACGCAGCCATCTCTTTGGTATCTTCCGGACCACTGACGCGTTTCAACCTGTCCTTATAGTAATAAAGTGTGTTTTCGCGGGTACTCAGATAGTCTCACGATCGAGCGACGACGGTTGCGTCCGCAAAAGTTGTTTTGTGTGTAGTGTAGATTTTTTCAAAGTCAAAACTCACGATTGCTTAAGCTCGGGTGCAAAGGGCTACAACTGTTGTAACATCGAAAAAACAACTAAGGATGCCAGTAGAGTAAAACGTGTGTTCTCGCAATTAAACTTAAACCATCTAAATCAAGAAGAAAAAATAGAAATTGAAAAGATATGTGCTAGATATGCTGATGTTTTCCAATTACCAGAAGATAGATTAACTGTAACGAATCTATACAAGCAAACTATCCACTTAAAACCCAATGCAGATCCATGTTTTGTAAAAAACTATAGAATACCCCATGCACAAAAGGAAGAAATGAATAACCAAATAGATAAAATGTTACAAGACGGAATAATAGAACCAACACGAAGCGAGTGGTCTAGTCCAATATTACTAGTTCCAAAGAAAGCTGATTCGTCAGGTAATAAAAAATGGAGACTTGTAATTGATTATAGAAAATTGAATGACAGAATACAAGACGACAAGTTTCCACTCCCAAATATAACAGAAATACTAGACTCGTTATCAGGATCCATCTATTTTACACACTTAGATTTGTTTTCTGGATACTACCAGCAAGAGCTAGAAGAAGAATCAAGGAAATATACAGCGTTCTGCTCTGGACAATATCGGATGACGCGACTACCCATGGGATTGAAAATTAGCCCGAGTGCGTTTAGTAGAATGATAACATTAGCTATGTCCGGGTTAAGTTACGAAAAGTGTTTTGTCTATTTAGATGACATTGTTGTTTTCGGTAGAAACTTACAAGTCCATAACAAGAATCTTATAGATGTACTACAAAGACTCCAACAAGTAAACCTCAAGTTAAACCCACAAAAATGCAATTTCTTAAAGAAAGAAGTATTATATCTAGGCCATGTAGTGTCCAAAGAGGGTATCTCACCGGATCCAGAAAAAATTAAATCTATTAAAAATTATCCAACCCCAAGTAATGAAAAAGAGGTAAAAAGTTTCGTAGCTATGGCAAACTATTACAATTCCAAACTTTGCAGATAAAGCATATTATTTAAATAAACTAAGTAAAAAGAATACCAAATTCCATTGGGACAGTAACTGTCAGAAGTCGTTTGAGGATTTAAAAAACGCCATGGTATCACCACCAGTTTTACAATACCCAAATTTTAACCCAGACAACGAGTTTGTGCTGCATACAGATGCATCAGGATACGGTTTGGGTGCCGTATTATCGAACGGTGATGGTAGACCAGTAGCATATACCAGTAGGAGTTTAAATAAAGCTGAAAGTAATTACGCAACAATTGAGAAAGAATTGCTGGCTATTGTATGGGCCACAAAATATTTCAGGCCGTACCTTTATGGTAGACATTTTAAAATAAAAACAGACCATAGGCTATTAGTTTACTTATTCAGCATGAAAGACCCATCAAGCAGGTTAACTAAATTTAGACTTGCGTTAGAAGAGTATAACTTTACTGTCGAGTACGTAAAAGGAGTAGAAAACACAGCTGCAGATGTGTTATCTAGAATAAAAATAACACTCGCTCAGCGATATTCGCTAAGCGATTTTTGTAGCTCTAGCTTTACTCGTTACTCGTTCATCGTTCCCAGTGAGACAACTACCTACCCGTCCCGATGTTTGTCATCAAATCTTGCATTTGAGATTTGATCCACTTCCCGGTTACCGATTGGGCGGAAATTTTGCACACATGTGTAAATTGCGTGTACAGTCGAATTCAAAAGTGCAGTAGCAATCCTACGTAACTATAGCGTCAACATTCTAGCGCTACTTGTGACCTTTTTCTTTTAAGACAATTTACACACACACATAAATTGTTCTTCCACTACGTAAGCAACCCGTGGTCGAGTGGTTAAAGCATGAGGTTTGTGGAAATGCAAAGGTTGATGGTTCAAATCCTCCGATCTTGCAATAACACTTTTTGTGTTTCATTTATAAAGTAATATCATTGTATTATTCGTTAAATTTTAGCAAATATCAACATAAAATGTAAAAAGAATGCCAACTTCATGCAAAATTACTTTATCAATATTTAAAATTATATGTTTGTCATAAATATAAAAAATCGTTATAAGCTGGAATCGAACCTGGAACCTCTTATCATTGTGCATCTATAGTATCTTGCTTAACCCACTTAGCTATCAGTTAATTTACTAAGTTGGTAAATTACTGTATTAGCATCTAATGACACATACACACATATGTAAACACAAAACCGGGCCGGCGCGCGGTCGCACGCCACGCCATTTTGAGCCTTGTTGTGCTAATGCACTTATGAACTCTGACTGTACCTATAGAGGCATGGTGCTGATCTGCTGATAGAGCTGGAAGGTGGCCAAAGGAACTTCACCACGTCATGGTATCCGTATCAATTATACGGGGCCCCCGGGCTACGGGGGTCCAAACTTGCGCAATCAAAAATTGGGTCATTCACCATCTCGCGATCGTCAAATTCGCGAGCGCGCGCGAGTTGGCAATTTGTAATTTCGAATTATTTTTTCGTCGTCATCTCGCGCGCATGCAGTCAGCAAGTACAGTCAGATAAAAAAGGATCAAATAAAACATGAAAAAGAAAACTAATGTATACTCGCGTCTTTACCTGCATTGGTTGATGCGCTGCGAATGTTTTTTTTTTCATCTTAGATTTCGATATAGACTTGCGAAGTGAGACTAGGCCACTAGGGGGACACGGCCGATATTATGATATCTGTTATGAGTAGCTATTTTATCTTAAAAATAAATAGACGTAAGGCCTATTCATAACATTTAATACAAAAATATAATAAATAACACAATATATTGGAATTGCAAGTAATTTAGTGTTGATCTAATGCATCAGCAGCAAGCGACGTAGGCGCGTGTGACGTCACGAGCGCGACGTCTGCGTACGCGGCGGTTCCGTTCAGCACCTGCAACATGATGTACTACATGTAGCTCCTGCTCTCGTACGGCGGCTCTACTCTCGCGAGAGTGCTCGCAGAGTGCACTCGTACGAGAGTGTACTCTGCCGCTGCCGAGTACTCCCTCTGTTAGAGTGAGTGAAACATCATGAGGCGAGGCGAATGTGGTAGCATTCACGGCCTGTGCGTCTCGCCTGCTCTCGCTCCCGTGGCCTTCGTTCTGAGAATACTATATTCTCAAAATATTACATTCGCAAAACATTACATTAGCAAAACATTATATTCTCAAAATATTAGCTGTATAATCCACGCGCAATCAAAAAGGTAAGGAACCTTGTCAAAGAAAATCGAAAATGACAGTTCTCAAGTAGTGTTAGTAAAATAAGTGAGCTTGTAGGGCGTACCTACCTAATCCCTGGATCAACTGAACCGATTTTAAAAATTGTTCTACTAATAGAAGGCTACATATTTGTGAGTGTCATAGGCTATAAATGGGTTGCGGGAAATATATAATTTTATTATGGGACATCATTCACGCTGCATACATTTTTGGTCCAAAATTGAAAGTGCTGTCCAAAGAAAAAAAACACGATATTTCGTTAGAGCTTGTTTAGCATTTTTTATTACAGCGTCAAAGTTGAGGACCACTTCCCTTGGTTTTATTTGAGTTCAAAAATCTTGAAAACATAATTTTTTTATGTTACGAGCTATTGAAAATGAATGAAAAATATTCTTCTATATTGGAAAAATAGTTAATAAAAGCAATAAATAAAATCGGCCAAGTGCGAGTCGGACTCGCCCATGAAGGGTTCCGTAGTAGCAAAGGCGAAAATTGCGGTTTATGACGTATTAAAAAAAAACTACTGACTGGATCTCGTTCGAACCAATTTTTAGTGGTAGTTTTCATGGCAATTTACATCATATATTTTTTTTAGATTTATCATTCTCTTAGTTTAGAAGTTAGAGAGGGGGGACACACATTTTTCCACTTTGGAAGTGTCTCTCGCGCAAACTATTCAGTTTAGAAAAAAATTATGTTAGAAACCTCAATAGCATTTTTAAAGACCTATCTATAGATAACCCACACGTATGGGTTTGATGAAAAAAAAAATTGAGTTTCAGTTCTTAGTATGGGGACCCCCAAAAGGCGAATGGGCGTTTCGTCCCATATGGTGTAACACTTTTTGACCTATATCAAATGAAAGGTCTCAATGAGTGTATTATTTTTTTGTATGGACATAAATCTGTATTTCGTGCAGGGTAAAAGTTGTGGGGGTTTCAGTTACTAAGAAAGTATTTAATTTATTTTAAATAATTATTGTTTTTATGACAAAATACTTATTTATTTATGCTATTTTTACCCGACTATGTTAAAGCCAAAGGAGGATTATGATTTTGACAGGCTATGTATGTATGTATGAACTATGTATGTATATTCACTAATTGCCTCATAGCTCTTCAACTACTAATTAGAACTGGACAAGTAAGGTATTGTTAGAAGTGTCTTGATCGTCCACTTATTATAGGCTATATAATGTGTCACTGAATTTAATGTGGCGCCCTCTAGCGGTCATAAAGTACTGCGTTAAAAAATAAAATTGAGGTAAATATACCGTGTTTGATATCAAATTAAAGGCCTTAATTAGTACATTTCAAATATGTATAAATTATTGGGATTTTTGAATGAAAGGACATCACCCATTTTAGTCCAAAATTGAAAGTGCCGGCCAAAGAAAATAAATACGATATTCCGTTAGAACTTGTCCTCGCTAGCATTTTCTATTACAACGTCAAAGTTGAGGGACCACTGCGCTTGGTTTTATTTGAATTTAAAAATCTTGGAAACATACATTTTTTATGATACGAATTATTAAAAATAAATGAAAAACTTTATTCTATATTGGAACAATAGTTAATAAAAGCAATAAAAAATAACCCCATATTGCACATCGTTGTATTTCGTCCATTTATTTAGGTCCATAATGGAAAGTGCTGGCCAAAGTACCTATACAAATATGAAATTCCGTTAGAGCTTGTCCTCGTTAGCATTTTTTACTATGGCGTCAAAGCTGAGGGACCACTGCTCTCAGTTTTATTTGAGTTCAAATATCTTGGAACCATACATTTTTATGATATGAATGATTAAAAACGAATAAAAATCATTGTTCTATATTGGAAGAATAGTCAATAAAATCAATAATAAATAAACCCCATTCTGCACACCGTTGTTTTTCACCCATTTATTTAGGTCCAAAATGAAAGTGCCGGCCAAAGAATACGAGTATGATATTCTGTTAGAGCTTGTCCTCATTAGTATTTTTAAATAATTTTTAAAATAATATTCTATTCTATTCTATTCTATTACGGCGTCAAAGCTGAGGGTCCACTGCCCGACTAACGGAATGTCATATTTGTATTCTTTGGCCGCTACTTATTTTCAATTTAGCACCTAAATAAATAGACGAAAAACAACGGTGTGCAGTATGGGGTTTATTTTTTATTAGTTTTATTAACTATTCTTCCAATGTAGCACGACATTTTTTATCCATTTTCAATAGTTTGTGTCATAAAAAATGTATGTTTTCAAGATTTTCGAACTCAAATAAAACCGAAGGAAGTGGTCCCTCAACTTTGACGCCCCAATAAGAACAAGTTCTAACGAAATATCGTATTTGGCCAGCACTTTCAATTTTGGACCAAAAATGTATGCAGCGTGAATAATGTTCTTTTGAAGCATTTATTATGCTAACTATTCAAATCGATTTAGAAAGAGAAAATTAAAATATTGGTTTCTGCTTTTAATTTTTTTTGTTTCATGCTTTTTATATACTTATAATAATAGCAGGTTTTATGGAAATCGGTTCAGCGGTTACCACCGCTGAACCGATTTCCATAAAACCTGCTGTATCGCGATATATAAATTATGACCTTTCATTTGATACCCAATACGGGTATATTTGAAAATAGATTAGATTTTGGATTAATTTTCATTCCTCATAATATATTTCAAATGGTTGAACCGATTTTTATGAAACATAGCTAAGAATACTCTCGACTAAACCATCTTTCGATCAAAAGAAACAGAATTGAATTCGGTTCAGCCGTTTGGGAGCTACGATGCTACAGACAGACTGACACACACGCACACACATACACACACACACACACACACTCACACGTCAAACTTATAACACCCCTCTTTTTTTGTTAAAAATATGTGATCGGTACAACCATGAACCATGTCAACCAGTAGGTGAATTAACCCTAGTTGAGTCAACCGTAGTTGTAATGACCGTCGGCGAAATGATACAAAACCGTAGAACTATACTGCAAAGCCTAATTGCACAAAAAATATTTTTTACTTACACCCTTATAACTTTGGACCTGCACGAATTTCTGATAAAAATCTTTCATTTTTACACATAAATAGACTAAATGAACATGTTTACACTAGTCGCAACTTGTTACAAGGGTTGGGACGCAGCTCATACAAAAGTGCCCGTTCTCCTTTAATGCTTTTTTTTTTATTTTTGTGTGAAATTCTTAATGCGGTTCACAGAATACATCTTCTTACCAAGTTTCAACAGCATAGGCCTTATAGTTTCGGAGAAAAGTGGCTGTGACATACGGACGGACAGACAGACAGACAAACGGACGGACAGACATGACGAATCTATAAGGGTTCCGTTTTTTGCCATTTGGCTACGGTACCCTAAAAATAAACCCCATACTGCATTTCTATCTTTTTCGTCCATTTATTTAGGTCCATAATTGAAAGTGACGGTGTAAGAAAACAAATGTATTCCGTTAGAGCTTGTCTTCATTGGCATTTTTTTCCTTTCATGGTCAACTGAGCCCACATCCCATTGAGCCCGGGGGCTCAGTTGACCACGTTCGTTTTTTTTTGGGAGTGATTCAGCCCACTAACCAGCCAACTTACCCTGTGGGCTCAGTTAACCACTTGCTACGGCTATGGGTCTACTCAGCCCGTGGGCACAGTTAACCACTTGCTACGGCTATGGGTCTACTCAGCCAGTGGGCGCAGTTAACCACTTGCTACGGCTATAAGTCTACTCAGCCTGTGGCTCAGTTAACCACTTGTTACGGCTACGGGTTTACCCAGCACACACCCAGTACGCGTACACAATATGCAAATTGGCAGATTTAAGGGAATTACTATAAGATGCTTTCAATAATTAATAATAAGAGATAATTATGGTATATGCCCATCCAGTAACACGCAAACGAGTAACACTGTTACTGGTTGGGAACAAAATTCCCAACGGGTCACAGGTGTCACTGGATTCTGTTCTGTGCAGGAAGTTGTATGTGAACAAAATAAAAAGCAATGATTCCCTAAAAGAAGAAATGAAAACATCGAAGTAAATGATACAATTATTGAAATACTAATGGACTTTGAAAAAGGTAAAAGGAGTTTAGTTGTTTATTGAGCTTTTAAGAATGTATAATAATGTATATCCCTACTAATATTATAAATGTGAAAGTAACTCTGTCTGTCTGTCTGTCTGTCTCGCTTTCACGCCCAAACCACTGAACCGATTTTGATGAAATTTGGTATAGGGGTAGATTAGACCTCGAGAAAGGACATAGGCTATGTTTGGTCGCGATAACCGACATCCACGCGGGCGGAGCCGCGGGCAAAAGCTAGTATTATATAAATGTATAATGTATTTACTTGCCCTGGGCTGATTGAATGGATCGCAGTATGCCATTGCATCAATAAATAACTAGATTGTAGTTATTTAGTTTTATGGGAAGAGAAAAAAAAATGGATAATGAATGATCCAAAATAATTGAATCTCAATTATTTTTATTTAAATAATTTTTAAATAAAAAACCATTCCCTGTTTGTTTAAATGTTTTAGTTTATGCAAAAGTGAGCAAAAATTCTAGATTCGGCAGTTTAAATGGATATTTTGTCCGTGTGCTGGGTAAACCCTTAGCCGTACCAAGTGCTTAATCGAGCCCACGGTCTGAGTAGACCCATAGCCGTAGCAAGTGCTTAACCGAGCCCACAGTCTGAGTAGAAACATAGCCGTAGCAAGTGGTTAACTGAGCCCACGGGCTGAGTAGACCCATAGCCGTAGCAAGTGGTAAACTGAGCCCGCAGGTTAAGTTGGCTGGTTAGTGGGCTGAGTCACTACAAAAAAAAAACGAACGTGGTCAACTGAGCCCGCGGGCTCAATGGGATGTGGGCTCAGTTGACCATGAAGGGATTTTTTTATTATGGCGTCGTTTTATTTGAGTTCAAAAATTTTCAATAAAATAAATGAGATCCGATTCTCAGCACTCCATGAATTCAACGTGAGGTCGCCGGGTCCATAGCGTGATACAGAGAGGAACACCGTGACGGCGACTGGGACTTGCGACCCAGATGTAGGTTTAGGGTGACCACCGTGTGATGCATCAGCGCTCACCGCCACCGTCAGTAGTGTTCCCCCCCTACCTATCCAAATTTGGTAAGATCCTATCAATGCCGCTTTTGATATTCGATTTAGTAAAGAGCTTACTGAAGCTCTTGGCAATCCGAGGTCTTTCAGAAGGTTGTACAGGGATTTAGCTGGAATTCCCCTTGCTCCTACTTCTACGGCGTAGAGTTTAACCACGTAGCCGTTTTTGGTTAACTCGTTAGTCAAGTCAAAGTATTTGTTTGTCATTATAGGAATGAAGAAAAGGAATGAAAAATATCGTATTATATTGAAAGAATAGTTGATAAAAGCAATAAATAATAAAGTAATAAAAAATAAAATACACGTGCAATAGTTTTATCTATGAAAATGTATGTATAATGTTGACGAATGTGGCATAATGTGACTGTAATATTATAATAAATTGGAAAAAGCGAAATCAATTCTCGGGCGGGACTCGAACCCGCGATCTTTCCCTTACAGGGGGAATTAAATTAAATCGCTGGTTAGAGTCCCGCCCGAGAATTGATTTCGCTTTTTCCAATTTATTATAATTTGTTTAGTCTAGCAAACTAATTGCTTTAAAATTATCTCGACTGTAATATTTCTCATTCTTTTTCCTCTCAGCTGGAAATTAACGCAACTGGGAATGAACTCCCAGTTGCATCCGATGCTTGCACTTCGAAGTGTGGGGTCAGCTTTAGCAGTCTTAACTGCAGATTTGGTTAGACCTCGATATCTTCCATGAAGCGACTGCCATCTGACCTCAACAACCCAATGGTGACATTAGGCGATATCGAAGCATTGCAGCTAGACGGTTGTTGTTGGACTTTCTAGGGCTCCAACTACCCGTAACGACTACCATAGATGTTCGTATGGCAACCGGGACCGACGACGGCTTAACGTGCTTTCCGAGGCACAACTAGACCAATGCAAATACCCATATTCATGAATACAAATATTTGCACTGAGCAGGGATCGAACCCGCGCCTCCTGCGTAGCGGCCGCATTCACTACCGGTACGCCACGGAGGCTGTCAATTTCTCATTCATTTTCAATTATTCGTATCATAAAAAATGTATATTCCTAAGATTTTTAAACTCAATAAAACTGAGGGCAGTGGTCCCTCAACTTTGACGGCATAATAAAAAATGCAAATACGAACAAGCTCTAACGAAATAATGTATTTTTTTAAATTAACATAGAAGTCCAATGTCACAATGACAACAAAAACAAAAAAAAACATTGACAACAGAACATTTTAAAACGATACGAACGAATAACGAACACATTTTTCTATTGAAAATTAAAATATTAAAAAATAAAAACTGTTTTTAGAAAAATATTAATTAGCTTTCTATAACTCCGATAAATCCTGCAAGCATTCTTCGCTCGATATTTCACTTTTCAAAAATTTTGAAATTATTTTATCAGCTTGATCCGATTTTTCAATATCTTGTTTTTTATCTTGTTTTGCGAACATAATATGTATTCTGAGAACTAAAATACATTCATCTTCTGCTATGAGAATACTTTTGCACTTGATTTTACAAGAAATAATATTTTGAGAATATAATGTTTCGCTAATGTAATGTAAACAGGACACATACAGGCGCACTGTACCTGGGCGGCGGCTGGTGCGCGTAGTGCGGCGCGTAGTGCGCGGGCGGCGCGTAGGGCTTGAGCGGCTCGCGCATGAGCGAGTGGTAGAGGTTGAGCGCGTCCACCAGCTCGGCGCTGAGCTGCGTGAGGCGCGCTATAGGACACATACAGGCGCACTGTACCTGGGCGGCGGCTGGTGCGCGTAGTGCGGCGCGTAGTGCGCGGGCGGCGCGTAGGGCTTGAGCGGCTCGCGCATGAGCGAGTGGTAGAGGTTGAGCGCGTCCACCAGCTCGGCGCTGAGCTGCGTGAGGCGCGCTATAGGACACATACAGGCGCACTGTACCTGGGCGGCGGCTGGTGCGCGTAGTGCGGCGCGTAGTGCGCGGGCGGCGCGTAGGGCTTGAGCGGCTCGCGCATGAGCGAGTGGTAGAGGTTGAGCGCGTCCACCAGCTCGGCGCTGAGCTGCGTGAGGCGCGCTATAGGACACATACAGGCGCACTGTACCTGGGCGGCGGCTGGTGCGCGTAGTGCGGCGCGTAGTGCGCGGGCGGCGCGTAGGGCTTGAGCGGCTCGCGCATGAGCGAGTGGTAGAGGTTGAGCGCGTCCACCAGCTCGGCGCTGAGCTGCGTGAGGCGCGCTATAGGACACATACAGGCGCACTGTACCTGGGCGGCGGCTGGTGCGCGTAGTGCGGCGCGTAGTGCGCGGGCGGCGCGTAGGGCTTGAGCGGCTCGCGCATGAGCGAGTGGTAGAGGTTGAGCGCGTCCACCAGCTCGGCGCTGAGCTGCGTGAGGCGCGCTATAGGACACATACAGGCGCACTGTACCTGGGCGGCGGCTGGTGCGCGTAGTGCGGCGCGTAGTGCGCGGGCGGCGCGTAGGGCTTGAGCGGCTCGCGCATGAGCGAGTGGTAGAGGTTGAGCGCGTCCACCAGCTCGGCGCTGAGCTGCGTGAGGCGCGCTATAGGACACATACAGGCGCACTGTACCTGGGCGGCGGCTGGTGCGCGTAGTGCGGCGCGTAGTGCGCGGGCGGCGCGTAGGGCTTGAGCGGCTCGCGCATGAGCGAGTGGTAGAGGTTGAGCGCGTCCACCAGCTCGGCGCTGAGCTGCGTGAGGCGCGCTATAGGACACATACAGGCGCACTGTACCTGGGCGGCGGCTGGTGCGCGTAGTGCGGCGCGTAGTGCGCGGGCGGCGCGTAGGGCTTGAGCGGCTCGCGCATGAGCGAGTGGTAGAGGTTGAGCGCGTCCACCAGCTCGGCGCTGAGCTGCGTGAGGCGCGCTATAGGACACATACAGGCGCACTGTACCTGGGCGGCGGCTGGTGCGCGTAGTGCGGCGCGTAGTGCGCGGGCGGCGCGTAGGGCTTGAGCGGCTCGCGCATGAGCGAGTGGTAGAGGTTGAGCGCGTCCACCAGCTCGGCGCTGAGCTGCGTGAGGCGCGCTATAGGACACATACAGGCGCACTGTACCTGGGCGGCGGCTGGTGCGCGTAGTGCGGCGCGTAGTGCGCGGGCGGCGCGTAGGGCTTGAGCGGCTCGCGCATGAGCGAGTGGTAGAGGTTGAGCGCGTCCACCAGCTCGGCGCTGAGCTGCGTGAGGCGCGCTATAGGACACATACAGGCGCACTGTACCTGGGCGGCGGCTGGTGCGCGTAGTGCGGCGCGTAGTGCGCGGGCGGCGCGTAGGGCTTGAGCGGCTCGCGCATGAGCGAGTGGTAGAGGTTGAGCGCGTCCACCAGCTCGGCGCTGAGCTGCGTGAGGCGCGCGTGGCGGCGGTCGGCGCGCTCCAGCGCCGCGTCCACGAGCGCGCCCATGGCGTGCGCGCGCGCCTCCAGCCGCGCCAGCGCCGCCTCGTCGTCGGCGGCGCCGGGCGCGCGCGGGTCGGCGTCGTGCAGCGCCGCCAGCGCCGCGTCCATGGCGCGCTCGTCGATGGCGGCGGGCGCCTCCTCGGCCGGCGCGGCGGGCGCGGCGGCGGGCGGGCTGGCGCGGCGCGGCGAGCCCAGCTCGGCCGTCACGAAGTTGGCCGGGAACAGCCCCTCGCCGCGCTCGTTGTGCCCCTTCCACCAGTTGGGGTCCGTCGAGTCCGTCACGTGAACTGCGAGAGGATGGCGATCGGCGCGTTACGCTCGTGGGAGTCGACGCGACCGCGACGTCTCGGGCGGACCGACGACCGATACGTATGTACCGATGCTTATCGGTACGCGTCGAAGCGATATAGACTATGTCGTATCGCTTCGTCGGCTGGACGCATACATACATATATTCACGCCTGTCGACAGGATTAGAACGAGGGTTCTATTCCTGCATAGTGATTTAATATTAATAAAAATCGGGCCCGAGGTTCTTTCGAGGAATTTTCGCCTATCATAGTTCCGGATTTAGCCACGCTCGTTCCCCTTCTTGCGACCTCTAGTCGCCGCTTGCCGCTCGCCGCTTACCTATCTCGCCGGCCAGGAACGTGAGCTCGTTGTCCTCGGCCGCCTCGAAGTCGTAGAGCGCGCGCACCTGGCGCGGCGGCGGCGGGGGCGGCGGCGGCGCGTCGGGCGCGTCCACGCGCGGGTAGAGCGCGGCGGGCGCGGGCGCCTCGCGCAGCGACAGCGAGATGGCGCGCGCCAGGTCCTCCTGCTCGCGCGCGGCGGCGGCCCGGTCGGGCGCGGCGCCGGGCGCGGGCGCGGGCGCGGGCGCCGCGTCGCCGCGCAGCTTGGCGTGCAGCGAGGGGATGAGGTCGAGCTGCGGGTCGTCGCGGAACTCCTGCTCGGCCCACTTGCGCAGCAGCGCGCGCAGACGCGCCGCCACGGCGGGCTGCGCGCGTGCCAGCAGGCGGCGGAACTCCTGCTCGAAGTCGCGGCTGGCCACCTCGAGGTGGAAGGCGCGGCCGCAGTTGGCCACGCACGCGTCCAGCAGCGTGGCGGCGTGCACCTGCACGTGCGGGTCGTGGTGCGCCAGGCGGCGCAGCACGGCGCGCAGGCAGTCCTTGGCGGCGGCGGGCGAGGCGCCGGCGCGGTCGCAGATGTCCATGATCAGCCCCCACTCCTCGCTCGTGTTGTTCTCGCTCGTCGCCCTCTCTGCGGAACGTTGTCGAACCTGAAGTCTCGTGTATTTACTACGTTTCCGATCCATGCATCGTGCTTATCTTCCCGGGCTTCGTTAATTTAACAATTCTATACCAGCAAGTAGATACACAGACAGGAATAATTATAATGCACCTACTTTTTATATATAATGCACCTACTTTTTAATTCTTTGGACCACCGATTAGGTTGACTGGTAGAGAATGCCTATGGCATTAAGTCCGCCTCTGTACATATATGTGCATGAAGTTTTAATAAATCACTATCACTATCATCACTACATATTATAAAACAAAATCGCTGTTGCTGTCTGTCCGTCCCTATGTATGCTTTAATCTTCAAAACTACACAAAGGATTTTGAAGCGGTTTTTTTTAATAGATAGAGTGATTCAAGAGGAAGGTTTATATATTATGATTCTATAATACATACATAATATTGTAGACAAACACTGACAAATTTAGAGATAATACCACACCGGCGGAAAATATGGCGGTACGAAGTTCGCCGGGTCAGCTAGTAAAAAATAAAATTTATCTCAATATTTTTTAAATTACTTAAACTTTTTTTAAATCCTTCGATATTCGGTAACCCTTATGATATTTTCAACTACCAGGCCAGGCCCACAATTTTGCAAATATTTTGAACTCTCTCTATTTTGAATAAGTTGAAAATATCATAAGGGGTACCAAGTATCAAAGGATTTTAAAAAAGTTTGAGTAATTTAAAAAAAAAAAAGTAATTTGTAACAAATCATACACTCAGTTCCTTCCTGTTGACTTGACTTGTTGTATGATGTGATATTCAACTTGAGTTAACTCGAGTCATATTTTGTCTGAGTTGGCCCATCACTAATCCCTACTAATATTATAAATGTGAAAGTAACTCTGTCTGTCTGTCTGTCTGTCTTTCTGTCTGTCTGTCTGTCTGTCACGCCCAAACCACTGTACCGATTTTGATGAAATTTGGTATAGGGGTAGATTAGACCTCGAGAAAGGACATAGGCTATGTTTGGTCGCGATAACCGACATCCACGCGGGCGGAGCCGCGGGCAAAAGCTAGTATAAAATAATGCAAAGCTCAGTTTCTAAGCAACGGTGGTGACAAATGTCATCAAATCTGAATCTCTTTGAAACATACAAATTAGTCTAATACTAACCTTATGTGTGGCATATAATTAGGCAACATTAGGTACAAACTAAACATAAGGGGCACATTTCTAGTACAAAAACAACACTTCACACCAGACCTTTGCAGATAAGCAAACATTCACCTCTGTCGATGTTCGCTTATCTGGCTTTCTTCATCACCAATATGCGTTGTTCAAAAGTTGGCGTGAATCACTTACACCATCTTTACTATACCTTTACAAGTGACTAAGCATTTACAATTATTAACGAAACGAAAGGAGAATTTACTTAAATACATGAGTTGCTGATATTCTTTTAATAAAAAACATGTTCTCAAAATAATAAACCTTATAGGATAAAGAATTACTTACCGACATCTTGATCAAACGGCGAAGACGTCCCAAAAATACCCATAGTTAGTATAATGAAATATCCATCAAACACTTAATTAACAATGTATTGCGTTAGTTTCTTTTGAGATGTAATAGTAGGCCCTCCTTAATATCCTCTACGTGTACGATACTGATAGAACAGCTCGAATATGCGGCCAAATTAATAAACAACACAAAGATGAAAGAACTGATAATTTATCAGATCATCACCAGTCAGCACAGAACAGAAAAATTATGTTGAATTATTGACATATGACATTGACAGCTTGACGTTAACTTGACGTTTCATGTTTGACAGTGACACTTGACTTCGCATTGGCAGTTGGCACTTTATTATAAGTTTATGCACTTTATACTCTAAGCCTTAGAGAATAGAAATATATAGAGATGGCATACCTACGAAAAAAAACTGTGTACCTAAACTTGAATTGGCTAAACAAATTGACATCTTTGTGAAAATTACTAGTGGTGTCATGGGAAATAATTTGTACCCTTGACACTACCACAAAGTAATATATAAAAGAAGAGTGGCAACTCTATGCAAAAGCTTGCATGTATGGAAAATGCTGCCACCCCGAGATGGGTTCCGGAACTAATCACGATAATTTATCTGTACAGAACAAAAACTCATTATATCTTAAAGGGGGTTGGGTAATGTTGGCGTTGTGTTGGAATTGAGCGGCCATCAATGAAATTGGTATTATATGAAAGTACAGTATAAAGTCATCAAAATTACTATGGACAAACTTCTCTAAACTTTATCGGGACGTAGATATATTATAGCTATACAGGGTGGAATTTTTCAATCACACTTGGATGGATAGTACTCTGAATATTGAAGATAGCGAATTCCACTCAAAGGAAACATTCCCTTATTTTTAAAAAGGAACAAACTGCATTCAAGGTTTTCTGAAAATGCCACACCCGGTAGTCGAACCGACTAAAATCTTCCTAAACCTTCTATTTCATGGATTTCCATTTATTTAATGTACCAGGTTTGTTAGAGAGATTTGATCCTTATGATCGACCCTAACGATTGATGCAATAAAAATACAGGGTGAACAGTTAACAGTTTATCGAACGACAACCGGATGATATCGGTCTGTCAGTTCATTGCAATAGCCCACACACTTAAGGCGGCCACCCACTAGCAGTTTATCGAACGGCAACCGGATGATATCGGTCTGTCGATTCATCGCAATAGCCCACACACTTACAGTTTTTATACGATTTTGGACTGACGGCTAATATGTGTGTGGCCGCTTGACTATTCCGGTTAGCAAAGTCAGTTAAAGGCCGGACAGTCTATGGCCGTCGGCATTTTATACGTAATAACATCAGACTAAAAGAATAAAATAATGTTATTATTTTAGTCTGAGGTAGGTAATAAAATTATGATGACATAAGGACTGCTGCAGGTCGCCCGGTAGGACGAAAAACTGCATGCGGACTGTTAGTGGGTGGCCGCCTTTAATGGGTGGCCGCCTTAAGAGACAACCACAGATAACAACATGCTCTGTGAGGTGAGCATTTAGAGTATAAAGAGATGAAGCTATACGAATTTCATTCATAAAATCGAATCAAGTTTGACGCCAAATCTTAAATTCCAACATACTTCTATTTTCATGAATGAACGTGTGTCGACGGTTACTATGTTAGGGATGATCTCTGTTATCGTAATATATTTTCTCGATATCTATCTATCCTGTCATCTAATGTGTATAACCAAAAGAGAGCGGAAAAATGCTGAGCTCATGATATTATAATAAACTAGCTTTTGCCCGCGGCTCCGCCCGCGTGGATGTCGGTTATCACGACCAAACATAGCCTATGTCCTTTCTCAAGGTCTAAACTACCCCTATACCAAATTTCATCAAAATCGGTTCAGCGTTTTAAGCTTGAAAGCGTAACAGACAGACAGACAGACATCGGGTTCGCATCCGAAGCTTTCCACTTTACCAGTCTCAACAGCGGATTTAACTGGACCTCGATATTTTCCGTGAAGCGACTGCCATCTGGCTTCCACAACCCAATGGTGACATTAGGCGATATCGAAACATTGCTATTGTATTGGACGTTATACGTTGTTATTGGACTTATTAGAGCTCTAAAGAACGGGTAGTTGGAGCCCTAAAGACGACTGCCATAGATGTTTGTATGGCAACTAGGACCGACGGCTTAACGTGCTCTCCGAGGCACGACCAGACCAATGCAAATACCTATATTCATACATACAAATATTTACACTACGCGGGGATCGAACCCGTGCCTTCTGTGCAGCGGCCGCGCTCACTACCGCTACGCTACGGAGGCAGTCAAACGAATATATCACTCAATAGTATATATAGATTTAGAAATAGGCCGGCCGCACACGCACGGTTTTCTGATTAGGAATTCAGATTGGGAAACCTAAATGACAGCAATGCCGCCAGCGCGCGTGATGGGCACCTTTGCACCTGGTACGGTGAGGTGCGGGTTAATAGATTAAAATGAATGTGACTTTGTATTGATTTATTTGTATAAGTTTAAATGTATAAATTCCTAGTAATAAAACTAGGAAAAAAACTGAAATTTAAATTTATTCGTTTTCCTACGCGCGCGCGTTTGACAATGTTGATCGGGCATAGTTATATTAAAAGATCATTCTTTTCTCATTGTTATCCAAGAAAAAATTTTCACTTTTTTTTTTTCTTACTTTTTGTTTCTTACAAAGAAAAAAGTAAAATTTTAGTGAAAGATTTGTTTATTAAACACGTATGTACTACAAGTTGAAACTATCTATTGAAATACGAAGTTGCATGTAATGAGCAAACAATTGGTTATATTAATTCATAAGTACTATTGAACACGATCTTTTTTGTATCGAAACTTTTTTAAGAACAAAGGAACTCAACCAATAAAATTTAAAAAATCTTGAAGTCACTTGTGAATAATAGCAATAAAAAAGTCATAGTTTTGATAATTAGGTGTTATTACCCCTTACGCGCCTTATTGCGGTGAAATAAGCTTTATATTTTGCCATTTAGTATATTACTGAATGTTTAGTTTAGTTTATTTTAGCTACTTTCATAGCGTTATGTCATATGGTCTGCTGCTGTGGGGCTCAGCTGCCGATATTGAGACTGTTTTCATATTACAGAAACGAGCGATACGAGCAATCTACAGCCTCAGACCCCGTGACTCGCTGAGAGAACTTTTTAAAGAAATTAATATATTAACGGTTGCTTCACAATATATCTATGATAACATTTTATATGTGCGGAAGAACCTAAATCTGTTCAAAAAAAACTCTGATGCACATAATTATTATACAAGAAATAAAGATAAACTTGCAGTGCCAATACTCAGGCTTCATAAGGTTGGTAATTCGTTTGTAGGCAATTGTATAAAAATATTTAATAAAATTCCTCAGGATTTGGTTGACATGCCTCTTAATAAGTTTAAAATTAAAATAAAAAATTGTTTAATGGAAAAAGGATACTATAAAGTAGATGAATATCTTAATGATAAAAATGCATGGTCATCCTAATCACTGATTGCTCGCACATTATAAATTGTATAAAAACTATATTTAAAAAATAAAATAAAAAGGATAATTGAGTTCTCTGAGTTTCTTGCTGGTATCTTCTCAGTAGAACCAACTACCGAACCAGCGAAAGAATCATTTTCAAATGATTTATTAATTTACTTTATTTTAACTTGACATGATATTGTAATATTTTGACGTTCATATGTGCTCTTTATGTGCCTAAATTGAATAAATGAAATTGATTCTTTGATTGATTCTTTGATACATTTATTATTATAACAGTAATAGTTATTTTCAGACAGTAATAAACATACACTGAAAAATATGTATTTAAACATACAATTATTATTTTAACGAAACAATGAGCAGTTTTCCAGTAGGTATTTATAGGGTTCCTAAAGACGCTCTAGATGGCGCAGCCGGCACTTTTGGTAAGAAGAGTGTGGTGTCACATCTAGTGTTCCCTAATTTATGGAAAAAATGTTCTTCGGTTTTGTAATGATTCACTTTACTTAGATATTCTGTAATTTTTTCTGATACAATTATTTAAATATAATATTATTATTTTAAATTACAGACAGTGACGCGAAAAGAATTAAGCGTTTTATTATATTTTATCTATTATAATATGGGTAAATTAAATTAAACTTTGGCAACATCGCAAATCCATGAAAAAATACCACAAATGAAGCACAGAGTACATTAAAATTACCAAAAGCTATGCTAGCGCCATGTCCTGATGACTTAAAAACCAACTGATTATTATACCTACTGGAAAACTGCTCATTGCGATATTGGTAAAAAAGTTTTACAATATATTATGTAACGAATTGCCCGTTCTAATTTGTAGACGACAATTAATTTATAGGACATATTGAATAAAGGACATATTGAATAAAGCACCTGTACTCTTCCACAATTATTTTATTTTTTGTTGCATAACCGGTTTCGCCTAACGGCATTCTCAAAGGTTTACAATTAATATAATTAATATCATAGTTTAAACCATCGTTTACATTTTTAGTCTGTGCTTCTTTTATATCGATAAGTAGTTATCGACAGTTTACTGGGCTTCTCTATTATAGACGCCATTTGTTATTCCAATCCAAGTTTAGGTATACAGTTTTTTTTCGTAGGTATGCCACCTCTTTGTACTTTATACTCTAAGGGTGAGCATACTTTTTCGTGCCATTGTCAATATTGTCATTGTGACAGTGACAATGACAATGACCAAGGGTTTATTTCCTTAGAGTATTAAAGAGTAGCAACCTTAGAGTATTAAAGAGTAGCAACAACTACGATTTCATTCATAAAATCGAATCAAGCTTGACGCCAAATCGCCATCTTTCGTTCTCACATACTTCTATTTTCATGAATGAACGTGTGTAGACCATAGACTTAGATTGTAGACGGTTACTATGTTAGGGATGTATCATGTATCTCTATTATCGTAATATTTGTCGATATCTATCTATCCTGTCATCTAATGTGTATTAACCAAAAGAGAGCGGAAAAATGCTAAGCTCATGATATTATGATAAATGATAATGATAATTTTATGGTTTATGTGAGATAAAGCGACAATAAAATAAATGATTATTTCTAAATATGATTGATAATAAAATTTAATATCTAAGAACTAAGAAGGCCTCATCAGATGCTTTTTATGCCCCGCTTAAAGGACCCGGGACTGTAGGAGGGAATTTTATATGGTTAGTATCGTTTATATACCATAAACGAAGTATCTTCTTCATCCTAGTGTTAACTCCCCGTCGCATCTGAAGCTTTCACCTCGGAGTCTGTCCGCTTTACCAGTCTTAACAGCGGATTTGACAGGACCTCGATATTTTCCGTGAAGCGGCTGCCATCTGCCAACTAAGTTGAGTGTCATGGGTTCTGATAATAGTAGATTGGAACGAAATTTAAATTTTGTAGTAGCAAGGCCTTTTGTAGGCAGGGGTCCATATTGACTTGCATAATTTTTTTTTATTCTAATCTCGTGTTTTCCTCACGATTTTTGTGTGATGGTACTTTGTTAATATTTAAAATTAAAAGACAACTAAATAATTATGACGAAGTGAATGGCCTACCTACAACGTATGTGATGGAATTATGTGTTCTGAATGAAATTAATGAATGTGTTAAGTGTCATGGATTCTATTTCGTGTTGGTGTCGGCGACTTGAATATTGAAACGTTTTCAAAGTTTTTTATAGGTTCCACGATTATGATACGCATATCATCCACGAATTTGATCAGACTAAAGTTAATTTTATCGGCTCTCATACTATAAGATTTAGACAATAACTCGCCGAGCGGCGTTAGATATTCCTTTTTAGGGTTCCGTACAGTAATATGAAAAACTAGAACCCTTATAGGATCACTTTGTTGTCCGTTTGTCTGTTTGTCTGTCTGTTAAGACCTTTTATTCGGGAATATGTGGACGGATAAGTTGAAATTTTTATTATTATATTATGTATTATGAGTTTGTTCTATTTAGTTCTGTACAGTGCGCGAGTCTGACTCGCACTTGTCCGGTTTTTTATCAAACTGTGACTTTTTCATTGCTATTATTCACACAAGTGAGTTATAGATTCTTTTTTAAATCTTACAGGTTAAGTTTCTATGTTCTTAAAAAAGTTTCGATACAAAAAAGAACGTGTTTAATAGAACGAAAACCAACTTGTAATACTTGTATAATAAACAAAATTATCACTCAAATTTAACTTTTTTTTCTCAAGTACAGAAAAAAAACAGAGTAAAAAAAAGTCTAATTCAAACCTCACTTTTAAATATGGCCGATCGCCATTGTTAGATGCGCGCGCATAGGAAAACGAATTGTAGTATTGTTTATTTAGTTTTATTTTATTCGCAAGTGTGTTGTAAAACGTCGTATGCCACGCGTGAGTATGATAATTACCAACTTTACTCACTTGTACCATAATGTACTATTTTGAAATTTATTTTGATATTCTGGGCATAAAGATCATATTATTATCCTTCATTAAAGTTTTATTTTTAATTTTTTAATGTGTACATTTCAGTATGATGATGAAGCTACATTATGAGTGTGTTGAAAAATATATTTTAGTAAAAATAAGCTCTACATTTAATAAATGTAACATTACTGAATGTTACATTTATTATAATAACAGTAATAATTATTTTCAGACAGTGTTAATAACCATGCACTGAAAAATATGTATTTAAACATACAATAATTATCATTTTAACGAAACAATTGTGATATAGGTAAAAAGTATTACAATATTATGTAACGAACTGCCCGTTCTCCTTTGTTGATGGATATATATTAATATAAAGGACATATTGAATAAAGCACTAAACTTGTACTCTTCCACAATTGTTTTATTTTTTGTTGCCTAACCGGTTTCGCCTTACGGCATTCTCAAAGGTTTACAATGGTTCAAACTATTATATTTAGCAAATATATGCTAAATACTAGCCTTTCGCCCGCGGCTCCGCCCGCGTGGATCTCTTATCTTCGGTTCTACTCAACCGATTGCAGTAAAACAGACGTAAGATTTTAAATTCCAACAAGACCTTTCTAACAAAAAAACTGCATCAAAATCCATTTAGTAGTTTTTGCGTCCATCGCGGACAAACATTTTCAATTTACAATTATATAATAGTATAGATAGATAGAAGATAGATTAATAGTTTAAACCCTTGTTTACATTTTTAGTCTGTGCTTCTTTTATATCGATAAGGTTGTTATCGACAGTTTACTGGGCTTCCCTATTATAGACGCCATTTTCCGTTCTCATCCAAGTTTAGGTATACAGTTTTTTTTCGTAGGTATTTCATCTCCATATACTTCCATACTCAAAGTTTATTTCATTTGACTTTGAAAACTTCATACTTCATAGAGCCGATTTGTTTTGTTGTTTATTATTTGGATCTGCACGTGTGATGTTGTTGCATTTTTTTCAACTAAAATGGATCAGAAAAGTATAATCAAGTTTTGTAAGGATCTAGGTTGCTGTGATGCATGCTGCCTTCGATATCTAGGACTCAAAAGCCCAAGTTCATACGAAAATGTCCATCAGTATATTCATAAGGTACGTTAAGCCTTTTACAAACTGCACGTTGCTGTAAATTGCTAGAAATTATAAATATTTCCCCTATAGGAGAACCATTATTATTTGCAATACCCAAAAGTTCTTAAGTAACGTAAGTATATAACTTACGTTACACTACTATACTTGGTACTTTAGGTATAAATTTGTATTTGCAATGGAAACTTTTAGTGAATATCGAAATATTGTGCACCAGTTCCTTACAATGTCTATTATAGAAGTTTGTAATAAATTGCAGTTTTTGGAGAGTGATACGAACACCCAAGCACAATCACAAAGCATAAAAATAGAAGACCTAGTGAACGAAACTATTGAGGATACTGAGAATACTCCAGTAGACGTAAATAATGCTTTATCTGATGTGAAGAGTGATTGTGAACTTGTAAACAAAAGAAACGCTCCAGCCGATACGTCACATGATGTGGTCGACAGTGCAGCCCCTCCAGCCAAGAGGATGAAAGTGGACGATGTGTGTGTGAGCTGCCTCGGAGTGCTGCAGGAGAACACCTGGCCCGAGGGATTCACTATGGTGCAGGACGTACTGGAGAAGAAACGGTTGAGACTTGTTATTTTAATTGATGACTATAAACAAATTCTGTTTGTTAATTTTTACCAGTCATGCCACAGAGGCTCTGTTTCATGACTGCTAAACAGGGGCCCAGGTTCATTAATGATATGAAAAAATTAAAACACCAACTAACATTAAACTATCACTTATAATATGTTTCAGCTATGAATGTGAGACGATTGCATGTGCACTGTCATCCCCCATTGCAGCGATTCTTCGTGAGAGAGCAATCACACTACATTTGGAGCAGGCCTTCCCGGGATATGATCACAGTCAGTTTCGGTTTAAACTTTGTTAGCAGAGACAAGAAGTCTCTGCTAACAAAGTTTAAAAAAAGCAGTTCTTGTGTAATAAATCTGTGTCGGTTCAGTATTTAGCCTATAATGTCGCTACCATTCTCGTGCACACTTACAGAGAGCCTCATGCCGCTGAAGGAGGCGTGGAAGTGGCTGTTCGGGCGCCGCCTGGCCGCGCTCGTGCGCAAGCGCCTGGACTCGGGCGCGGTGGCGCCGCTGCTCGTGACCCTGAGCGTGGAGTACCCGGACGATGCGCAGGTTCATCCTAATTTATTTTATTTTTTTCACCATTGACACTCGAAAAAGAGCCAGTGCTTCATCAAAAACAGTGAATAAAAAGCCCTTTATTTCACTGAGTGAATAAAAAAAATTTAATTTGGAACATGCACGAATGTACGGATTGTAGTAAAACATGCAAAGGGGTTGCACACTCTTACTATAAAAACGTACTAAAAGCCACCTAAATGTAATAACTTTTTCATGAGACTAGATAAAGTAGTGTATGAAACTGTACATAATTTGGTCTTAAAACCCTTATTGTGCAAAAGTTTCATAATAGTACATTATGGTACAAGCGTGTGATTACCGCTGAGGCGACATTGATTTCATTGCTATTATTCACAAAGTGAGTTATAGACTTCTTTTTTTAATTTCATTGATTAAGTTGCTTTGTTCTTAAAAAAGTTTCGATACAAAAAAGATCGTGTCCAATATTACAAACGAATTAATATACCTATTGCTTGCTCATTTCATGCAACTTCGTATTTTAAAAGATAATTTCAACTTGTAGTACGTGTTTAATAAACAAAACTTTCACTAAAATGTATTTTTTTTACTCTGTGAGTATTTACAGAGAAAAAAAAAACATAAGGTAACTGTACCAATGCTCGACACTGTACCAATGCTAGACACTTTCGAACAAAACCCAGTATTTTGAGAAAATTATCCATTTATTTTATAAGACTATTGACTTAAAAGATGCCTAATGGTATCTATAAGATATGTTCAAATATTCGCAACACCATCCGAAGTAAATTTAGAAAGACTGTTGACAGCAAATAATGTGACTCCGTGAACACGGTCGTGTTATTTCTTAAGATTTTTGCCAAGGGTACTGATTTTTATAGGTGTGATTTTTTTGTTTATAAGTTATGATTATTACTAATTTTAGTATAAACGTTATAAATATTGAAGTTATTGACATACTTGGACCATTGGGACAATGATGTCTAGCATTGGTGTTTTCGACCAAGTGCATAATAATTTAATTTAAAGTAAAAGTATGATAGATTTTAAAGATTTTATGGGCAAAAGTTAATGTCTAATTGTTGCTGTAACAGTTAAAAAAGAATGTAACGACCATGCTGTAATTAATTTGTTAAATTTTTTAGATTGAAATTTTATTTTTCCTTAAAGTGTCGAGCATTGGTACAGTTACCTTAATTCAAATAAGTAAGTAGATGACAAGGCAGCATGATGATAGACACCTTAGCCTGTTCCGAAAGGAACAAATAAAAAAAATGTTAGATGCGCGCACATAATTATGTAAACAAATAGATTTTTACCTACTATTGTGTTTTGGTTTTGATTGTGTTATGTAGTATTTTTAGTATTATTTTATTCGCAAGTGTGTTGTAAAACGTCGTATGGCACGCGTGAGTATGATGATTACCGTCCTCGGCTCTCTTAAGACCCTCGCCTGGCGGCCCAATGGCTTTGCTCACTTGTACCATAATGTACTATTAAACGGTGTCGATAAATATGACAAGCGACTTACGTATTCTGTGCAATTTTATTGGAACTGCACTATATTAGCTTATCGTCGGTCCCGTCACGAACCCGACGGTGGGAAAGCTCAGAGCGAGCGAAGTTCGCGCACCACGTCCCGGACACTGGACACTTCGTTTCACCTCCGCAATAGAGTCAATTCGGTTCAGTCAGAACGTCGTTCGGTGTGTTGTCGCAAGGAGCTGGAGGTGGTGCGCGCGCTGGCGCCGGCGCAGTTCGCGTCGCGCGGGCGCCAGCCGCGGCGCTTCGCCGTGGAGTTCACGCGCCGCGCCGTGGAGCAGGCGCTGGCGCGCGCGTCGGTGGGCGCGCTGGCGGCGGCGGGCTGGAGCGCGCCGCCTCGGCCGCGGGCGGCGGCGCGCGCGGTGTCGGCGTCGGCCGCGCACGCGCCGCTGTTCGTGGGCGGGCGCTACGTGAAGCTGTCGCGCGCGCTGCCGCAGACGCCGTGGCTGGTGGCGGGGCGGCGCGTGCTGCCGGGCTCGGTGCAGGAGCTCATCTGCGCGCCGGTGGCGGCCGCCTACGGGTGCGTGTGCCTCTTCTTATTTCGCGTACGCTCGGCGAACGGGGAGCGAGTCCGTCGGCCGTGTTTCACCCCAAACTTTTTGTTAATATTTTGCTAGCCGACGCCCGCGGCCTCGCCCGCGTGTGGTCTCGTTTTAAAAGTACGCGTGACCTTTAATTTTACCCCTCCACCGCCGACCCTCATTTTTTAGTAGCGGTACGGCGACGCTCGCCGAGTCGACTACATTTTCTATCGCAGCGTTCTCCACTCGCTCGAAACTCTTTTAAAATCCTATTAAATCGATCGGAGTCACCGTCGACCGTCATTCCTGGGACCTTTTCTAAGTTGACTTAATTTCAGGCGATGTGAAGTTGTGCCATTAAATACATTTTCAACACACGAGCCATTTGAAAAATATGAGGAGTGAAAGTGACAATGCAAAATCTAATATTGTCAAATATGCCCGTGTTGGGTATCAAATGAAAGGTCATAATTTATACATCACAATACAGCAAGTTTTATGGAAATCGGTTTAATGGTTAGGTACCTATAAAAAGTATAAAAAAAAAAAAAAAAAAAAAACCCCCGACCCAAAAAGAACCTATAAAAAGTAAAATAATAATAACTATTACATTATGACTTACCCTAAGTATTGACCCTTTTGTCATTTGTCTCGTCGGGGGACCGTCGTCTGACCATCAGGGGGGTATAGAGCATACCAAGGTACTTAGCGGTCCCCCGACGAGACAAATGGGTCAATATTTAGGGTAGGTCATAATGTAATAGTAATTATTTTACTTTTTATAGGTTCTTTTTGTTAGTATTATTTTATTCGCAAGTGTGTTGAAAATAGTCGTATGCCACTCGTGTGTATGGTGATTACCGTCCTCGGCTCTCTTTTGTACCATAATGTACCATTACATACATTTGGGTTACACATTGGTTCATAAAATTTTGTTCGAGCGGAGTATACGGGTTATATCACGTATGCAATAAAATAAAAATGATTTAATTAGTGAATAATTAGTTTTATAATCGGTCAATGTATGTTTCACTCGGTGGGTACTATGGAACTAAGCCAGATGGGCCCGCAGGTTGTCGGCGGAGGAGGGCGAGCAGCGCGTGAAGCTGATGGCGGCGGGGCGCGAGGACGTGGACGTGCGCTGCCTCGGCACGGGCCGGCCCTTCGCGCTCGAGGTGAGTGTGTGGCGGCGAGTGGCGGTGAGTGTGACAGAGTGACTGTGTGACAGAGTGACAGAGTGACGCCCCGTGTGCAGGTGGCGGACCCGCGGCGCGCGCCCGACGCGGCGGAGCTGCGGCGCGCGTGCGAGCTCATCTCGGGCGGCGGGCAGGTGCGCGTGGACAGCCTCGTGCCGCTCGCCAGGTACGACGTGCGACCCACGAGACCCCGGTGGACGCCGGCCGGGAGTCAAGTTCGCTTGGACTGAATTGCTATACTTATATTTATCATTTCAATCTTTGGCTTGAATGACCGCTCTAGGCATAAAAAATGAGGTAACGTATGGGAGACTCTTTGATCTTCCCCGTTTGTTTCCACGTTCTCGCCGTTAATACCGAGGAAGATTAAAATTTAGCCGAACGGCAGGGAGCCCGCTGTGACGTGTAGTTTAAGGTTTTAAGTAGTGACGTGGGAGCTCGCGGCCGTCCGATTTTTACTATTGCGAAATTTTATTGTGAGGGTTTTCACATTTCCGCTCTTTTCCTCGTCTACCTTGTATCTCCAGTACATTTTAATGCTCAGATTTATCTTTTAGACTCATATTGCTTATTTTAAGAAGAGGAAATTGAAGTAAGAATGTTTAACTTAAATAATGTATGAAACGATCGTCAGGTTCTACCTATCTATTTATTGAATTTGTGCGTCTGTAGGCCTTCATTTTCGCTTCGCATATGGCACGTCAATAGTTGAAGGCTAAAAAAGTTACCAAAGCGTCGATTCAAAATTTGTAGATGCTTTTAAAATGGCACTCGTAAAACGTTCGAATCGATTCGTTTAAAATTAGTACTTTTTTGTGAAAAGGCAGTACCTAAATTTTACACAAAAAAGTGGTAACGCGCTTAAAAAGTTTTCGCTTCAAAGAGGTGTCACATACGAATCGTTAGAATCTGTTAAACAAGTACTGTCGGCCGTATAGAATTTAAATAGAAACGGCGCGAGCCGCGAATCGCGTCGTCGTCGACGTCGGCGCTCGGCGCGGGACGCCGACGACGACGCTCGCTCGCCACTCGCAGTAACGCGGCGCGTGACGCATGACGCAGGGAGGACCTGGCGCTGCTCAAGAAGGGCGAGGAGACCAAGTGCAAGACGTACGAGGCGCTGTGCGTGAAGCTCGGCGGCGCCGTCACGCCGCGCGACGTGGCGCGCCTCAACGCCTACCGCAACACGCCGGCCGGCGACGCGGCGCGCGTGCGCCTGACGCAGCGCACGCCGCTGCGCGTGCTGCACCGGCGGCCGCTGCTGGCGCGGCGGCGCGCGCTGCTGGCGCTGGAGGCGCGCGCCGTGGCCGCGCATCCCGCGCTGTTCGTGCTGCGCCTGCGCACGGAGGCGGGCACCTACGTCAAGGAGTGGGCGCACGGCGAGCTGCGCCGCACGCGCCCCGCGCTGGCCGACGCGCTGGGCGCGCGCGCCGACATCCTGGCGCTGGACGTGCGAGACGTGGAGCTGGCCTGGCCGCCCGCGCCGCCCGCGCCCGAACAATAAACCGCCTGACGCACGATGTCGACTGTTTTATTTATACGAACCGTTACCGAAATAATGCGAGCGACCCCCTCGCACCCGACGACCGGGGCCGGACGGACACCGGACCGGACGTAGGAACGGACGATCCGACCGTCTGCTGTCGCAGGGGTTTCTGAAAAACTAAAAACAAACTTTTAAATAGAAAAATTGTGGAGCATTTCATAAAAAATAGTTATTTGTTATACAAGAGTGCAAAGTTGCTTTTTAACCGCGTGCTCAGTTTTGATGACCGAGCAAGCGAAAGATTCTAAATTTGAATCACGAGCGTAGCGAGTGATTCACAAATTAGAATCTTGAGCGTTAGCGAGGGAATCAAAAGAGCACAAGGAGAAAAATCTTTGCACTCGAGTGCAACACGTAACTTTTCATCCCACCTCAGCGAGGAAATAATGAAATACTTCTTCTTCCTAGCGTTAATTCCCAGTCGCAACCTCGGAGTCCGGGGTCCGCTTTACCAGTCTTAACTGCGGATTTGGCTGGACCTCGATATTTTTCGTAAAGCGACTGCCATCTGACCTCCACAACCCAATGGTGACATTAGGCGATATTGAAGCATTGCAGCTAGACCGTTGTTGTTGAACTTTTTAGAGCTCCAACTACCCGTAACGACTGCCATAGATGTTCGTATGGCATCCGTGACCAACGGCTTAACGTGCTCTCCAAGGCACGACCAGACCAATGCAAATACCCATTTTCATGCATACAAAATATTTGCACTGAGCGGGGATCGAACCCGTGCCTCCTGCGTAGTGGCCGCGTTCACTACCACTACGCCACGGAGGCTGTATAATATGTGTATTAATACTAATAATAAAATACAAAAAAATAAAAATTCAACAACAATGTTCAACACAAACTAAAAGTCTGAGGTTCAACAATATGACGTGAAAAAAAATGATGCGCGCAAACCAAATGTAAAAAAAAAAGTACACCAAGGAGGTTCCGAGTCTGAGTTTTTCATAAATTAAAAAAAAGTTGTATGATAAATTCGGCACCATAGAGGTAGAAGTAAATAGGTTTAATGATGTTTTGAGTTCACAAACCTAGTACACACGATGTTCTAAATTCAAATTTACTTTATCCTCTAGAGGATAAAAACGACTTTTGCGCTCAGATATCGGAGAGCAAAAATACTCTTTCCGAGATGGTGGGATGAAAAAGTAATTATTAATTTTCACCTTACTTTCCAGTGATTGTTGTACGTCTCAAAAAATAACTATGGCAGTGAGCGTACTAATTACTAGCGTACCTACTCCCGAAGAGACAAATGACAAAAGGGTCAATACTTAGGGTAGGTCATAAGGTAATAGTTATTATTTTACTTTTTATAGGATCTTTTTGGGTCAGGAGTTTTTTAAATTTGAGTTGTTTGATTTCATAATCGCGCCCGGTCCATAAGAACTTAATCCCAAAATTTGAAATTTGCCCCTATTCGCAGTAGTTCGGTGATTAGTCCGGTATACCGATGTAAGTATGGAATAAAATTAACTTGTTGGTGGTTTTTTTTTTTCATTTATTTTATTTACCAAATTGCAAAAAAACAAGCGTTTCGGTGAGCACATGACCACGTATCTTCACAAGTTTCAGACATGCTACCGAAATGTTATCTACCACAAGTCACCGGGGAATCGGGGATACACGTGAGTTTAAATAGTTAAGGCTGCTGACATCAAGTCGTCACGGGCTTTATTGGTGGATCAACAGGTTTGGCGTGTAGACAGCTTAACAATAGTGGGATATTTTGTAGTACGTAGGTATACGGCGAAACGGTGCGGTATGAAAAGAACTTCATCCCACGCACACTCAAGCTGTGGAATGAACTCCCTGCGATGGTTTTCCCAAGCGACTACAATATGAGGCACTTCAAGAAGGGCATAGAAGGTTTCTTCAGGGTCGGCAGCACGAGTGTGACGCTCCTGGTGTTGCACGCGTCCATAGGCCACGGTAACCACATTCCATCAGGTGGGCCGTGTGCTTGTCTGCCACCTAAGTGGTATAAAAAAAACGTATTAAGAACAAAAGCAAGGCAAGTACCTAATTCCACAAAGCATTTGAGGGTCAAACAAAACAGTCAGAGGGTAGTCAAAATTGTTACCAACTAATACTACGATACCCCTTATTCCAGTCTGACCAACTCAACTGAAAACTGATCAACTATTCTATTTCCTAACGACACAACTATTTGATTGATCGGTTAGGAAATAATCGGCTCAACTATTTTTATTCCTGACGGTACAACTATGGCTGTCTACGGTTGTTTCTTAATATGGTGATGTGACTGGCCACTTCAAATAGTTATTGATAAGTAAAAGGATTAATAAGATGAAGGTGCCTGCTTATGTCAGATTGATTACCCTATCATTCAATCTATTGTATTCTTTTTGATTCAATCACAATATTATTTATTATATTTCGTCGCTTCATTCTTCAGATATAATTAACCAGGTAGTCCCCTTTAGGTGACGGCAACATCGCACAGTTTTTAGAGTAGGTAAAAAGGCAGTTTAGTATGGCAACATTTTCCATCCCCGCTCGCTTGCGCGGTGTAGTTGATAGCTCATTCCTTTTCTGTGCGAGGCAACTATCGCATACGCTCATAATGCCGAAACGTACTAGCGAAGAAAAAATTGAGCGTTACCAGGCAAAAATCCGGAAGCTACAAGAAAACAAAAGACGTTATCGCCGCCAGATAATAGAATCGGACAACGAAGATGATATCCAAAGTAAGTAACATTTGATGTTTTCATAAGTGATTAAAGTGTAAACTCAGACCGCTTGGTACGGATTGGCTGCGAGCCAATAAGTACCCACATAAAACATTGGGGTTGACTGCGAGTCTCCAACAATGTTATAATATTATGGCGTGAGCCACTTATAAGACGGTCATTAGAAACGAACGAAACTGCAAAGGAACATATTTAAACATACATCGGGGTTAATTGCGAATTCTCAACGATGTGACAATACCTATAATATTTAACAAATATTATAATAAAAGTTCCTCATCAAAACAAGTTATTGCTACCCACATTTAATTTTATTTTCTTGTCGTAGGTTACGAACAGTTACCGAACGAACCTTATTGTCAAGATAGTCTAAACGAGGACATCTCAATACAAAATGACGAGAATTCAATTCCAAAACCGAATGAATTTATGACAATAGAGCCCACATTATCGAATAACGGAGCTACAGACCTCCCGTTAGACGAACCACCCTTAGACCCCGAATTGCTATCCGCGCTGGGTGAGACAGAATCTGATTCCCCTGAATACGGCAAAAGAATCTTAGACAAGCAGGCTAAGATATGGTTACCGATTCTAAAAAAGGGTATTCCAAAGGAAACCAAGGAAAAAATCGCCAAAGAATACGCCATACCCGACAATTGCCGACTTCTACAAGCCCCTAAGCTAAACGCTGAAATTGCCGCGGCACTACCAGACATAGTAAGGAACCGGGATAAAGGTTCACTCAAGGTTCAACAGCAACAACTTGGCTTAGGTATAACAGCACTTAATAGGGCAATGGATCTTCTACTGACGAATGGGGACAAAATACAGGCGATCAGACACCTGAGTGACGGGTGCCGATTATTGTCGGACCTACACTTCACATACACCCTAAATAGGATAAAATTAATCACACCTAGTTTAGACAAAACCTGTCTTAACGTGATCAACGATACCGAGAGGGATAGCACCTTATTCGGAGAAAAGTTGGGGGAGAACATCAAAGCTGCAAAAGCAATTGAGAAGCAAGGCCTTCAATTAAAGAAGATACCCCAAACTCACAAGAACTCAGTCACGTACCCGCAACAAACAGGCGCTCGTACACCTTACCAGGGAAACTGGCAGCCTCCTCGCTACACGTCGAACAGGGGGGGGCGAGGAGGGACCCGTCGCCATGCCCCGGCTCCTTATCTACGTCGCAACAACCCGACAACCACCACGAAGAACGTTCACTCGAGCAAACCTCGTGCGCCAACGCAGCAGTAACACAGGTACATGCCGGTCGAATTAAATATTTCTGCGATTGTTGGCTTAACATCTCGAATAACACGGTCGTTCTTGACTGGATTAAAAATGGATTTTCAATTCCTTTTTGTGAACGCGTGATACAAACTGTTGTACCACGTAATAATATTGTTTCAATTTCCGAAAAACAGGATATGAAACAAGCCATCCAAAAGTTGTTAAGCCTAGGTGCAATAGTCTCATGCTCACCAAGACATGACCAGTTCATATCATCAACTTTTCTGACACCAAAATCAAACGGTGGTAAACGTTTTATATTGAATTTAAAAAACCTCAATAAATTTATAGAACCTTCTCATTTTAAAATGGAAGATTACCGTACGGCAGCTAAATTAATCTCACGAAATGGATATCTAGCTACAATTGACTTAAAAGAAGCCTACCTTCTGTTACCTATTGCCGATGCGGACCGTAAATATCTTAGATTCGAATTTGAAACTGAACCTGGCTCAATGATTACTTACGAATTTACAGCCCTGCCGTACGGGTTGTCACTTGCACCAAGAGTGTTTACAAAAATCATGAAAGAGGTGATATCTTTCTTAAGAAGTCGAGGTTTTAGATCTGTAGTATATTTAGATGATATTTTGTGTATTAGCGATAGCTACTTAGCTTGTCAAAACAACGTAAATGAAACGCTTAAGTTACTGCAATGTTTAGGATTTATTGTAAATCACCAAAAAAGCCAATTACAACCACAACAAACCTGTAAATTTCTAGGGTTTGAATTTAACACTAAAGATTTAACTATGAGTTTGCCACACTCTAAACGTAACAATATTGCACGACTAGTAAATCAGTATTATTCTTTACCGCAGTGTACTATCCGCGATTTAGCCCAGCTGATTGGGGTTTTAATATCCGCATGTCCAGCCGCCAAATATGGGTGGATGTACACTAAGATTTTGGAAAGACAAAAGTACCTCTCTTTATTACAGCATAATAATAACTATAACGCTAAAATAAGATTATCCAATGACATACTCCTAGATCTAAATTGGTGGAAGAAAAATATCTCTTCCACCTTTAACCACATGAGATTTACTCACTTTCATTTTGAACTTTACACGGATGCTTCTCGAACGGGTTGGGGAGCAGTGTGTACAAATACTAACCGCAGAGCTAATGGAATGTGGACAGATTTAGAACGAAACAAACACATAAATTATCTCGAATTACTAGCAATTTTTCTTGGTCTGAAAACATTTCTCTATCAAGCAAAGAATAGTACAATATTGTTACGGGTGGACAATACCACAGCCATTAGCTACGTCAATCGCATGGGTGGCATCCAGTTTCCTCATCTAAATACATTGTCTCGTCAGATTTGGCAATGGTGCGAGGAACGAAATTTATGGATATATGCATCTTACGTGAATACCAAAGATAATGTTGCTGATCTCGACTCTAGAATCATAAACCCTGATACAGAATGGTCATTATCTCAAGAAGCTTTCACAATAATTAAAGAATACTTTGGTAACCCAGAAATAGATCTATTCGCCTCTCGCACCAATGCAAAATGTGACAAATTTATATCCTGGCGACCAGACCCCGACGCGATGGCTGTGGATGCCTTTACTAAAAATTGGCAAAGTTTTGACTTCTACGCATTTCCACCTTTCTCCCTCATTTTAAAATGTCTTCGAAAAGTGATTGACGATGAAGCCTCTGGTATTTTTGTGTTCCCTTACTGGCCTTCGCAGGCATGGTTCCCCCTGCTAATGGAGTTGACTTGCTCAACGATTATTTATTTCAATTGCCAAAGGTTTCCACTTCAATCTTCTTTCAGAGATCAACACCCGCTCAGCGCGAGCCTTACCCTGGCGGCTGTGAAGCTTTGCGGCAAGCATTCGCTCGGAGAGGGTCCCCCCCAGAAGCAATCAATTTAATGGTGGCCTCACTAGCTGACAGCACTATGAAACAATATAACGTCACACTAAAGCTTTGGTGGCAATTTTGTCAGGAAAAAGACATTAATTTTTTCTCGCCACTTCAATCCTCGGTACTTTCTTTCCTAAGTATACAATTTAACAGGGGTTGTTCCTATAGTAGTTTAAACAGTCACCGCTCCGCATTGTCTTTACTTCTGGGCAATAACTTTGGATCGGATGATGATGTAAAACGGTTGCTCAAAGGAGTCTATAGATTAAAACCAGCAAAGCCTAAGTACTCTAGTACATGGGACCCCCAGTTAGTTTTAAACTTTGTTTCAGAATGGTACCCGAACACTGAATTATCACTAGAAAAAATAACGAAAAAGTTAGTTATTCTTTTAGCAATTTGTACTGCACACCGAGTACAAACCCTCTCTCTAATTAAATTAGAAAACATAAATTTTACAGAAAGTGGTGCTCAAATTTTCATTACTGATCTAATAAAAACCTCCGCACCAGGCCGCGATCAGCCAATCCTACAATTACCGTTCTTTACTGAAAATAACCGCATTTGCCCTGTCACAGTTCTCAGAGACTATATTTTTGTCACCAAAAATAAGAGAACTGTTAACAAGGGACAATTATTATTGACCTTTAGAGCGCCACACAAAGTAGCGACTACTCAATCGATTAGTCGTTGGATCAAACAGGTGCTGTCAGATAGCGGAGTCGACACATCGGTGTTCAGTGGACACAGCACGCGCCACGCGGCGACCTCTGCCGCCTACGCGCGTGGTGTGTCCGTGGACACTATCCGAAAAACTGCTGGATGGACTAATTCTTCCAGCACCTTTGCAAGGTTTTATAACCGCGTAACTGTCGAAGAGAAAAGCTTTGCCATGTCTGTGTGTCTAGATTAGTAAACGAACAAAGATCACCTCATGATTTTACAGTAAATTAAGAAGAGAAGTTCTTTTACATATTTTTTATTTTTATTTGGCTGATCATGTCTCACGAAATGTGCTTTTGTTTTCTTTTTTCTCTCTTTATGAATAATATAAGATAATTACTTACATAATAGTATATTTATTCAATTATACTTGCCTACACTCACAAACCTTCTCGATCCTTCTTCTCTGAAATTCTACCTGGTTAATTATATCTGAAGAATGAAGCGACGAAATATAATAGATGATCAAACGAACTTCTCAAGCGAAGTTCGATCATTATTATATGAGTCGCTTCATTCGAAGATATAAACTCCCTCCCGCCCATTAACTACACGATTGCATAAGCATGACAGCCCTCATCAAGAAAGTTTGTTGTTCTCTAAAAAATGAGCTATCAACTACACCGCGCAAGCGAGCGGGGATGGAAAATGTTGCCATACTAAACTGCCTTTTTACCTACTCTAAAAACTGTGCGATGTTGCCGTCACCTAAAGGGGACTACCTGGTTAATTATATCTTCGAATGAAGCGACTCATATAATAATGATCGAACTTCGCTTGAGAAGTTCGTTTGATCATCTATTATTTTGTAGTATTTTGTTAAACATGTCGGAAGCAACACTTGAATATGTTAAAAAAAAATTGAGCTTTTGCACTGCGACTTTGAAATAGCTTTAAGTAACGCTTTAACTGCAGCATTTCCAAATGTCACCGTAAAATGCTGTTTTTACCACTGGACCCGCAACATGTGGCGTAAAGCATAATTATGTGGTTCTTTCGGCAACACAACTTCAATTGAACAATGCATTTCAAATCAATTCAATTCAATTATTTATTTTGCGTAATATGGGTTTACATGATGTCATTGTACATAATTATTTGTCATTTGTCATTGTACAAATATCGAGGTCTAGCCAAATCCGTAGTTAAGACTGGCAAAAGCGGACCCCAGACTCCGAGCTGAAAGCTTCGGATGCGACTGGGAATTAACGCTAAGAGGAAGAAGATTGTACATAATTATTTGTCTCACCATACTCGACCGCCAATGCAGCATTTAAATACAATTTAAGGCAGACATATTACAGTTCCATGCAGTATTCTACCGCTCTCTATCTCTCATATTTTAGTAACAAAATAAAATAAGATAAAATAACATAACAAATTAGTCAATCAAATTCTTCAATACAGTAGGTCAGTTACATCAGTCACATACTTCATTCATTATAATCGACTCATACATTATTAACAATATGTCAATATTTAAAAAATGTCAATGTAAAAAATGTCAGGTTTATAAATAAATTGTAAATTAAATAAAAAACAGAAAAATGCATAAAACAAAGCAGCCAAGAGTATCACAAATAATAGCGTTTCAAAAATTATCTGCTAAGAAATCTATTATGTCGTAGTAACATTTACAGCATAGCATATCCTTCAAGGTCTTTTTAAATCGATTGATGGGTAAGTCCTTGATGGTTTTGGGTAACTTATTGTAGATCTTAGGGGCTAGGCAGAAGATGCTCTTGTTCATGAGTGTCGTTTTTGCACTTTGTATTCTTAGCCTGCTGATATCTCTTTGACTGCGTGTAGAACCATCAGCCAATCGGGGAAACAGTTCTGGATGGGATTTTACAAATATGGCAGTCTCATAAATATATAAAGACGGAAGTGTAAGAATTTTATGCTTTATAAAATATTCTTTGCAACTATCTGTCTTTTTAAGACTGAAAAATAGACCTGATACAGCGTTTCTGGACTTTAAATTATAATTTCCTTGTCGGTGGAATTGCCCCAAAAAATTATGCCATAGCGCAGGACGGATGCTACCAATCCGTGGTAGGCAGTAATTAGGGTATCTGTATTAGTGGTTGGTTTTAGCTTGTACAATGCATATGCCGAACTACTAACCCTTTTACAGATCTCCTCAATGTGAGCCTTCCAATTCAGCTTCTTATCAACGGTTATGCCAAGAAACTTTGCCGTGTCTACAACCGCAATGCATTGAATTTCAATGCATTGAAAAAGGATGGAGGTGTGTTCTACTAATTTGAGCACAGAAGGGAAAACGAAGACACCTTGGCAGCTTGTTTATAAACAGGCGCCTGTTGTTTACTGGGAAGCCCTATAGGCCTATAGGAAAATATGATCCAGGACCCGGTCAAGCCTCTGGCCTGCAAGTTGAAAGGCTCTCTGGCAGAGCTGGTGCCCAAATGGGAAAAACCCAACTTGAGGGGGTCGGAGGATTCCTGCAGGAGACTTTATGGTGGATGATGACCAACAAGTTTCCTTCGAAGCGGCTAGTCTCCTTGCCGGTGCCCCACCATGGGCCCTGGAGGTGAGAGCCCTTTCAGTGCTATATCAGTACCGAAAGGCAGCGCGGAAGCAGGGACATGAACCCGAGCTTCGAGATATCGCCAACGCCTAGGTGTCATCACTGTGATGCGTGTAAACGAGGACACGGGGTTGCACACGCTGACCGAATGCCCGGCGTTGATAAATATGTAATATATTACTGAATTGATAATGCTATAAAGGATTTGCAAAACGGCCAAATTACGGTGGGCCACTGCATTGAAGTTATTTCACCGTATGCATTTTAATTTTGATATTTTTTTAGTTTTTAGTTTATATTTTCAATAAAACAATATAAAATTTTACAACTAATTTTTTTACGATAATTTTTTAATACAATTTAATATTCACTATTTCTCTCAGGATACTGCCTGAGAGAAATAGTGAATATTAAATTGAATTAAAAATACCTAAATGAAAATAACCTTTATTGCCCGTGGACCACCTCGTAGTTCACCCAGGTGAGCCACGGGGATTTTTTTTTACCCGTAGTCCACCAGCATAGCCATATGTTTCTAACAGTAAATTATAAAATAAAATTATGGATCTACCTGTGACCAATAATAAATATGAAATAATAAAAATAATGACAACAGAAACTAGCTTCTATTTTTTCGCTTTCTTCTTTCTTAGTTACGTAGGCGGCTTATGAGACTTTGAATAACTACTCCTTCGAAACCAGTAACGTAGAAGTATGAAAAAATACTTCATGGAAACCAGTTACGTAGACGTATTAAAAAAAACCTTCAAGGCAACCGGTTACGAAACTCCGGTTTTCTAGACGGCCGAAGCGGTTCAGTTTCGTTGGTCGGAGCGGAAAAAGGGTCGATACAAAATGCAGCTATTTGACACTTCCGAGCTCAGTTATAATGATAAACGGATGACCTTGTGCCCAATATGTCGATCCTAAAGAATGAAAATGTCCTTGGTGCAATTTTCGCCCGCGCTTATTAAAACTCAGTTTTTTTTTTCATAAATAGGTACACTGATTTGATTTTGATTTTTAAAAGTCTTTATTGCATGAAAAATATACATAACAAGTAACAACTCCAGTGTAAGTTAAATCCTAGAGGTTAACAATTTAATTAGGTTACATTATACAAAGCTATTGCGCTTTTTAATAATTTATACATTATATGTTTGTAGTTCATTAATGATAGAAACTATAATGGGGTAAATAGAAAAGTTTAGTTCATGTAAGCTTTAGTATAGCATTACATTTGTTGCATACTTAAGTAAGTTACTTTTTAACAATAATGGCAAATAAACGCGGACATAATTTGTAAAATAACAATGCAATAATATGCAGGTATTCAAATATAATTGTAGGTATCTATTAGCTAAGCAGGACGAACAAAAGATCACCCGCTGGCAAACAAACAAGATTCTGTTCAATAGGCACAGTCGCCGTAGCAAGTTCACGCCACCACGCATGCGCTGCGCACGGCCATACTAGTCTATATTCCTAGATAATAGGGCTGATAACCGTGCGCATCGCCCCGAGTAGACCATGGTCGTGCGCCGGCCACTGTGCAAGTCTATTCATCGCACTCAAGGAACAAATGGTGGGGTAACTTATATCGATTGTATTTGTCGATAAACGAAAGATTTTTCAAACGACTTTTACCTATGTTATTAATATATGTATTTTTACTCAACTTATTACTATGCAAGTAAAACTTTTTAGATAATTTAATAATGAATTCTTTTATAGTTGGTAATTTAATTTTAATATGTAGTTTATTTAGATTTGTTCGAAAGGGGGTGTTGAACGCGAATTTAAGTGACTTGTTTTGAACAACTTGAAGACTATTAAAGTTAGTGAGACATGTACTGCTCCATACCGGGCAGGCATACGTTAAGCAAGGTCGTATTAATGTGCAATATATGTTTAATTTAGTTGTGTTACTAAGACATGATCCCTTGTTGAGAATGGGACTTAGAGCGTTTAATGCTTTAGTGCCTTTAATTTTTAATTTAGTAGTGTTGTCACTCCAGTTGAGCTTGTTGTCTAACATAGTGCCCAGATATTTAACCGAACGGCTCCATCCGATCTCATGACCGTCAATGTTTAGACTTCTCTTAGGAAGTGATCGATGCCTAGAAAAGAGTATTGCCTCTGTCTTAGCAGCATTTATTTTTAATTTCCATTTGCGGAAGTAGGTTGTTAGTAGCTCAATCGATAAATTTAAGCGATCGATTATCAAGTCAATATCTGCTGCAGATGTTAAGGAGGCTGTGTCGTCCGCATAGCAGGCAAGACTGGTGTGTGGTTGGATTGGTATGTCGTTCAGGTACAGTAAAAAGAGCTGGGGACCCAGGATAGATCCCTGGGGGACACCAGCGGGGACCATTCGTGGGCTCGAGCTAGAGGTACTCAGGAAAACCTTAAAGGTCCGGTGTTCTAAATAAGATTTAATGAGTTTTATAAGTGACAAGGGAACACCTGACAAAAGCATCTTGTGAATAAGGGCTTCGTGCCAGACGGTGTCAAAGGCTTTTTCAATATCCAGAAGGAACATACCTGTTGACTTGTTTAAATTAAGATTATGTGACACAGTTTCTGCCACTCTAGCCAGCTGCTGGGTAGTTGAATGTCCAGCTCGAAAGCCAAACTGTTCATTGATCAGGATATTTTCTGTCACGTGATTAAGGCGACGATACAGGATCTTTTCAAAGAGTTTACCTAAGCACGGAAGCAGGCTAATTGGCCGGTATCCTGATGGGTCTGTGGGATCTTTACCCGGCTTACGGATTGCGATTACCTTAGCAACTTTCCAGTCTATTGGAAAGTAGTTAATCCGCAGACAACTGTTAAAAACTTTTGTAAGTAAGACTATAGATTTACGAGGCAGACGTTTAATGAGATGGTTTGATATTTCATCCGGGCCAGCTGCTTTACCCGTTTTGAGAGCTGATATACTTTTGACTATTTCCTGTGGTCTAACCAACTGGACACAGCAGTCAACATCGTCAAGGTTATTTATGGTGTACATAGACATATTAACGTTGGACTGTTCATCACTGTCCCAATTGTGAGTAAGGATCATGTTATCAGCAAAGCTGTTAGCCAGTATTTCACATTGATCCTTAGCGTTAGAACTAATGGTGCCGTTACTAGCCTTAAGTGGGGGTGTGAAAGATGTAGGAGTTGATTTCAGGCCTTTAGCAATCCGCCAGAGGTCCGCACACGGGTTGTCCACTTTTCTAAGTTTACGGTTCCAAAGCTCATCACGGTGAGTTCTTAAGGCATCATTGATATTGCGTTGAAGGTGTTTTACCTCAAGATTAAGGATTTTGCGAGTTACCTTGTCCGTTTCCTTAGCAGAAACGCGACGTAGGTTATTTTTGTTCCTTATTTTTCTTTTAATGCATCTAGGTAAGGAGGTGTCCCAGGGCTTTAAGGTATCGATTGGAACAAAGGCATCCCTAGCTAAGATCATGGTGCGTTGGAGGTGTGAAATTGCTAAATCAATATCATCTTTAGTCTCGTATATCTTTTTGTCCAAGTGAATGTTACTATTAAGATACTGCCGGTAACCATTCCAATCAGCCCTCGCGTAATTGAATTTTCGTATGGGCTTACGAAGGGTTTTGATAGCCAGACGGACAAAGACAGGCAAGTGGTTGGAAGAAAGTGCATATACGGTATCAATCAAGTCCACTGAGTGTAGGTTCTTGGTTATTAATAGGTCAGGATTTGTAGGCACACAGTCGCCAGTGTAGTGAACAAGGGTGGGATCACTAGGACTGTGGATCGTGAGTTCACTATGTAACATTAATTTATATAGTGCCTTACCGTGTGCATTAATAGGGCCGGCTGACCAATAGGGATATCTAGCATTTAAGTCCCCCATCATCAGTACTTTACTGCCCGCAGACATAAGAGCGCTTATGTCATTTATAAGCAGCGTCATGTTAGGTGATTGGTATACCGAGTAAATGATGAGGTTTCCGCAATGCAAGTTAAGAGATATCCCTATGGCTTCTAAGTTAAGTGTTGGTGGGGTATTAGCCAGCTCGTGTTCTAGATCATCTCTGACCAGAATTGCGACACCTTGGCCAGAGCCATCTGCACGACTATCGGCTCTATAGCAAGTAAAACCTGGAAGTCCAAGAGTGAGACGGCTAGTCAGCCTAGTTTCGTTGAGTGCGATGATGTCAACATCGAGCTCGCCTGCCGCAAGCGATCTCAATTCCTGCTGCTTTTTGTGAATGCCATCGGCATTCCAATAAAGTATGCGTAAATCGTTAAAATTAAAAATGATTACCTACATGCGACAGAATAAGAATAACTTTGTCCATGAAAGTTTCACACTTGATAAAATCCTGTTTGAGGGTCTTGATTGTTGAAAGTATTAGCAGCATTTCGTTCGTCACAGCATCCCGAGAGGTATTGAGATAGTCCTCATTCAACGATCCCGATTGCACTTTAGTCTGAAGATGCGGCTGTAGTTGTTCAGAAGGTTTTGAAACATGTTCAGGGATTGGCTGCGAGTTTAGGACCGTAGCATATGTACGGTCCGTAGTAGTCATAGATGACGGTTTAGATTGAGCTTTTGCATTCGTGATGATGTTCCTAATTGAGTCTCGCTGAGTTCTAATGCGTTCCAAGTACTTCAGCCGCTCTTTGCACTGAGAGTAGTTGGCTGGATGATCTTGCTCACAGTTGCAGCAACGTACAGATTTGGCTAAACCTTTGTCAGGGCATTTGGAAGTGGGATGCGCTAAGGAACATTTGACGCATCTGGCAGGTTTATTGCAATTCCGAGAGGCATGTCCAAAATTCTGGCATCGATAACATTGAGTGCAATTTTTATTGCCACTTTTGAATCGCTCTATAGTAATAACGCAATTTGCTAGGTATTTAATTTTTTTGAACTTGGCCATATCTGTACCAGTTGGTAGTTGGATTATAATTGGTGGGCATTGAACAGGTTTACTGAGTTTGATAGTAGAGACTGTAGCTCCGGGAAAACCAAGTTCCTCTAATTCTTTAGAGAGGGAATCTATGAGGTTAGTAGGTAAACCTTTTATGACCACCTTTGGTAATTTTTCATCCTTTCTGGAGTAGGTGTGGAACGAAATATCTTCATCAAGTAGTCCAGCCTTGATAGTTTGGTGTCCGTCAGATGAGTGGCACTGTACTTTAACCCGGTTATTACCTCTGTATTCAATATGGTACTTCTTATCATACTTGTCGATGGTATCCTTAAGTTTCAGGTGGGTCCAGTTATCCGATAAATCAATGATAATCGGGGGGATACCCTTCGATTGCCTCTTCATGGAAGCCCTTTTGTAAGACTCCGAAACTTCGTGATCCTTGTCCACCGGGAGACTACGGAAGCGATTTTCTGTGCTTGTTTCAGCATTGATCTGTGTTCGCTTAGGGACAGCGATTCTTTTCGGAAAGCGCCATTGGTTGATCTCATCCCCTGCTCTTTTGCTTGAATTGGTAGCAATGTCAGGATTCGACGACGATCGCACGACAAACTTATCCATTTAATCGATAGTGGTGCATCGATAAGGGTACATCACTAGCGATACGAACCGGTTCGAGAATACGGGGTACAGAATAAATGCGTGCGGTTCTAGCGAGAACCGAGCGCTGACTGAATAGGTACACTAGCTGACCCGGCGAGCTTCGTACCGCCATATTTTCCGCCTGCGTGGTATTCAGATCCCGTTCCCGCTGTACCTTCTATTTAATTTTCTTATTCAAATCTTAGCCACATAATAACGAACAAAAAACAAAATAGTACATTATGGTACAAGCGTGTAAAGTTGGTGATTACCGCTGAGGCGACATTGAGACCCGAGCCGTAAGGCGAGGGTCTAAGGCCATGCGCTGGCATAGACGGGTGCGGGTCGCGGACGTCCGGCGCGGGCGTCCGCGCCGTGCATCCGCCTGTCCGTCGCGGGCGTCCGCTGCTCCGTCGCGGGCGGCCGCGACGGGCGTCTGTCACCAGTATAATTTCAATAGCGTCGATAACTTTGGATCATTTATTGATATATTACTTAGCCAAGACGACAACGTGAACAAAGGCGTCAGCCAATTAGCCCATATGTCACGTCTAGATTGTTGTGTGGAGAATTTGTAACCAAGTTTTCGTTATTAAGAGAAAATGGGCAAAAAATTTTACAAGAGGCAGTAGCCCCCCAACGTTTCCAAATCCTCGGCACAGCGAGGTCGCTCCGCGAAGCCTGTGAAGCCCCCAGTAAGCATCTGCGCTTCTGGGCGGAGCTAGGCTGGCTGTTATAGCCAGCACTCTCCACGCACAATGGCCCAAGAAGAAGAAATCACTTCGTAAATAAGTAATTTTCTTTTCGTAAATCTCGTGGGGTTCAGCTAGCGTTTGCAATGTTGTAAGCGCAAAAAAATTGACATCACATTAGAAACCTCTAAAGGGGATTGGGTAATCTAGTATGGACAGTGGCGTTCTTAATTTTTTCAGCGGCCATAATTAATTTTGATACCACTTCATTGTACTGTGTTAAACACACGTACAAATGTCATTATTTTCATTGTAAGTAATATCGGAGCTGCGATATACAGGGTGGAACATTTCGACTTTACCTTGAAGGAAAGTACCCTCATACTAAAGATAGCGAATTTTACTTAAAGGAAACTTTACCTTATTTTTTAAAAGAAACAAAACTGCATTCAAAGACTTTTGAAAATGCCACACCCGGTAGTCGAACCGACTAATATTTTACAAAACCTTCTTTTTCATGGACTTCCTTTTATTTAATTTACCAAGTTTGTTAGAGAGATTTGATCCCTATGATCGACCCTATCGATTGATGTAATAAAAATACAGGGTGTTATTTTTTCGAATTGTAGTCGGTTCGATTATAAGGCGTGGCAAACGATTTTTCAGCATTCCTTAAATGCAGTGCTGTTTCTTTTTTAAAAACACACTAAACTGTATTCAAAGTTTTCTGAAAATGCCACACACGGTAGTCGAACCCCCTTAGTCCTCGTCGTGCCACCAACTTGTTCCACCAGTGGCACGATAAGGAATTGTCATTCCTCGTCGTACCACTGAATGATTATTGAATGATTGTTGCTCTACTAGTGATAACAAAATTAAAAATAACAATTATTGTTATTGTTGATAATAATAAATAATTATTTTATTATTATTATTAATTATAATAATAAATAATATGGATTTATTTAAGTCAATACATTATACATTAAGTCACAATAAAATTAAAATTAAAATTATCTTAACTCAAAAATTAATCAAATAACCCGCCCCTGACCGTTCCCGGCGCAAAAGTGCCCATCACACTCGCCGCGTTTCCACGCTGGATATATTATTATAATATTATTAATTATTAATAGTGATTATTATTAATAATTATTAATAGTGATTATATTAATAATTATTAATAGTGATTATTATTAATAGTGAGTATTATTAATAATGATTATTAATTATTAATGATTATTAATTATTAATAATTATTAATAGTGGTTATTATTAATAATTATTAATAGTAATTATTATTAATAATGACATTATTATTATTATTATTTTTTTTTGTAATCGATAACATTTTTATTATTTGTTAAGTAATATCTAAACAGACATTAAGTAGAGCTACCATCCCTGCATGTATCTGTATTCAGTGGTACGACGAGGAATGACAATTCCTCGTCGTGCCACTGGTGGAACAAGTTGGTGGTACGACAAGGACTAAGCCGTCGAACCGGGTACGAGTACCTACTCTTACTACCGGAGATAGTTAATTTCATTCAAAGGAAACACTCTCTTATTTAAAAAAGAATACAAAGCTGCATTTAAGGAATTTTGAAAGATCGCTTGCCACACCCTGTAATCGAACCGACTAAAATTCTAAAAAATAACACCCTATATTTTTATTGCATCAATCGATAGGGTTGATCATAAGGATCTAATCTCTCTAACAAACTTGGTAAATTAAATGAAAGGAAATCCATGAAATAGAAGATTTAGAAAGATTTTATTCGGTTCGACTACTAGGTGTGGCATTTTCAGAAAACTTTGAATACAGTTTAGTGTGTTTTTGAAAAAGAAACAGCCCTGCATTGAAGGAATGCTGAAAAATCATTTGCCACGCCTCATAATCGAACCGACTACAATTTGAAAAAATAACATCCTGTATTTTTATTGCATCAATCGATAGGGTCAATTATAAAGATCAAATCTCTTTAACAAACTTGGTAAATTAAATAAAAGGAAATTCATGAAATAGAAGATTTAGAAAGATTTTAGTCGGTTCGACTATCGGGTGTGTCATTTTCGGAAAAGTTTGAATACAGTTTAGTATGTTTTTAAAAAAGAAATAGAACTGCATTTAAGGAATGCTGAAAAATCATTTGCCGCGCCCTATAATCGAACAATTCGAAAAAATAACACCCTATATTTTTTATTGCATCAATCGATAGGGTCGATCATAAGGATCAAATCTCTCTAACAAACTTGGTAAATTAAATAAAAGGAAATCCATGAAATAGAAGATTTAAGAAGATTTAGGAAGATTTTAGTCGGTTCGACTACCGGGTGTGGCATTTTCAGAAAACTTTGCATACAGTTTAGTATGTTTTTGAAAAAGAAACAGAACTGCATTTAAGGAATGCTGAAAACTCGTTTACCACGCCTTATAATCGAACCGACTTCAATTCGAAAAAATAACACCCTGTATTTTTATTACATCAATCTATAGGGTCGATCATAAGGTTCAAATCTCTCTAACAAACTTGGTAAATTAAGTAAAAGGAAATCTATGAAATAGAAGGTTATAGGAAGATTTTAGTCGGTTCGACTACCGGGTGTGGCATTTTCAGAAAACTATGAATGCAGTTTTGATCCTTTTTAAAAATAAAGGAATGTTTCTTTTCAGTGGAATTCGCTATCTTCAGTATTTAGAGTACTTCCATCTAAGTAAAGTTGAAAAATACCACCCTGTATAGCTAAGTCCCGATATAGTTTAGAGAAGTTTGTCCATAGTAACTTTTGATCACTTTATACTGTACTTTCATATTATACCAATTTCATTGATGGCCGCTCAAATCCGACACGACGCCAACATTACCCAACCCCCTTTATCAGTGTTTCTCTACAATATTATGCATGTATTATACATATAAACCTTCCTCTTGAATCACTCTATCTATTAAAAAAACTCGCTTCAAAATCCGTTGCGTAGTTAAGCAGCTAAGGATTATTCTAAGTTTATTGCAACGACTGTACAAGCACGGCGCGTGTGACACGAATAACGTAGCGGCGGTTGATGATTTTGTTGAAACACCCGCTCGCGTGCTCAGACAGACAGACAGACAGACAGACAGACAGACAGACAGACAGACAGACAGACAGACAGACAGACAGACAGACAGACAGACAGACAGACAGACAGACAGACAGACAGACAGACAGACAGACAGACAGACAGACAGACAGACAGACAGACAGACAGACAGACAGACAGACAGACAGACAGACAGACAGACAGACAGACAGACAGACAGACAGACAGACAGACAGACAGACAGACAGACAGACAGACAGACAGACAGACAGACAGACAGACAGACAGACAGACAGACAGACAGACAGACAGACAGACAGACAGACAGACAGACAGACAGACAGACAGACAGACAGACAGACAGACAGACAGACAGACAGACAGACAGACAGACAGACAGACAGACAGACAGACAGACAGACAGACAGACAGACAGACAGACAGACAGACAGACAGACAGACAGACAGACAGACAGACAGACAGACAGACAGACAGACAGACAGACAGACAGACAGACAGACAGACAGACAGACAGACAGACAGACAGACAGACAGACAGACAGACAGACAGACAGACAGACAGACAGACAGACAGACAGACAGACAGACAGACAGACAGACAGACAGACAGACAGACAGACAGACAGACAGACAGACAGACAGACAGACAGACAGACAGACAGACAGACAGACAGACAGACAGACAGACAGACAGACAGACAGACAGACAGACAGACAGACAGACAGACAGACAGACAGACAGACAGACAGACAGACAGACAGACAGACAGACAGACAGACAGACAGACAGACAGACAGACAGACAGACAGACAGACAGACAGACAGACAGACAGACAGACAGACAGACAGACAGACAGACAGACAGACAGACAGACAGACAGACAGACAGACAGACAGACAGACAGACAGACAGACAGACAGACAGACAGACAGACAGACAGACAGACAGACAGACAGACAGACAGACAGACAGACAGACAGACAGACAGACAGACAGACAGACAGACAGACAGACAGACAGACAGACAGACAGACAGACAGACAGACAGACAGACAGACAGACAGACAGACAGACAGACAGACAGACAGACAGACAGACAGACAGACAGACAGACAGACAGACAGACAGACAGACAGACAGACAGACAGACAGACAGACAGACAGACAGACAGACAGACAGACAGACAGACAGACAGACAGACAGACAGACAGACAGACAGACAGACAGACAGACAGACAGACAGACAGACAGACAGACAGACAGACAGACAGACAGACAGACAGACAGACAGACAGACAGACAGACAGACAGACAGACAGACAGACAGACAGACAGACAGACAGACAGACAGACAGACAGACAGACAGACAGACAGACAGACAGACAGACAGACAGACAGACAGACAGACAGACAGACAGACAGACAGACAGACAGACAGACAGACAGACAGACAGACAGACAGACAGACAGACAGACAGACAGACAGACAGACAGACAGACAGACAGACAGACAGACAGACAGACAGACAGACAGACAGACAGACAGACAGACAGACAGACAGACAGACAGACAGACAGACAGACAGACAGACAGACAGACAGACAGACAGACAGACAGACAGACAGACAGACAGACAGACAGACAGACAGACAGACAGACAGACAGACAGACAGACAGACAGACAGACAGACAGACAGACAGACAGACAGACAGACAGACAGACAGACAGACAGACAGACAGACAGACAGACAGACAGACAGACAGACAGACAGACAGACAGACAGACAGACAGACAGACAGACAGACAGACAGACAGACAGACAGACAGACAGACAGACAGACAGACAGACAGACAGACAGACAGACAGACAGACAGACAGACAGACAGACAGACAGACAGACAGACAGACAGACAGACAGACAGACAGACAGACAGACAGACAGACAGACAGACAGACAGACAGACAGACAGACAGACAGACAGACAGACAGACAGACAGACAGACAGACAGACAGACAGACAGACAGACAGACAGACAGACAGACAGACAGACAGACAGACAGACAGACAGACAGACAGACAGACAGACAGACAGACAGACAGACAGACAGACAGACAGACAGACAGACAGACAGACAGACAGACAGACAGACAGACAGACAGACAGACAGACAGACAGACAGACAGACAGACAGACAGACAGACAGACAGACAGACAGACAGACAGACAGACAGACAGACAGACAGACAGACAGACAGACAGACAGACAGACAGACAGACAGACAGACAGACAGACAGACAGACAGACAGACAGACAGACAGACAGACAGACAGACAGACAGACAGACAGACAGACAGACAGACAGACAGACAGACAGACAGACAGACAGACAGACAGACAGACAGACAGACAGACAGACAGACAGACAGACAGACAGACAGACAGACAGACAGACAGACAGACAGACAGACAGACAGACAGACAGACAGACAGACAGACAGACAGACAGACAGACAGACAGACAGACAGACAGACAGACAGACAGACAGACAGACAGACAGACAGACAGACAGACAGACAGACAGACAGACAGACAGACAGACAGACAGACAGACAGACAGACAGACAGACAGACAGACAGACAGACAGACAGACAGACAGACAGACAGACAGACAGACAGACAGACAGACAGACAGACAGACAGACAGACAGACAGACAGACAGACAGACAGACAGACAGACAGACAGACAGACAGACAGACAGACAGACAGACAGACAGACAGACAGACAGACAGACAGACAGACAGACAGACAGACAGACAGACAGACAGACAGACAGACAGACAGACAGACAGACAGACAGACAGACAGACAGACAGACGGACAGACAGACAGACAGACAGACAGACAGACAGACAGACAGACAGACAGACAGACAGACAGACAGACAGACAGACAGACAGACAGACAGACAGACAGACAGACAGACAGACAGACAGACAGACAGACAGACAGACAGACAGACAGACAGACAGACAGACAGACAGACAGACAGACAGACAGACAGACAGACAGACAGACAGACAGACAGACAGACAGACAGACAGACAGACAGACAGACAGACAGACAGACAGACAGACAGACAGACAGACAGACAGACAGACAGACAGACAGACAGACAGACAGACAGACAGACAGACAGACAGACAGACAGACAGACAGACAGACAGACAGACAGACAGACAGACAGACAGACAGACAGACAGACAGACAGACAGACAGACAGACAGACAGACAGACAGGTTAGGTTAGGTTTTTTTTTTTTTTTTTTTTTTTTTTTTTTTTTTTTTTTTTTTTCTAACGCCTTCGACCCCGTCGAAGCCTACTCTTTCTCTATGTTATTTTCTTAGCCTAGGCTTTTGACATATCGCAACCCTCGCAGGGTTCAATGTTGGGTATTTAACTAGTACTTTATAGCTTAATATAAATCACGCTTTCATTCCGTGCCTCTTTATCATACCAGTTCTCGCTTTTATGCCTCTCGTACTTTCATTCCATACCTTTCATACTATAGGGATGGGGAGGGGGGGGGGAGCTGGTATGTGTTTTTTTATTTTTTATTTTTATTCATTTTTATCTTATTGCTACCTTTTATTTCTTATTACTACTTATATATAATTATATTCTTATTTCTAGTTTATCCTATTTTACATAATACTGGTTTCTTTATAATATTTACAAAGTGTTATGCAATGCTAGGCATTTTCATAAAAAATGCCTGCATTGCATATTCATGTGCTATTTCGCTTACTTACAATTCTAATAATTTTTTCCCAGTATTCTAAGAAATAGTCTCTGTATTCCTTTTTTATAAATACAGGTAAGTTGTTCTTACACATTTTTAAATTTAACCTATGTTCTAGATCGTACCTTGCCCTTGCATATATGGGACAGTCCACGAGGAGGTGGACGACCGTCTCGTCGACGCCCGGCTCACAGGCACATGATGGGTCCTCCTTACACTTGAAACGAGCCAAGTATGCGGAGAACCCACCATGCCCTGTCAGGAGCTGGGTCGTGGTGCCGGCGATCTCCATCTTCCGAACGATCCTATATGCCTCCAGCGCGCAAGGGAAGAAAAGCTTGGTGCCAGAAGCTGTTTCGCCCTCTATGTATCTTTTGTTCCATGCGTGAAGCGAGGCCTGACGCAGGCCTCGCTTCACGAATGAAACGGGGCATAGGTCGTAATGCGGCGCGATTTTCGACCTCAGAGCCGCCTCTTTGGCGAGTTGGTCCGCTCGCTCGTTTCCCTCCAACCCGGCGTGGGCCTTGACCCAGAACAAGGATATTTCCTTGCCCTGGGTCAATCCCCGCTTGATGGAAGCTCTGGCCTCAACGGCCAGTGGGTGGAGGGCGTGACGGTTAGTGACCGTCATGAGTGCGGCTCTGCTGTCGCTAAAAACGCCGAATGTGGCCGCGCCTCGCTTGAGGGCCTCACTGGCCGCTTTGCATATGGCCAGGAGCTCTGCTTGGTAGACGGTGCAGTACGGGGAGAGAGCAAGTTTGAGGGCCCTGGTTTCGGCCCCGCTATCCCATATGGATAGCGCGGCGCCGACACGGCCCTCAATCTTGCTCCCATCCGTAAAGATTTGTATCTGCGTTTGCGTTTTAACGCGTTGGAAATGTTCCTCGTCTACCAGACTTATGAACTCCAGATTCATATGCTCCGCGGGGTGAGGTGCCTCAATAGCTCGGGCCATCCGCTCCACCTCCCTATCTCTCAACCATGGCTGGGATACTCCTCTCTTGGCCTCGTATAACGAGGCCACCTCGCGAACTCTGAGGTCCAGAGGGAGCATTCCAGCCAGGATCAACCCCGAGTGTAGAGAGATCGTGCGGTAGCCTTTGCAGAGTTTCTGAGCGAATCCGCGCTGCACCACATTCAGCTGCTTCTGAACACCAAACTTCTCCACCGCAGGACACCAGCTGCTGGCCGCATATAGCACCGTCGGTTCCACAGCGACGTTGTAAATGGTCCGGATCACTTCGGGATGCAATCCCCAATTGATCCGGGCCATACGCGCCAACATGTGGTAGATGCCGATCGCCTTTTTGCATACATTTGTGACGTGTGTGTTGAATGTGAGTTTGTGGTCGATGGTGAGCCCCAGGATTTTGATCTCCTTGGACAGACCAATGTCTATCCCGCCCATGCTGAGGCGTGGGACATCGTACTTAAGCCTCCGCGTGATTACCATCGCACAAGTTTTGTGCGGTGCGAATTTCAGCTTCATTCCGATGCCCCACTCCCGCACATGCTCGAGAGAGGCATTGGCCTGTCTCTCAATCTCCAGGGCGCTGTCCCCATCGAACACCAGCACCACATCGTCCGCGAATGCCTGTACGCGAACTGCCCCACCGTCCAGCTGATGTAACAGGGGATCCAGTAAGAGGTTCCACAGTAGAGGTCCGCCAATAGATCCCTGAACGCATCCCTTCTCCGTAGAGCGTCTGCACTCCTCGCCCGCATACCTAACCCTTACCCTCCTGTCACTAAGGTAACTACTGATGACTCGTCTCAAATTCGCCGGACATTTCTCCTCCGCCAGTCGGACCTTTATGGCCGGCCACCATGCGCTATCGAAGGCGCCCTCTATGTCCAAGGACACCATAAGGACTATTCTCTTCTCATCAAGTCTAGCCCTTATGTGACCCATTAGGTCATAGAGGGCGTCTTCGGTGCTTTTTTGTGGCATAAAGCCGTACTGGCGGGGGCTAATTGTCGGCAGTAAGTAGAAGTTAAGACGAGCCACCAGCATCCTCTCGTACACCTTCCCCAAGACGGGCAATAGACCAATAGGTCTATACGACTTGGGGACGGCGTACGAGTCCTTCTCAGGCTTTCTCAATGCCACCACCACGGCCTCCTTCCATATTTTGGGAAAGTAGCCATGGTGGAGGCACCGATTCAGCAGCTTCAGGAAGAGTAAGGGGTCGGCCCCAATGGCGTGTGTGCAGATATCGGCTGTGAAGCCATCCGCCCCCGGAGCTTTTTTGGGATTGAACTTCCGGAGGGCATCGTAGAGTTCGCTGATAATAAATGGGGGGTCATCATCATGATGGCCCCTTTCCTCATCTAATTTTTTCGCCTTATCTCTTATTTTGCGATGCCCTCCGTTGTCCTCTCCCTCCCGATCTTCCGGGTAGAAGGTTCGGGCGAGTAATTCGGCCGAACCTTTCGCGTCCAGGTATGAACCATTGGCGGTAAGGAGGACGTCCTCTTCCCTCACTGTGGCCCTGCCAATCACACGGTAAATTCCCTCCCAGAGTCCCTCCCTGTCCTGCTTTCCGCAGAAGTCCTTCCAACTCTCGACCTGTGCCTTTTTTACTTCACTTTCATACATCTCCTTTCGCTCTAGGTACTGCGCTATTACCCATTCCCTCCGGATCGGCGCTGCGTTCCTGATTCGACGCTTGTAGGTGATCATTACCTTCCTAAGGTTGGCGAGTCTTTCCGACCACCACGGCGCACCGATCAACCCCCCCGGTTTTTTGACTGGGATGCTCTCCTTGCACGCATCCTCGACGACTCTCGTATAAGCTTCAGCCAAGACATCAAGCTCGTCGTTGTGTCTTGTTTCGCCTATCACTATATCCGAGAGCCGCCGAGTCATATTGGCTTTGAAAGCATCCCAGTTTGCCTTTCGGGTATTATAAGCGCGAGTTGTACGGCTAATGCTCGTACCCTTCGCTTTTACCAGGTTGAGGTTGAACGATATACCGTTGTGGTCTGAGCTCGGCGTGAGGCTTGGATCAACCTTCCAAGCGTCGATCCAGGCGATCGCGTTGGTGGTGCAGGCCGTTATATCCACATAGCTACAGTACCTTTGTCCATCTCTCACAGTGTCGAAAGTCGGAATGTCTCCGCTATTCAGGACATGGAGGTCCAATTCCTCGAGTGTCCCACTCAGTAACTCTCCTCTGTCGCTTTCAGATCTGTGACCCCACCAGGTGCTCTTCGCATTGGAATCCCCTCCAAAGACAACAAGCTGGGAACCTAGACTCCGCCTCACCTCTTTGAGCCGTTCCATGTAGGGCCCCAGTGGTGCTGGCCTCGGTTCGAAGTAGAAGGACACCAGCGTGATCATCCAGGCACTGGTCCGGATCCCCACCACTACGATGTTGTTAGTGGTGAGTTGCGGGTACTGTACAATATCCACGTTCGGATCGAAGACGGCAATAGCCGCCTTCACAGTCCCTCCTCCTTGCCCAGTGTTCTGGAAGACCCTGACGCCCCGGTAAGACTTCATCTTCTCCGAGTTGCCTACGTAGGGCTCTTGTATGAGAGCGGCTATGGCTTTTCGCCTCGAGGCTTCGAGTATGAAGTCGTCGGTTGCCAGCTTCTTCCTTTGGAGGTTCGCCTGCAGCACTCTGTAGGGGGCCACGTTCCCCGGGACAACATTAGCAGCGATACTGAGTGGTAGACCTCGCTATCTCATCCCATCTCTGTCTCACCGGGCACAGATCGCTGAATACGCTATGCCCCGTGTTGCTCAGCTTCTCCCCTCGGCAGTTTGTACAAGTTGGCTCTGCACCGGCAATGTAGTCGGGGCACTCGGCTCTCATATGGAGCCCCCCACAATGACTACATTTAGGTTCCGTGCCAGTGCAGAACTTCCTCGTATGCCCATACCCTAGGCACAGGGAGCACTGCACTAACGGTGATTGATCCGCAACCCTTAACGGTTGGAGATCAACGTGCAGTCGCCCTGCGTCCAAGGCACGGTTGTAAACCGCCGGGGAGACCCTCAGCACCACGTGGCAGATATGAGGATTCCTCGCCGTCTTGCGGTAAAGTACGGACATCCTCTCCTGCTCTGGGGCCAGGTCACGGAACACATTACGGTTCCGTGACCTTAAAGCCTTCAGCAGGTCGTCATCTTTGTGACTCCTGAGGACGCCATATACAATGAGGAGAGGGTCCCTATTTTTTATCTCCTCAACGGCGAGGTTTGCCTCTTTGTCCGTCAGCCGTTTCTGTGCCCTTTTCCTGTCATCCTCAGTCTTGTAACCCACTATGACTCTTCTATCCTTCGCCTTTCGTATCTTTTCAACCATAACCCATCCTTCGTCTTCATTCGCCACCTTTCGCAGTCTTTCAAACACCTGGTCACTCGTATCCTTTTCATTCTTCGATGTGACGACTATCGAGTGCAGCGCCGCCCTTTCGGAGCGTTGTGCTCTCGGGTGGCCTGACGCTACACCCGCATATGTCGTCACTTTCTTACTTTCTCTCTCTTTCTCTCTTTCATCCTGTTTCTCCACTCTCTCTTTCAACTCACTCATTATTCTCCCATTCTCTCTAATCAATCTTTCATTCTCCTCTATTTTTCTAAGTATTATTTCGTCCATTCCTTTACCGTGTGCGCACGGGGCAGAGACCAGGGCAACGGGGACCGGTAACCCCGCAGCCCCAGCACCCTGTCCCGTCTGGCTCTTACTTTTCCCTGCATCTAACCCCAATTCCTTAATGCAGCTCTCCAGCGCAGTGACGGTTCCTTCTACCCCTTTTTTTATTTCAGACTTCAGGTTGCGCGATATGCCTATCTGAGTCCTGATTGATTGACAGTAGTCCAGCGCCGTTTCGAGGAGTGTTTTTGGAGGCTGTTCGGGCGAAGTAGACGAGGGGGGTGGGTGGACTACCCCCTTTTTTGTGGCTTGAGAGGAGGGTCCAGCCTTGGCTTGGATCCTGTCCACACTCCTCCGAACAGTCCCCAACTGGCGCTTTCCTTCAGGGCTACTACTGTCTACGATGAAGGTAGAGTCCCTCTGCTGATCCTTCACTAATGGCGATCGTCCAATCATTTTGGGGGAGGCGCGCGTTAAAATATAAAATTAACTGTAAAAATATGATGTCAATAATAAAATGTCAGTCAGTCAGTAAAAATAAAGTGTCACTTTTAAAATTCAAAATAAAATTGCAATAAAAATAGTTTATTGCCGTTAGTATTAAATGTAAAAGAAAAAGATTAATTAAATATTTGAAATGCACAATTGAAATATAATATAGTCTATCCCACTGGTGAGGGTTTTGTTGCGATCACGCACAGGCCCGTCGCACGCTGCAGTGATGATGCTCAATAAGGTGCCCGAAGATAGTGTGCCTACTTATGTGTTTGTGATTGTGTGTTGTGTTGCAGAGTGTATGTGTCCCGTAGGGTGTGTCCTGTCTGTATCCTGGGGTGTGTGTGTTTCGTGCGTGTAGTAGTATGGGTGTATGTATGCAGGCGGGCACGCGACGGTCAGACAAGGTAAAACAATAAAAGAATACACAACAATACAAAGTAATCAAGCAAACAGAAATACAATATAATTTTAGACTGCTGGTCTAGGTCTACTAAGTAGTCAGTTCCAATTCTAGTTATTAGAGAATTAAAATAAGAAAAGCTCTATATAGAGCTACTCAATGAAAGAGTCAATAAAATATAGGTCAGAGTACAAAATTGCCGAGTAAAATAGAAATAAATTCAAAATAAATTTAGGGTAGAGTCGACTCTACTAGTCTTTTGTAGCGCAGCTACTTGTCCCGGTCAATTGCCAATAGGGCACTGGTCCTAACACTAATTTAAATCTAATTTAACCTAAAAATGTATATTAAATGTAAATTGCAAAAGCAATCGTCTCCCTCGATATTATTATGTACAGTCGCCTAAAAATTAAGTAGAGCCAGGTGAAATATATTTACAATCTAAGTCTGGGCCTTGTGGCTCCAATATCACTGACTCTACGTACAAAATCCTTTGCCGCTCTAGGTAGAGCCCCTCCTGTTAATCCAGTGGGTAGAGCTCCCCGAGCCCTTCCTAACGAGCCCAAACTCGAGGGTCCTAGGTCCACTGGTTCGGAGATAGCAGGGCTCCAAAGTTTTCGGACAATTTTGTCCGAAATCCTAAAACCCCGATATCCCGAGAACCACCGGTCCGATCCACCCGAGAGAGGGTTCCCCAAAGAGGTCCCGGCGAGACCCACCCCGTGGAGAGGTTTTTGGGTCAATATGGGGGTGACCCCAAAGTGACCCCCCAACTTTGTGGGGTCTACCACCAACCGCACTGGTCAGATGCGGAGAGGAGAGCCCAGCCCCCCAGAGGAAACCGGGAGCCGCTACGACCCCGGGTTCCCGAGATATACGGCTTTGAAAAAAAACAAGATGGCGGACTGCCAAACTTTGAGCACGTATATTTCGGGTTCCAGACGTCCCAGCGATCCCAGAAAAGTTTCTCCCTGATCGGCTCGGCCCCCCCTATCGCCCTGGTGTGGAAATCCCAAAAAAGAAAATTCGGAAAATTTCCGGAAAAAAGTTTTCCGGATTTTCCCGAAAGTGTGAGGTGGGGTAGATGACCCTTTCTTGACGTCCCCAGTCGAAATCCGGTCTTTCTACGACCTCCGGCTGCTGAGCTACAGGCGTTCAAAGTTTCCCAAAATGGCGGCGCGCGCTCAAGGTCAAACTTTGACCGCCTGCAACTCCGAAACGGTTGGTCGTAGCGAGCCCAAAATCGATATCTGGGGTGGGCACGACGTCTTCTGTCCCCCCAGGTGTCCAAAATCAAATTTAAAATAAAATGGCCGAAAATGTACAAAATCACAATAAAATTAAAATTCGCTCTACGGCACGTTCGGCAAAGAAAAAATTTTTCCGATAGGATGATCCAGTCCGGAGTAAACTTAAATTAAAAGTTCGGACAAAAGTGTACGAAAAATCGGAAATTACGATTTTCGTTGTTTTTGACGCTGGAACGGGCTTGTTTGGGCTTAAACAAGTGTAGATGGCTTGTCTAAACCCTACCCTGACGCTAAAAACAAAGAAAATCTACCCCTTTTTGTTTAATTTGGAAAAAATGTTAAAAAATCGCTAACTCCGGGCTGGATGAATATAAAAATCCGGAAAAAATCTTAAAATATAGGTAAAATAGAGCTCTATCGACTACACAAATAACAATTAAAAAATATTAAAAAATTCATACAATCAAAAACGAAAAACTGAAAATTTTGAATTTTGAATTACTGTGGTCCGAAAAATAATCCGAAAAATCTGGAACACTCAGGTCCTGGTCTTCAAGCGAGCGCGCAAAAAATAGCAATTGCGGAATTTTAAAATAGGTCTTGGTTCCGCCGCTATTCCAGGTCAAAGTTTCAAGTTTGTAACTAAAATATAAATTTTTCCAACTGACCGAAAATTTTTATTCTTGCGGAAAAATGTTTGTCTTGAAGGGGTCCTCCTGGCTGCAAAAAATCAGCGTCCTCGGACTGCGGGAACTGGTACCTCGTGTCCACGTGGTGTTTATTTTTCCGGTTTTTCCTCGGAGACCAGGGCTCTCCGGGTGGATTTGACGCACGTGGGAGGTGGGGCTTCGCTGCCCGCAGACGGGGACACTTTTCGCCTGAAGGACACTGCACTATTCACTTTTTTATAAACGAAAAACTAGTCGAGCACGTGTTCGGTAACCTTAAAAAGTCACTTTATATCACTTTAGAGGCTCGCACGATATCGTGCGGCTGAATTACGATGTTCCAGCGGATGGGCGCCGCCGAGACGCAGCTTTTGGTGTATCGCACGTTAAAAACCGACGCGAAAAACCCACTCAAAGTATTTTTTAATTGCGGAGCTCAATAGAAAATGATCCGGTCAGCTCTCTCAGCTCAGCGGAGTGACGGGCGACTGTGGGTTAGGTTAGGTTAGGTTAGGTTAGGTTAGGTTAGGTTAGGTTTTTTTTTTTTTTTTTTTTTTTTTTTTTTTTTTTTTTTTTTAACGTGGGGAATGCATTTACGCACTTCGCTCCCCCCCCGCGGGGGCAGGGGGTTCGCTTCGTGTGGGACTCCTGACCTCGAAGGGAGGCCAGACTACCCACTAAACCACCACGGTGTTCCTCCGTCGCCCACTCCGAGCCGCGGGGTAGTTTGCTCACCGCGACTCGGCTGGGGACGCCCTTATCTAAAAGGGCCCGACTCGTCGGGGCCCCACCATCAATATGGTGGGGCCCGTCCTCCTCTGAGAATGCACCCCCGGAACACACAGGGGCGCATTCCGCCACATTAGCAAGGGGCGGCGGGTCCCCCGACCCACCGCCCGTGGCCTCTCTCATTCGGGGACGCGGGCGAATAGTGCTCGCCGGCGTCCCCTCGCCGGGGGCCTGCGGGGCGGGAGAGTAAGCCCAGCTTGCTCCCGCACCCGCAGAGCCTCTCTCTTGGCCGCCATCACCTCGCTAGCGAACGAGGCGACGGCGGCCCAACATTGTTCGCTGCCGACCATGGCCTGTATTACGGCCGGCAGCGAGAGGTCCGCACCAATGGTGCTGGTGAGGGCCGCCCTTGGACCGTCCCACGCCTCACACACGGCCAAAGTGTGTTGGGCCGTGTCGGGGTCGCCGCTGGTGCAGCTGCGGCACCGGGGCTCTTGTTCCACCCCCACCACCTCCCACAGGTACTTGGCGAACGGGCCATGACCCGTGAGAAGTTGGGTGAGGTGGAACGTTGGAGCCCCATGACCCCTCTCCACAAATTCGCGCAGGACGGGCCGAACGGCCCCCACGAGCAGCGTTGAGCTCCTACTTAGGCATAACCTTTCTGACCACCTCCGGAAGAGATCGTCGCGAGCCGCCTGTCTCCAGCGATCGATCTCCTCCGGAGGCGGACGACCTCCACTATTGCGCCGCATCAGGGCGCCCTCGGTATACACCCTCTTCAGGACGCCAGCCTCAAGATCCCAGGGGACACTGCCTGCAATCAAACACGCCGCCTCACGAGAGACGGTGTGGTACGCCCGTGCAGCCCTCCGCGCGATGGTACGCTGCGTACGCCGCAGCACCTTTAGATTTTCTGCGCAGAGGGCCTCCGCCCATATGGGCGCTCCATAGAGCGCCTTGGAGCGCACCACCCCGTCGTAGAGACGGCGGCAGACAGACCCCGGTCCCCCGGTGTTGGGCAGCAACCGCGAGAGCATTCCGGAATACGCCTCCAGCTTGGGTTCAAGCTGCCGGAAATGCTCCGCGAACCGCCACCGACTGTCGAGAATGAGCCCGAGGTATTTCAGGCTCGTCCCGACAGCGATGGAGGTGCCGCCCACCACAATCGTCCGATCTCGAGGCGGCGTCTGCCGAGGCCCATGAAAGAACAGGGCCCCGGACTTTTCGAGGGCCACCTTCAAACCTAGCGCCCCGATGCGGCGCACGACATGGGCGACGCCCGCCGTAGCGAGGACGGCGGCGTCGCGAAACGTGGGGCCCCGCGCGGTGACTAGGGTATCGTCGGCGTAACAAAGTACGCCGACCCCCCGAAGATTAGCACCGCGCAGGACCCAATCGAAACCAATGTTCCACAGGAGCGGCCCAAGGACCGACCCCTGTGGAACGCCACACGCCATACTTCGGCGGACTACCTCGTCTCGGGCCGGGTAAATGATGACCCGGTCCACGAAGTAGTCCGCCAGGACGCGCCTGAGGTACCACGGCACGTTGTGGTACCTCAGCGCCTCCGCAATAGTCTCCCAGGGGAGGGTGTTGAAGGCGTTGGCTATATCCAGCGATACAGCCAACAACACCTCACCCCCGGAGACCGCCTCGTCGACGCTGTCCCTCAGCCGGGAAATGGCGTCGATGGTCGACCTCCCGCGACGGAAGCCGAACTGGCCGTCACTTAGATTGGGCCCCGCCCCCTCTAGGTGACCGACGAGACGCGCAGCGAGCACCCGCTCAAAGAGCTTGCACGTCTCGTCGAGCAGGACGATGGGGCGGTAGGCCGACGGCTCCTCGGCTGGGCGCCCGTGCTTCCTGAGCAGCACGAGCTTCCCAGTCTTCCACTGTCGCGGGACTCTCCCCGACGCCAAGCACTCCGACATGAGGGACAGCGTCTCCTCCTCCAGTGCCGGCATGACGGTGGCAATCACCTTCCCAGGGATGCCGTCCGGGCCCGGGGCGCGATTCCTGGATTTGAGTGCCAGGATAGCGACCCCTAACTCGGCCTCGGACACGGGAGGTATCACCTCTCCGTCAGCCGGCACGCGACTTGGTGCTGCCGCTGTCATCCGCGGTGGGACCCACTCTTCCCTCGCAGGGAAGAGGGAGCTGACCACTCGGCCCAGTAGACTCGGCTCGAGAGTTCTGGTGAGGGGAGGCGCCCAAGGCCGCAGTTTTCCACTCACGGTCTTGTACGGGCGCCCCCACGGGTCTCGGTCCAGGCTCTCGAGCCACTCCTTCCAGGCCTCGTCCTTGGCGGCTTTGATCGCCGAGCTCAGGGCCTCACGGGCGGCCCTGTACGCAGCGTGCAGTTCTTCTTCGCGGGCAAGGTCTCTGACGGCCCGCCTCCGGCTGCGGGTGTACTGCCTCTGGGCCGCGTAACTCGCTGTACGCAGCCCGGCAAGGTGGGGACGCCACCAGTACACCTGCTTCCGGGGCGGGATAGGCCTCGCCCTCTGCATCGCCGCGTCGCAGACGCGAGTCAGCGCTCCAGCGAGCCGCTCGCACCTCGCGTCCACGTCCGGGCCGCTATCCACAGCGGCCCATCGCTCGACGATAGCCGCCTCTTTGGCCAGCTCCCGATCCAGGGTACTCAGTCGCCACCGCGGACCCTCATCCCTCAAGGGGCGGTCGTACTCCACGCGGGCCGCCGGGGCGGCGGGAACGACGTCGAACCGGATGTACCGGTGATCCGACGCCGTCTCCACCCCCACGACGACCCGCCAGTTGACAATGCGGCGAGCCAGGGCAGAACTGGCGAACGATAAGTCTACGATCGACCTGCCCTGGGGCCGCACGAGTGTGTGGACCGCCCCCTGATTGAGCAGCACCAAGTCTTGCGACACCGCCCAACCCATAACCATCTCCCCCCGGGCATCGGTCGCCGGAGATCCCCACGCCCGAGAGTGAGCGTTGAAATCCCCGGCCACGACCACCGGGGTGGGGTGCACTTCAGCCAGCAGAGCCTCGACCTCGCTGAGCAGTCGCTCGAACTCCGCGAGGCTTCTGCTGGGGGGGCAGTACACCCCAATCACTGCAGCGCCGCCCAGCGTGACGAGCACAAACCCCTGACCCCTTCGTACGACGTCGAAGGGTGGGGCGGCTCGCTGGGCGACGATAGCCACCAAGCCGTCAGCGCTGCTGGCCCAGTTCGGGGCGTTGCGAACGCAATACGGCTCGGCGACTACTGCCAGTGTCGCTTGCCACTGCGCCATGGTTTGGGCCAGAAGGTCCTGTGCCGTGACGCAGTGGTTCACGTTGGCCTGCAGTACGGAGATGGTATGGGCCATTATTGTTGGGCGGTGTCCATCGCCTCCTCTGATTGCGGCTGGGTTGGGGTTGGCTTGGGTCCTGCCCCACCCACCGCACCGCCTTTACGTGTGGCGGGCCTCTTTCTGGAGGCCGCCTTGCAGTCGCCCGCGCCGAGCTTGTGGCCGGACGCTGCTCCCGCCGCCGCACACACGGGACATCTGGGCTCCGCGGAGCAGGTGGCCGACTTGTGGCCCGCCTGCCCGCATCTGAAGCACAGCGCACTGCGGTCGACTCCCGCAGTGCACTTAGCCCCAACGTGCCCCGGCTCCAGGCATCGGAAGCAACGCGCCGGCCTTGGCTCCAGGGTGGTCAGCCTAACCACTGACCACCCGACAACGATGCGCCTGCCATCTGTCAATAATTTGGCCGCCTCAACAGGGCACTTCAGCCAGGCAGTGCCCTGCCGGCCAGGTGGGCGTTGTATGTCGCCCACCTTTATGACCTCGGGAGAACAGCCCCCCTCCGAAGCCAGCGCTGCAGCCACCTTTTCTTTCGTGGCCGAGTCACTCAGGCCAGAGATGCGTAACTCCACGCACCTCTCTGGCCTGGCAACCCGGACCTCCGGAAAGACTTCCCTAAGTTTGGCAGCGAGGAGATCCGCCTTCTTGTTTCTGTCCTCCCCGGACACCTCTAGTATGCGACCCCCGGTAGCCGCAGGGCGGATGCTTCTGAGGCCGTTGATCCCCAAGGCCTTCAGGTCGATGGCCCCTTCAGCCTTGGAGATTAGGTCATAATAAGAGACGCCCTGCTCCTGCGCGCCCGGCTGCAGCGTCAGCGTGATAGCCGCAGTTTGCGGAACGCGCAATTTGCGGGCCTTGCGGGCACCACGTTTTCTCGCCTTCTTGGCGGCCGGTTGTGCTGGCGTGGCTGAAGCCGAGGAGGCCGCTGCCCGGGCTGGAGCCGGCTTCGGTACCTTCGGCCGTGCCGCCACTGTACTCCACGTGGTAGGGGCCGTGGTAGTGGCCACCGGGGCAGCTGATGGAGCTGCTCGGGATTGCCGGGCAGCTTCCGCCTCTTTGGCTGCGGCAGTCTTCTTATTAGGCTTCTTCTTTTTAGGCTTGCTCGCCGTCCCCGGTTGCCCGTCTGGCATTCGGGTGGGCGAGGGCGGAAGAGCCGGGAGCTCCAACGTGAGCTCCTCCGGTTGCAGCTCTCGGCTGCTAGGCGGTTGTTGGCTGGCAGCGCGAGCCGCGTTTCGTACGTCCGCCTGGAGAGGTGGACGGATGCGGGCCTCTGGCAACAGCCGGTCCGTGATCCCCGCGAGCCGCGCATCGATCATAAAGCCGATCTCGTCGCGGCTCATCTGGGGGGGAGCGGATTCGGCCTGCTGCTTCCAGGCCCGCATTTCAGCGCGGACAGCAGCCAGCTCCTTTTGCAGGTGGGCGACTTCCTCGCTCTCCGAATGGGAGCGGAGCACCTGCACGTTGTTAAGTATCGCCGCACACGCTTCCTTAAGGGCCTTGATGTACTGGCCCTTAAGATTTTGGCTCTTGGTGGCGACCATGTGAACTGTCGCCACCGCCGCCTCGATCGCACCCGTCAGTTCTTCGGTGCTGGCCGATGCTGTGCTTGCACTTGCCACTCCTGGCAGGCTAGACTGGGGCTGCGGGCTAGGGGTCTCTCTTAAAAAGAGAGTCCTCTTTTTTCGCAGCTCTTCAGCGAGCTCTGCCTCCGCGCGGAGCTCCAGCTCCCGCTCCTTGGCCGCGTTCAACTCGGCCTTGGCTTTCGCCAGGCCGACGTATTCGCCCGTGCTGGGCGGGCGACCACGGGGCTTCTTCGAAGCCTCCGCTACCTCCTCCTCCGGGACGCGCTTGCGCCAGAGCTTCCCCATTCCTGGGGAAGACGAACGCGAGCCTCCCGGACTCGTGCTCGGAGCGTCGAGACGCTCCAGCACCACCACCGCCTCGAGAGAGCCACGAGACCTTTCGGCCCCCGTCTCGATCTCCATCTCCTCTTTCTCCTTCTCAACGTCTTGGTTTTGTAATGAAAGTTCCATATCAAATCCCACGAGTAGAGACGATTAGAATACACTCACCGGGTGACGCTCATTCCGGTGAGCGGGGTACTTACTGTGGAGGTCCCCAGGTATCCACAGGTTTTAAACGACTTCACTGTCGGGTTTTAAAGACTTTTCCTTGTCGCGGGCCGGCCAATTAAGGCAAGCCCCACGTTCTCCAGGTTCACGGCATTCCCGAGTGTGGCTAACACTCAGGTCGTTGTCGATCCCCCGGAGGCTACGCGACGCGGGAGGGCAGCCAACCCCCCCAACACCGACGGTGGCACGAGTGCCCGTCAACCCCCGCGCGAGCAGTGGGCCGACCCGTCACTTGATCCTCTCGGATCCCGCCACGCGGACCTTGAAGGTCCGCCATACACCGACCCCCTCATGGGTCAACTAGCCCTGAAAAGGGCTGTTGTGGTGGCCCTGAAAAGGGCCTGGAGGACGCCTCGCGGCTCCGTCCACGCGGACCTTGCAGGTCCGCCATACCACGACCCCCACATGGGTCAGCTAGCCCTGAAAAGGGCTGTTTTGGTGGCCCTGAAAAGGGCCTGGAGGATACCTCGCGGCTCCCTCCAGCTAGCCCTGAAAAGGGCTGTTTTGGTGGCCCTGAAAAGGGCCTGGAGGACGCCTCGCGGCTCCTCCACGCGGGCCTAGCAGGCCCGCCATACCACGACCCCCTCGTGCAATGGGGTCAGCTAGCCCTGAAAAGGGCTTGTCGGGCTATTAGTCAACGGCTAACAGAGGGCGTTAGCCGCCGTCCAGGATGCACCAGCCACTCCGCAGGAAAGACACGGAGCAGCCAACGTGGAGGTTACCCTTCGTCGCACCCCAGGTTAGGTTAGGTTTTTTTTTTTTTTTTTTTTAACGTGGGGAATGCATTTACGCACTTCGCTCCCCCCCCCGCGGGGGCAGGGGGTTCGCTTCGTGTGGGACTCCTGACCTCGAAGGGAGGCCAGACTACCCACTAAACCACCACGGTGTTCCTCCGTCGCCCACTCCGAGCCGCGGGATAGTTTGCTCACCGCGACTCGGCTGGGGACGCCCTTATCTAAAAGGGCCCGACTCGTCGGGGCCCCACCATCAATATGGTGGGGCCCGTCCTCCTCCAAGAATGCACCCCCGGAACACACAGGGGCGCATTCCGCCACATTAGCATGGGGCGGCGGGTCCCCCGACCCACCGCCCGTGGCCTCTCTCATTCGGGGACGCGGGCGAATAGTGCTCGCCGGCGTCCCCTCGCCGGAGGCCTGCGGGGCGGGAGCGTAAGCCCAGCTTGCTCCCGCACCCGCAGAGCCTCTCTCTTGGCCGCCATCACCTCGCTAGCGAACGAGGCGACGGCGGCCCAACATTGTTCGCTGCCGACCATAGCTCGAATTACGGCCGGCAGCGAGAGATCCGCACCAATGGTGCTCGTGAGGGCCGCCCTTGGACCGTCCCACGCCTCACACACGGCCAAAGTGTGTTGGGCCGTGTCGGGGTCGCCGCTGGTGCAACTGCGGCACCGGGGCTCCGATTCCACCCCCACCAACTCCCACAGGTACTTGGCGAAAGGGCCATGACCCGTGAGAAGTTGGGTGAGGTGGAACGTTGGAGCCCCATGACCCCTCTCCACAAACTCACGCAGGACGGGCCGAACGGCCCCCACGAGCAGCGTTGAGCTCCTGGATAGACTCAACCTTTCTGACCACCTCCGGAAGAGATCGTCGCGAGCCGCCTGTCTCCAGCGATCGATCTCCTCCGGAGGCGGACGAGGTTTTTTTTTTTTTTTTTTTTTAACGTGGGGAATGCATTTACGCACTTCGCTCCCCCCCCCGCGGGGGCAGGGGGTTCGCTTCGTGTGGGACTCCTGACCTCGAAGGGAGGCCAGACTACCCACTAAACCACCACGGTGTTCCTCCGTCGCCCACTCCGAGCCGCGGGATAGTCTGCTCACCGCGACTCGGCTGGGGACGCCCTATTTAACGGGCTCGACTCGTTGAGGCCCCACCATCAATATGGTGGGGCCCGTCCTCCTCTAAGAATGCACCCCCGGAACACACAGGGGCGCATTCCGCCACATTAGCATGGGGCGGCGGGTCCCCCGACCCGCCGCCCGTGGCCTCTCTCATTCGGGGACGCGGGCGAACAGTGCTCGCCGGCGTCCCCTCGCCGGGGGCCTGCGGGGCGGGAGAGTAAGCCCAGCTTGCTCCCGCACCCGCAGTGCCTCTCTCTTGGCCGCCATCACCTCGCTAGCGAACGAGGCGACGGCGGCCCAACACTGTTCGCTGCCAGCCATAGCTTGTATTACGGCCGGCAGCGAGAGGTTCGCACCAATGGTGCTGGTGAGGGCCGTCCTAGGACCGTCCCACGCCTCACACACGGCCAGGGTGTGATGGGCCGTGTCGGGGTCGCCGCTGGTGCAGCTGCGGCACCGGGGCTCCGCTTCCACCCCCACCACCTTCCACAGGTACCTGGCAAAAGGGCCATGACCCGTGAGAAGCTGGCTGAGGTGGAACGTTGGAGCCCCGTGACCCCTCTCCACAAACTCACGTAGGACGGGCCGAACGGCCCCCACGAGCAGCATTGAGCTCCTCGTTACGCCCAACCTTTCGTGCCACCTCCGGAAGAGATCGTCGCGAGCCACCTGTCTCCAGCGATCGATCTCCTCCGGAGGCGGCCGACCTCCGGTATTGCGCCGCATCAGGGCGCCCTCCTCGTAGACCCTCTTAAGGACGCCAGCCTCGAGATCCCAGGGGACACTGCCCGCGATAAGACACGCCGCCTCGTAAGAGACGGTGTGGTACGCCCGTGCGGCCCTCCGCGCTATGGTGCGCTGCGCGCGCCGCAGCTTTCTAACGTTCTCTGCGCAGAGGGCCTCCGCCCATATGGGCGCTCCGTAGAGCGCCTTGGAGCGCACCACCCCGTCGTAGAGACGGCGGCAGGCAGACCCCGGTCCCCCGGTGTTGGGCAGCAACCGCGAGAGCATTTCGGCATATGACACCAACTTGGGTTCCAGCTGCCGGAAATGCTCCGCGAACCGCCATCGACTGTCGAGAATGAGCCCGAGGTACTTCAAGCTCGTCCCGACAGCGATGGAGGTGCCGCCCACCACGATCGACTGGCCTCGAGGCGGCGTCCGCCGAGGCCCATGGAAGAACAGGGCCTCGGACTTCTCGAGGGCCACCTTCAATCCGAGCGCCCCGATGCGGCGCACGACTTGGGCGACGCCTGCCGTGGCGAGGACGGCGGCGTCGTGGAACGTGGGGCCCCGCGCGGTGACTAGGGTATCGTCGGCGTAACATAGTACACCGACCCCCCGAAGATTAGCACCGCGCAGGACCCAATCATAGCCGATATTCCACAGGAGCGGCCCAAGGACCGACCCCTGTGGAACGCCACGCCCCATATTTCGGCGGACCACCCCGTCTCGGGCCGGGTACATGATAACCCGGTCCACGAAGTAGTCCGCCAGGACGCGCCTGAGGTACCACGGGACATTGTGGTACCTCAGCGCCTCCGCAATGGTCTCCCAGGGGAGGGCGTTGAAGGCGTTGGCTATGTCCAGCGATACAGCCAACAACACCTCACCCCCGGTGACCGCCTCAGCGACGCTGTCCCGTAGCCGGGATATGGCGTCGAGCGTCGACCTCCCGCGACGGAAGCCGAACTGGCCGTCGCTTAGGTTAGGCCCCGCCCCCTCCAGGTGACCGACGAGACGCGCAGCGAGCACACGCTCAAAGAGCTTGCACATCTCGTCGAGCAGAACGATGGGGCGGTAGGCCGACGGCGACTCGGCTGGACGCCCGTGCTTCTTGAGAAGCACGAGCTTGCCGACCTTCCATTGTCGCGGGACTCTCCCCGACGCCAAACACTCCGACATGAGGGACAGCGTCTCTTCCTCAAGTGCCGGCATGACGGTGACAATAACCTTCCCAGGGACGCCGTCCGGGCCCGGGGCGCGATTCCTGGACTTGAGTGCCAGGATTGCGACCCCTAACTCGGCCTCGGACACGGGAGGTATTGCCCCTTCGTCTGCCGGCACACTGCTTGGTGCTGCCATCCGCGGTGGGACCCACTCTTCCCCCGCAGGGAAGAGGGAGCTGACCACTCGGCCCAGGAGATTCGGCTCGAGAGTTCTGGTGAGGGGAGGCGCCCAAGGCCGGAGTTTCCCACTCATGGTCTTGTACGGACGCCCCCACGGATCTCGGTCCAGGCTCTCGAGCCACTCCTTCCAGGCCTCGTCCTTGGCGGCTTTAATCGCCGAGCTCAGGGCCTCACGGGCGGCCCTGTACGCGGCGTGCAATTGCTCCTCGTGGGCGAGGTCTCTAACCGCCCGCCTACGGCTGCGGGTGTACTGCCTCTGGGCCGCGTAACTCGCGGTACGCAGCCCGGCTAGGTGGGGACGCCACCAGTACATCCGCTTCCGAGGCGGGATAGGCCCCGCCCTCTGCATCGCCGCGTCGCAGACGCGAGTCAGCGCTCCAGCGAGCCGCTCGCACCTCGCGTCCACGTCCGGGCCGCTATCCGCAGCAGCCCATCGCTCGACGATAGCCGCCTCTTTGGCCAGCTCCCGATCTAGGGTACCCAGTCGCCACCGCGGACCTTCTCCCCTCAGGGGGCGGTCGTACTCAACGCGAGCCGCCGCGGCGGCAGGGACGACGTCGAACCGGATGTACCGGTGATCCGACGCCGTCTCCACCCCCACGACGACCCGCCAGTTCACAGCACGGCTAGCCAGGGCAGAACTGGCAAACGAAAGGTCAACAATCGACCTGCCCTGGGGTCGCACGAGTGTGTGGACCGCTCCCTGGTTCAGCAGCACCAAGCCTTGGGACACCGCCCAACCCATCATCATCTCCCCCCGGGCATCGGTCGCCGGGGATCCCCACGCCCGAGAGTGAGCGTTGAAATCCCCGGCCACCACCGCCGGGGTGGGGTGCACTTCCGCCAGCAGAGCCCCGACCTCGACGAGCAAACACTCGAAGTCGGCGAGGCTTCTGCTAGGGGGGCAGTACACCCCAATCACTGCAGCGCCGCCCAGCGCGACGAGCACACACCCTCGGCCCCTTCGCACCATGTCGAAGGGTGGGGCGGTTCGCTGGGCGACGATAGCCACCAAGTCGTCCAGGCTGCCGGCCCAATTCGGGCCGTCGCGAACGTAGTACGGCTCGGCGACTACTGCCACTGTCGTCTGCCACTGCGCCATGGTTTGGGCCAGAAGGTCCTGTGCCGCGACGCAGTGGTTAACGTTGGCCTGCAGTATTGAGATGGGATGGGCCATTATGTTTGGGCGGTGTCCATCTCCTCCTCATTCTGTTGCGGCAGGGTGGGGGTTGGCGTGGGCTTCGTCCCACCTGCTGCACCGCCTTTTCGGGGGGCCGCCTTTTTACGAGAGGCCGCCTTGCAATCGCCGGAGCCGATCCGATGACCGGACGGCGCTCCCGCCGCCGCACAGACGGGGCACCCGGGCTCCGCGGAGCAGGTGGCCGACTTGTGGCCCGCCTGCCCGCAGCGGAAGCAAAGCGCACTGCGGTCGATGCCCACAGTGCACTTGACTCCGACGTGCCCCGGCTCCAGGCAGCGGAAGCACCGCGCCGGCCTCGGCTCCAGGATGGTCAGCTTAGCAACTGCCCAGCCAACAACGATGCGGCGGCCGTCGGTCAGCCTCCCAGCCGCCTCGACAGGGCACCGCAACCAGGCAGTGCCCTGCCGGCCAGGTGGGCGCTGTATGTCGCCCACCCTTATGGCGTCGGGAGAGCAACCCCCCTCAGCAGCCAGCGCCGCCGCCACACTCTCTCTCGTGGCTGCGTCGCTCAGGCCAGAGATGCGCAACTCCACGCACCTCTCCGGCCTGGCCACCCGGACCTCCCCCAGCACCTCCCTCAATTTGGCGGCCAGCTGGTCGGCCTTTTGGGCTCTATCGGCCCCAGCCACCTCCAAAATTTTGGCACCGGTGACAGCGGTGCGGTGTCCCATGCCGTCTAGGCCCAAGGCCTTAAGGTCAATGGCCTCTTGGGCCCTGGTCAAAACGTCGCGGTACGTGATGCCCCGCTCCTGCGCGTCCGGCTGCAGCGTGAGGGTAATCGCTGCAGTTTGCGGGGCGCGCAATTTGCGGGGCTTCCGGGCACCACGTTTCCGCTTTTTAGCGGCTGCTGGCTGTGCTGGGGTGGCAGCGGCCGGGGCTACTGCCGCCCTTGGCGGAGCCGGTCTCGTCACCTTCGGCCGCGCCGCCACCTTATTCCACCCGGTCAGAGGAGCCGTGGTGGGGGCCGGCGCGGACGCCGGTGGGGGCGCCGAAGAGGAAGTCTGCCCCGTACGACGGGCAGCCTCCGCCTCCTTGGCAGCGGCCGTCTTCTTCTTTGCCTTCCCTTTCTTCTTCGCCTGGGGGGGCTGCCCGTCTGGCATCCGGGTAGGCGAAGGTGGAAGAGCGGGCAGCTCCGAGACGACCACCTGCGGTTGCAGCTCGGGCTCGCTGACACGCCGTGCCGCGTTCCTTGCGTCCGCCTGGAGAGGCGGACGGATGCGGGCCTCTGGCAGCAGCCGGTCCGCGATCCCCGCGAGCCGCGCGTCTACCAAGAACCCGATTTCATCGCGGCTCATCGGGGGGGGAGCGGACTCGGCCTGCAGCTTCCAGGCCTGCATTTCGGCCCGTACTGCGGCCAGCTCCTTCTGGAGGTGTGCAACTTCCTCGTTTTCAGTACGGGCCCGGAGCACCTGCACGTTCTCGGCAATCGCCGTGCACGCTTCCTTAAGGGCCTTCACGTATTGGCCCTTAAGGTTGGAGCTCTTGGCGGCAACGGTCCGCACCGTCACCAGCGCCGCCTCGATTGCGCCCGTCAGCTGCTCCGTGCTGACGGGCTGGTTCGAGCTGCCTCCAGCTTGGGGCTGCGGGCCAGTAGTCCCTCTTGGTTCCAGGGATCTGTCCCGCCGCCGCTGCAGATCGTTAGCGAGCTCTGCCTCCGCGCGGAGTTCAATCGCCCGCGCCATCGCCGAGTTCAGCTCGGCCTTGGCTGTTGCCAGGCCGACGCACTCGCCTGTTGTCGGCGGGCGCCCACGGGGCTTCTTCCCAGACTCCGGGTCTGCGGAGTCTGATTCCGGGCCGCGCTTGCGCCAGAACTTCCCCATTGCTGGGGAAGTCGAGCGCGAGCCTCCCGGCGTTGTGTTCGGAGTGTGAAAACGCTCCAGCACAACCGCCGCCTCTGCGAGAGAGCCGCGAGGCCGCAAGGCCTCCGTCTCAATCTCCACCTCCTTCCTACTCTCCTTCTGGTTTGGTTTAGGTTTTATTTTATCCATAACTGATCCCACGAGTAGAGACGAACAGAATACACTCCCCGGGTGACGCTCATTCCGGAGAGCGGGGTACATACTGTGGAGGTCCCCAGGTGTCCACAGGTTTTAACGACTTCGCTGTCGGGTTTTACAGACTTTTCCTTGTCGCGGGCCGGCCAATTAAGGCAAGCCCCACGTTCTCCGAGATCACGACTTCCCGAGTGTGGCTAACACTCAGGTCGTTGAAGATCACCCGGAGGCTACGTGACGCGAGAGGGCAGCCAACCCCCCCAACACCGACGGTGGCACGAGTGCCTGTCAGCCCCTGCGCGAGCAGTGGGCCGACCCGTCCCTTGATCCCGATGGATCACAACGTCTCTCCCCTGTCCCCTCTGAGAGCAGAGGGATACTGGGAGCGACCAACCACCTGATCCTCGCGGATCCCACCTCGCGGACCTAGTAGGTCCGCCGTACCTCGACCCCCCTCACGGGGTCAGCTAGCCCTGAAAAGGGCTGTTTTGGTGGCCCTGAAAAGGGCCTGGAGGACGCCTCGCGGCTCCCTCCTCGCGGGCCTAGCAGGCCCGCCATCCCACGACCCCCTCGTGCAATGGGGTCAGCTAGCCCTGAAAAGGGCTGTTTTGGTGGCCCTGAAAAGGGCCTGGAGGACGCCTCGCGGCTCCCTCCTCGCGGGCCTAGCAGGCCCGCCATCCCACGACCCCCTCGTGCAATGGGGTCAGCTAGCCCTGAAAAGGGCTTGTCGGGTTATTGGTCGAGCGGCTAACAGAGCCCCTTGAAGTCGGAGTCTGTTAACCGTCGTCCAGGGTGCACCAGCCACCCCGCTTCCGCTCCCCAGGACCGTGGTCCAAGGGGGGAAGAAACGGGGAGGCCATCGTGGAGGTTACCCTTCTTCGCACCCCAGGTTAGGTTAGGTTAGGTTAGGTTAGGTTAGGTTTTTTTTTTTTTTTTTTTTTTAACGTGGGGAATGCATTTACGCACTTCGCTCCCCCCCCGCGGGGGCGGGGGGTTCGCTTCGTGTGGGACTCCTGACCTCGAAGGGAGGCCAGACTACCCACTAAACCACCACGGTGTTCCTCCGTCGCCCACTCCGAGCCGCGGGATAGTATGCTCACCGCGACTCGGCTGGGGACGCCCTTATCTAAAAGGGCCCGACTCGTCGGGGCCCCACCATCAATATGGTGGGGCCCGTCCTCCTCCAAGAATGCACCCCCGGAACACACAGGGGCGCATTCCGCCACATTAGCATGGGGCGGCGGGTCCCCCGACCCACCGCCCGTGGCCTCTCTCAATCGGGGACGCGGGCGAATAGCGCTCGCCGGCGTCCCCTCGCCGGGGGCCTGCGGGGCGGGAGAGTAAGCCCAGCTTGCTCCCGCACCCGCAGAGCCTCTCTCTTGGCCGCCATCACCTCGCTAGCGAACGAGGCGACGGCGGCCCAACACTGTTCGCTGCCGACCATAGCTCGAATTACGGCCGGCAGCGAGAGGTCCGCACCAATGGTGCTGGTGAGGGCCGCCCTGGGCCCGTCCCACGCCTCACACACGGCCAGTGTATGTTGGGCCGTGTCGGGGTCGCCGCTGGTGCAGCTGCGGCATCGGGGCTCCGATTCCACCCCCACCAACTCCCACAGGTACTTGGCGAAAGGGCCATGACCCGTGAGAAGTTGGGTGAGGTGGAACGTTGGAGCCCCATGACCCCTCTCCACAAACTCGCGCAGGACGGGCCGAACGGCCCCCACGAGCAGCGTTGAGCTCCTGCTAAGACTTAATCTTTCAGACCACCTCCGGAAGAGATCGTCGCGAGCCACCTGTCTCCAGCGATCGATCTCCTCCGGAGGCGGACGACCTCCACTATTGCGCCGCATCAGGGCACCCTCGGTGTATACCCTCTTCAGGACGCCAGCCTCGAGATCCCAGGGGACACTGCCTGCAATCAGACACGCCGCCTCACGAGAGACGGTGTGGTACGCCCGTGCAGCCCTCTGCGCGATGGTACGCTGCGAGCGCCGCAGTATCTTCAGATTCTCCGCGCAGAGGGCCTCCGCCCATATGGGCGCTCCATAGAGCGCCTTGGAGCGCACCACCCCGTCGTAGAGACGGCGGCAGACAGACCCCGGTCCCCCGGTGTTGGGCAGCAACCGCGAGAGCATTCCGGAATACGCCTCCAGCTTGGGTTCAAGCTGCCGGAAATGCTCCGCGAACCGCCACCGACTGTCGAGAATGAGCCCGAGGTATTTCAGGCTCGTCCCGACAGCGATGGAGGTGCCGCCCACCACAATGGCCCGATCTCGAGGCGGCGTCTGCCGAGGCCCATGGAAGTACAGGGCCCCGGACTTTTCGAGGGCCACCTTTAGCCCTAGCGCCCCGATGCGGCGCACGACATGAGCGACGCCTGCCGTAGCCAGAACGGCGGCGTCGCGGAACGTAGGGCCCCGCGCGGTGACTAGGGTATCGTCGGCGTAACAAAGTACGCCGACCCCCCGAAGATTAGCACCGCGCAGGACCCAATCAAACCCAATGTTCCACAGGAGCGGCCCAAGGACCGACCCCTGTGGAACGCCACACTCCATATTGCGGCGGACCACCTCGTCTCGGGCCGGGTAAATGATGACCCGGTCCACGAAGTAGTCCGCCAGTACGCGCCTGAGGTACCTCGGGACGTTGTGGTACCTCAGCGCCTCCGCAATAGTCTCCCAGGGGAGGGTGTTGAAGGCGTTGGCTATATCCAGCGATACAGCCAACAACACCTCACCCCCGGAGACCGCCTCGTCGACGCTGTCCCGCAGCCGGGAAATGGCGTCGATGGTCGACCTCCCGCGACGGAAGCCGAACTGGCCGTCACTCAGATTGGGCCCCGCCCCCTCTAGGTGACCGACGAGACGTGCAGCGAGCACCCGCTCAAAAAGCTTGCACATCTCGTCGAGCAAAACGATGGGGCGGTAGGCCGACGGCTCCTCGGCTGGGCGCCCGTGCTTCCTGAGCAGCACGAGCTTCCCGGTCTTCCACCGTCGCGGGACTCTCCCCGACGCCAAACAGTCCGACATAAGGGACAGCGTCTCCTCCTCTAGTACCGGCATGACGGTGGCAATCACCTTCCCTGGGATGCCGTCCGGGCCCGGGGCGCGATTCCTGGATTTGAGTGCCAGGATAGCGACCCCTAGGTGGATAGCGACCCCTAGGTTAGGTTAGGTTTTTTTTTTTTTTTAACGTGGGGAATGCATTTACGCACTTCGCTCCCCCCCCGCGGGGGCAGGGGGTTCGCTTCGTGTGGGACTCCTGACCTCGAAAGGAGGCCAGACTACCCACTAAACCACCACGGTGTTCCTCCGTCGCCCACTCCGAGCCGCGGGATAGTTTGCTCACCGCGACTCGGCTGGGGACGCCCTTATCTAAAAGGGCCCGACTCGTCGGGGCCCCACCATCAATATGGTGGGGCCCGTCCTCCTCCAAGAATGCACCCCCGGAACACACAGGGGCGCATTCCGCCACATTAGCATGGGGCGGCGGGTCCCCCGACCCACCGCCCGTGGCCTCTCTCAATCGGGGACGCGGGCGAATAGCGCTCGCCGGCGTCCCCTCGCCGGGGGCCTGCGGGGCGGGAGAGTAAGTCCAGCTTGCTCCCGCACCCGCAGAGCCTCTCTCTTGGCCGCCATCACCTCGCTAGCGAACGAGGCGACGGCGGCCCAACACGGTTCGCTGCCGACCATAGCTCGAATTACGGCCGGCAGCGAGAGGTCCGCACCAATGGTGCTGGTGAGGGCCGCTCTGGGCCCGTCCCACGCCTCACACACGGCCAGTGTATGTTGGGCCGTGTCGGGGTCGCCGCTGGTGCAGCTGCGGCATCGGGGCTCCGATTCCACCCCTACCAACTCCCACAGGTACTTGGCGAAAGGGCCATGACCCGTGAGGAGTTGAGTAAGGTGGAACGTTGGAGCCCCATGACCCCTCTCCACAAACTCGCGCAGGACGGGCCGAACGGCCCCCACGAGCAGCGTTGAGCTCCTGGTTAAACTTAACCTTTCAGACCACCTCCGGAAGAGATCATCGCGAGCCACCTGTCTCCAGCGATCGATCTCCTCCGGAGGCGGACGACCTCCACTATTGCGCCGCATCAGGGCACCCTCGGTGTATACCTTCTTCAGGACGCCAGCCTCGAGATCCCAGGGGACACTGCCTGCAATCAGACACGCCGCCTCACGAGAGACGGTGTGGTACGCCCGTGCAGCCCTCTGCGCGATGGTACGCTGCGTACGCCGCAGTATCTTCAGGTTTTCCGCGCAGAGGGCCTCCGCCCATATGGGCGCTCCGTAGAGCGCCTTGGAGCGCACCACCCCGTCGTAGAGACGGCGGCAGACAGACCCCGGTCCCCCGGTGTTGGGCAGCAACCGCGAGAGCATTCCGGTATACGCCTCCAGCTTGGGTTCAAGCTGCCGGAAATGCTCCGCGAACCGCCACCGACTGTCGAGAATGAGCCCGAGGTATTTCAGACTCGTCCCGACAGCGATGGAGGTGCCGCCCACCACAATCACCCGATCTCGAGGCGGCGTCTGCCGAGGCCCATGGAAGTACAGGGCCCCGGACTTTTCGAGGGCCACCTTTAGCCCTAGCGCCCCGATGCGGCGCACGATATGCGCGACGCCTGCCGTAGCCAGAACGGCGGCGTCACGGAACGTGGGGCCCCGCGCGGTTACCAGGGTATCGTCGGCGTAACAGAGTACGCCGACCCCCCGAAGATTGGCACCGCGCAGGACCCAATCAAAACCAATGTTCCACAGGAGCGGCCCTAGGACCGACCCCTGTGGAACGCCACACGCCATATTTCGGCGGACCACCTCGTCTCGGGCCGGGTAAATGATGACCCGGTCCACGAAGTAGTCCGCCAGTACGCGCCTGAGGTACCACGGGACATTGTGGTACCTCAGCGCCTCAGCAATAGTCTCCCAGGGGAGGGTGTTGAAGGCGTTGGCTATATCCAGCGATACAGCCAACAACACCTCACCCCCGGAGACCGCCTCGTCGACGCCGTCCCTCAGCCGGGAAATGGCGTCGATGGTCGACCTCCCGCGACGGAAGCCGTACTGGCCGTCACTGAGATTGGGCCCCGCCCCCTCTAGATGTCCGACGAGACGTGCAGCGAGCACCCGCTCAAACAGCTTGCACATCTCGTCGAGCAAGACGATGGGGCGGTAGGCCGACGGCTCCTCGACTGGGCGCCCGTGCTTTTTGAGTAGCACGAGCTTGCCGGTCTTCCACTGTCGCGGGACTCTCCCCGACGCCAAGCACTCCGACATGAGGGACAGCGTCTCCTCCTCCAGTGCCGGCATGACGGTGGCAATCACCTTCCCAGGGATGCCGTCCGGGCCCGGGGCGCGATTCCTGGACTTGAGTGCCAGGATAGCGACCCCTAACTCTGCCTCGGACACGGGAGGTATTGCCTCTCCGTCAGCCGGCACACGGCTTGGTGCTGCCGTCATCCGCGGTGGGACCCACTCTCCCCTCGCAGGGAAGAGGGAGCTGACCACTCGGCCCAGAAGACTCGGCTCGAGAGTTCTGGTGAGGGGAGGCGCCCAAGGCCGGAGTTTCCCACTCACGGTCTTGTACGGGCGCCCCCACGGGTCTCGGTCCAGGCTCTCGAGCCACTCCCTCCAGGCCTCGTCTTTGGCGGCTTTGATCGCCGAGCTCAGGGCCTCACGGGCGGCCCTGTACGCGGCGTGCAGTTCCTCCTCGCGGGCAAGGTCTCTGACTGCCCGCCTCCGGCTACGGGTGCACTGCCTCTGGGCCGCGTAACTCGCTGTACGCAGCCCGGCAAGGTGGGGACGCCACCAGTACACCTGCTTCCGGGGCGGGATAGGCCTCGCCCTCTGCATCGCCGCGTCGCAGACGCGAGTCAGCGCTCCAGCGATCCGCTCGCACCTCGCGTCCACGTCCGGGCCGCTATCCACAGCGGCCCATCGCTCGACGATAGCCGCCTCTTTGGCCAGCTCCCGATCCAGGGTTCCCACTCGCCACCGCGGACCCTCATCCCTCAAGGGGCGGTCGTACTCCACGCGAGCCGCCGGGGCGGCGGGAACGACGTCGAACCGGATATACCGGTGATCCGACGCCGTCTCCACCCCCACGACGACCCGCCAGTTCTCGACACGACGAGCCAGGGCAGAACCGGCAAATGACAAGTCGACAATTGACCTGCCCTGGGGTCGCACTAGAGTGTGGACCGCCCCTTGGTTGAGCAGCACCAAGTCTTGGGACACCGCCCACCGCATGACCATCTCCCCCCGGGCATCGGTCGCCGGAGATCCCCACGCCCTTGAGTGAGCGTTGAAATCCCCGGCCACCACCGCCGGGGTGGGGTGCACTTCCGCCAGCAGAGCCCCGACCTCGTTGAGCAGACGCTCGAACTCGGCGAGGCTTCTGCTGGGGGGGCAGTACACCCCAATCACTGCAGCGCCGCCCAGCGTGACGAGCACAAACCCCTGTCCCCTTCGCACGACGCCGAAGGGTGGGGCGGCTCGCTGGGCGACGATAGCCACCAAGCCGTCAACGCTGCTGGCCCAGTTCGGGGCGTTGCGAACGTAGTACGGCTCGGCGACTACTGCCAATGTCGCTTGCCACTGCGCCATGGTTTGGGCCAGAAGGTCCTGTGCCGTGACGCAGTGGTTCACGTTGGCCTGCAGTACGGAGATGGTACGGGCCATTATGACTGGGCGATGTCCATCACCTCCTCAATTTGCGGCTGGGTGGGGGTTGGTGTGGGCTTCGCCCCACCTGCCGCTGCGCCTTTACGTGGGGCAGACCTCTTCCTGGAGGCCGCCTTACAATCGCCTGTGCCGAGTCTGTGGCCGGACGCTGCTCCCGCCGCCGCACAGACGGGGCAACGGGGCTCCGCGGAGCAGGTGGCCGACTTGTGGCCCGCCTGCCCGCATCTGAAGCACAGCGCACTGCGGTCGACTCCCGCAGTGCACTTTGCCCCCACATGCCCCGGCTCCAGGCACCGGAAGCAACGCGCCGGCCTCGGCTCCAGGGTGGTCAGCCTAACCGCTGACCACCCGACAACGATGCGCCTGCCATCTGTCAATAATTTGGCCGCCTCAACAGGGCACTTCAGCCAGGCAGTGCCCTGCCGGCCAGGTGGGCGCTGTATGTCGCCCACTTTTATGACCTCGGGAGAACAGCCCCCCTCCAAAGCCAGCGCTGCCGCCACCTTTTCTTTCGTGGCCGAGTCACTCAGGCCAGAGATGCGTAACTCTACGCACCTCTCTGGCCTGGCAACCCGGACCTCCGGAAACACTTCTCTAAGTTTGGCGGCCAACTGGTCCGCCTTCCGCACCCGGTCTTCTCCTGCGACCTCGAGGATGCGACCCCCGGTAGCCGCAGGGCGGATACTCCGGAGGCCGTCAATCCCCAGGGCTTTCAGATCGATCGCCCCCTCAGCCTTGGAGATGACGTCGAAGTATGTGATGCCCTGCTCCTGCGCGCCCGGCTGCAGCGTTAGCGTAATAGCCGCTGTTTGCGGGACGCGCAATTTGCGGGCCTTGCGGGCACCACGTTTTCTCGCCTTCTTGGCGGCCGGTTGTGCCGGCGTGGCGGCAGTGGCTGGGCGAGCGGCTGCCCGGACTGGAGTCGGCTTCGGGGCCTTCGGCCGCGCCGCCACCGTACTCCATAGTGGGGCTGTGGTGGGGGCCGCCGAGGCAGCCGATGTGGTTGCCCGGGATTGACGGGCAGCTTCCGCCTCTTTGGCTGCGGCTGTCTTCTTATTAGGCTTTTTCTTCTTAGGTTTACTCGCCGTCCCCGGTTGCCCGTCTGGCATTCGGGTGGGCGAGGGTGGAAGAGCCGGGAGCTCCAACGTGAGCTCCTCCGGTTGCGGCTCTCGGCTGCTAGGCGGTTGTTGGCTGGCAGCGCGAGCCGCGTTTCGTTCGTCCGCCTGGAGAGGTGGACGGATGCGGGCCTCTGGCAACAGCCGGTCCGTGATCCCCGCGAGCCGCGCGTCGATCATAAAGCCGATCTCGTCGCGGCTCATTGCCGGGGGGGCAGATTCGGCCTGCTGCTTCCAGGCCCGCATCTCAGCCCGTACAGCGGCCAGCTCTTTTTGCAGGGCGGCGACTTCCTCGCCCTCCGTACGGGAGCGGAGCACCTGGACGTTGTCCAGGATCGCCACACACGCATCCTTAAGGGCCTTGATGTATTGGCCCTTTAGGTTATGACTCTTGGTGGCGACCATAGTAACGGTCGCCACCGCCGCCTCGATCGCACCCGTCAGCTGATCTGCGCTGACGGGCTGAGATGCCGTGGACGATCCTGGCAGGCCAGACTGGGGCTGCGGGCTAGGGGTCTCCCTAAGGAAGAGGGTCCGCTTCTTACGCAACTCTTCCGCGAGCTCTGCCTCCGCACGGAGCTGAAGCTCCCGTTCCGTGGCCGCGTTTAACTCGGCCTTGGCTTTCGCCAGGCCGACGTATTCGCCCGTGCTGGGCGGGCGACCACGGGGCTTCTTCGAAGCCTCCGCTACCTCCTCTTAGGTTAGGTTAGGTTTTTTTTTTTTTTTTTTAACGTGGGGAATGCATTTACGCACTTCGCTCCCCCCCCGCGGGGGCAGGGGGTTCGCTTCGTGTGGGACTCCTGACCTCGAAGGGAGGCCAGACTACCCACTAAACCACCACGGTGTTCCTCCGTCGCCCACTCCGAGCCGCGGGATAGTTTGCTCACCGCGACTCGGCTGGGGACGCCCTATTTAGCGGGCCCGACTCGTCGGGGCCCCACCATCAATATGGTGGGGCCCGTCCTCCTCTAAGAATGCACCCCCGGAACACACAGGGGCGCATTCCGCCACATTAGCATGGGGCGGCGGGTCCCCCGACCCACCGCCCGTGGCCTCTCTCAATCGGGGACGCGGGCGAATAGCGCTTGCCGGCGTCCCCTCGCCGGGGGCCTGCGGGGCGGGAGAGTAAGCCCAGCTTGCTCCCGCACCCGCAGAGCCTCTCTCTTGGCCGCCATCACCTCGCTAGCGAACGAGGCGACGGCGGCCCAACATTGTTCGCTGCCGACCATGGCCTGTATTACGGCCGGCAGCGAAAGGTTTGCACCAATGGTGCTCGTGAGGGCCGTCCTTGGTCCGTCCCACGCCTCACACACGGCCAAAGTGTGTTGGGCCGTGTCGGGGTCGCCGCTGGTGCAGCTGCGGCATCGGGGCTCCGATTCCACCCCCACCAACTCCCACAGGTATTTGGCGAACGGGCCATGACCCGTGAGAAGTTGGGTGAGGTGGAACGTTGGAGCCCCATGACCCCTCTCCACAAACTCGCGCAGGACGGGCCGAACGGCCCCCACGAGCAGCGTTGAGCTCCTGGTTAAACTTAACCTTTCAGACCACCTCCGGAAGAGATCGTCGCGAGCCGCCTGTCTCCAGCGATCGATCTCCTCCGGAGGCGGACGACCTCCACTATTGCGCCGCATCAGGGCACCCTCGGTGTATACCTTCTTCAGGACGCCAGCCTCGAGATCCCAGGGGACACTGCCTGCAATCAGACACGCCGCCTCACGAGAGACGGTGTGGTACGCCCGTGCGGCCCTCTGCGCGATGGTACGCTGCGTACGCCGCAGTATCTTCAGGTTTTCCGCGCAGAGGGCCTCCGCCCATATGGGCGCTCCGTAGAGCGCCTTGGAGCGCACCACCCCGTCGTAGAGACGGCGGCAGACAGACCCCGGTCCCCCGGTGTTGGGCAGCAACCGCGAGAGCATTCCGGTATACGCCTCCAGCTTGGGTTCAAGCTGCCGGAAATGCTCCGCGAACCGCCACCGACTGTCGAGAATGAGCCCGAGGTATTTCAGGCTCGTCCCGACAGCGATGGAGGTGCCGCCCACCACAATCACCCGATCTCGAGGCGGCGTCTGCCGAGGCCCATGGAAGTATAGGGCCCCGGACTTTTCGAGGGCCACCTTTAGCCCTAGCGCCCCGATGCGGCGCACGACATGCGCGACGCCTGCCGTAGCCAGAACGGCGGCGTCACGGAACGTGGGGCCCCGCGCGGTTACCAGGGTATCGTCGGCGTAACAGAGTACGCCGACCCCCCGAAGATTGGCACCGCGCAGGACCCAATCAAAACCAATGTTCCACAGGAGCGGCCCTAGGACCGACCCCTGTGGAACGCCACACGCCATATTTCGGCGGACCACCTCGTCTCGGGCCGGGTAAATGATGACCCGGTCCACGAAGTAGTCCGCCAGTACGCGCCTGAGGTACCACGGGACATTGTGGTACCTCAGCGCCTCAGCAATAGTCTCCCAGGGGAGGGTGTTGAAGGCGTTGGCTATATCCAGCGATACAGCCAACAACACCTCACCCCCGGAGACCGCCTCGTCGACGCCGTCCCTCAGCCGGGAAATGGCGTCGATGGTCGACCTCCCGCGACGGAAGCCGAACTGGCCGTCACTCAGATTGGGCCCCGCCCCCTCCAGGTGACCGACGAGACGTGCAGCGAGCACCCGCTCAAAGAGCTTGCACATCTCGTCGAGCAAAACGATGGGGCGGTAGGCCGACGGCTCCTCGGCTGGGCGCCCGTGCTTCCGGAGCAGCACGAGCTTGCCCGTCTTCCACCGTCGCGGGACTCTCCCCGACGCCAGGCACTCCGACATGAGGGACAGCGTCTCCTCCTCCAGTGCCGGCATGACGGTGGCAATCACCTTCCCAGGGATGCCGTCCGGGCCCGGGGCGCGATTCCTGGACTTGAGAGCCAGGATAGCGACCCCTAACTCGGCCTCGGACACGGGAGGTATTGCCTCTCCGTCAGCCGGCGTACGACTTGGTGCTGCCGCTGTCATCCGCGGTGGGACCCACTCTCCCCTCGCAGGGAAGAGGGAGCCGACCACTCGGCCCAGGAGACTCGGCTCGAGAGTTCTGGTGAGGGGAGGCGCCCAAGGCCGGAGTTTCCCACTCACGGTCTTGTACGGGCGCCCCCACGGATCTCGGTCCAGGCTCTCGAGCCACTCCCTCCAGGCCTCGTCTTTGGCGGCTTTGATCGCCGAGCTCAGGGCCTCACGGGCGGCCCTGTACGCAGCGTGCAGTTCTTCTTCGCGGGCAAGGTCTCTGACGGCCCGCCTCCGGCTGCGGGTGTACTGCCTCTGGGCCGCGTAACTCGCTGTACGCAGCCCGGCAAGGTGGGGACGCCACCAGTACACCTGCTTCCGGGGCGGGATAGGCCTCGCCCTCTGCATCGCCACGTCGCAGACGCGAGTCAGCGCTCCAGCGAGCCGCTCACACCTCGCGTCCACGTTCGGGCCGCTATCCACAGCGGCCCATCGCTCGACGATAGCCGCCTCTTTGGCCAGCTCCCGATCCAGGGTACTCAGACGCCACCGCGGACCCTCATCCCTCAAGGGGCGGTCGTACTCCACGCGGGCCGCCGGGGCGGCGGGAACGACGTCGAACCGGATGTACCGGTGATCCGACGCCGTCTCCACCCCCACGACGACCCGCCAGTTCTCAACACGACGAGCCAGGGCAGAACTGGCGAACGACAAGTCGACAATTGACCTGCCCTGGGGTCGCACTAGAGTGTGGACCGCCCCTTGGTTGAGCAGCACCAAGTCTTGGGACACCGCCCACCGCATGACCATCCCCCCCCGGGCATCGGTCGCCGGAGATCCCCACGCCCTTGAGTGAGCGTTGAAATCCCCGGCCACCACCGCCGGGGTGGGGTGCACTTCCGCCAGCAGAGCCCCGACCTCGTTGAGCAGACGCTCGAACTCGGCGAGGCTTCTGCTGGGGGGGCAGTACACCCCAATCACTGCAGCGCCGCCCAGCGTGACGAGCACAAACCCCTGACCCCTTCGCACGACGCCGAAGGGTGAGGCGGCTCGCTGGGCGACGATAGCCACCAAGCCGTCAACGCTGCTGGCCCAGTTCGGGGCGTCGCGAACGTAATACGGCTCGGCGACTACTGCCAATGTCGCTTGCCACTGCGCCATGGTTTGGGCCAGAAGGTCCTGTGCCGTGACGCAGTGGTTCACGTTGGCCTGCAGTACGGAGATGTGGGCCATTATTGTTGGGCGGTGTCCATCGCCTCCTCCGGTTGCGGCTGGGTGGGGGTTGGTGTGGGCTTCGCCCCACCTGCCGCTGCGCCTTTACGTGAGGCGGGCCTCTTTCTTGAGGCCGCTTTGCAGTCGCCCGCGCCGAGCTTGTGGCCGGACGCTGCTCCCGCCGCCGCGCACACGGGGCACCTCGGCTCCGCGGAGCAGGTGGCCGACTTGTGGCCCGCCTGCCCGCATCTGAAGCACAGCGCACTGCGGTCGACTCCCGCAGTGCACTTTGCCCCCACATGTCCCGGCTCCAGGCAGCGGAAGCACCGCGCCGGCCTCGGCTCCAGGGCGGTCAGCCTAACCGCTGACCACCCAACAGTGATGCGGCGGCCGTCCGTCAATATTTTGGCGGCTTCAACAGGGCACTTCAGCCAGGCTGTGCCCTGCCGGCCAGGTGGGCGCTGAATATCGCCCACCCTTATGGCGTCGGGAACACAGCCCCCCTCCGAAGCCAGCGCTGCCGCCACCTTTTCCTTAGTGGCCGAGTCACTCAGGCCGGAGATGCGCAGCTCCACGCACCTCTCCGGCCTGGCGACCCGGACCTCCGGAAAGACTTCTCTGAGTTTGGCGGCCAACTGGTCCGCCTTCCGCACCCGGTCTTCTCCTGCGACCTCGAGGATGCGACCCCCGGTAGCCGCAGGGCGGATGCTTCGGAGGCCGTCAATCCCCAGGGCTTTTAAATCAATCGCCCCTTCGGCCTTGGTGATAACGTCAAAGTAAGTGACGCCCTGCTCCTGCGCGCCCGGCTGCAGCGTCAGTGTGATAGCAGCTGTTTGCGGAACGCGCAGTTTGCGGGCCTTACGGGCACCACGTTTTCTCGCCTTCTTGGCGGCCGGTTGTGCTGGCGTGGCGGCAGTGGCCGGGCGAGCGGCTGCCCGGGCTGGAGTCGGCTTCGGGGCCTTCGGCCGCGCCGCCACCGTACTCCATAGTGGGGCTGTGGTGGGGGCCGCCGAGGCAGCCGATGTGGTTGCCCGGGATTGACGGGCAGCTTCCGCCTCTTTGGCTGCGGCTGTTTTCTTTTGAGGCTTCTTTTTCTTCGGCTTACTCGCCGTTCCCATTTGCCCGTCTGGCATTTGGGTGGGTGAGGGCGGAAGTGCCGGGAGCTCCAACGTGAGCTCCTCCGGTTGTGGCTCAGGTTCCCGAGCTGCCCGGGCCGCGTTTCGCGCGTCCGCCTGGAGAGGCGGACGGATGCGGGCCTCTGGCAGCAGCCGATCCGTGATCCCCGCGAGCCGTGCGTCGATCATAAAGCCGATCTCGTCACGGCTCATCTGGGGGGGAGCGGATTCGGCCTGCTGCTTCCAGGCCCGCATTTCAGCGCGGACAGCAGCCAGCTCCTTTTGCAGGTGGGCGACTTCCTCGCTCTCCGAATGGGAGCGGAGCACCTGCACGTTGTTCAGGATCGCCGCACACGCTTCCTTAAGGGCCTTGATGTATTGGCCCTTAAGATTTTGGCTCTTGGTGGCGACCATGTGAACTGTCGCAACCGCCGCCTCGATCGCACCCGTCAGGTCTTCGGTGCTGACCGATGCTGTGCTTACACTTGCCACTCCTGGCAGGCTAGGCTGGGGCTGCGGGCTAGGGGTCTCTCTAAGGAAGAGGGTCCGTTTCTTACGCAGCTCTTCCGCGAGCTCTGCCTCCGCACGGAGCTGAAGCTCCCGTTCCGTGGCCGCGTTTAACTCGGCCTTGGCTTTCGCCAGGCCGACGTATTCGCCCGTGCTGGGCGGGCGACCACGGGGCTTCTTCGAAGCCTCCGCTACCTCCTCCTCCGGAACGCGCTTGCGCCAGAGCTTCCCCATTCCTGGGGAAGACGAACGCGAGCCGCCCGGACTCGTGCTCGGAGCATCGAAACGCTCCAGCACCACCACCGCCTCGAGAGAGCCACGAGACCTTTCGGCCCCCGTCTCGATCTCCATCTCCTCTTTCTCCTTCTCAACGTCTTGGTTTTGTAATGAATGATCCATAAACTTAACCCACGAGTAGAGACGATATAAAAACACTCACCGGGTGACGCTCATTCCGGTGAGCGGGGTACTTACTGTGGAGGTCCCCTGGTATCCACAGGTTTTAACGACTTCACTGTCGGGTTTTAAAGACTTTTCCTTGTCGCGGGCCGGCCAGTTAAGGCAAGCCCCACGTTCTCCAGGTTCACGGCATTCCCGAGTGTGGCTAACACTCAGGTCGTTGTCGATCCCCCGGAGGCTACGCGACGCGGGAGGGCAGCCAACCCCCCCAACACCGACGGTGGCACGAGTGCCCGTCAACCCCCGCGCGAGCAGTGGGCCGACCCGTCACTTGATCCTCTCGGATCCCGCCACGCGGACCTTGAAGGTCCGCCATACACCGACCCCCTCATGGGTCAACTAGCCCTGAAAAGGGCTGTTGTGGTGGCCCTGAAAAGGGCCTGGAGGACGCCTCGCGGCTCCCTCCACGCGGACCTTGCAGGTCCGCCATACCACGACCCCCACATGGGTCAGCTAGCCCTGAAAAGGGCTGTTTTGGTGGCCCTGAAAAGGGCCTGGAGGATACCTCGCGGCTCCCTCCAGCTAGCCCTGAAAAGGGCTGTTTTGGTGGCCCTGAAAAGGGCCTGGAGGACGCCTCGCGGCTCCTCCACGCGGGCCTAGCAGGCCCGCCATACCACGACCCCCTCGTGCAATGGGGTCAGCTAGCCCTGAAAAGGGCTTGTCGGGCTATTAGTCAACGGCTAACAGAGGGCGTTAGCCGCCGTCCAGGATGCACCAGCCACTCCGCAGGAAAGACACGGAGCAGCCAACGTGGAGGTTACCCTTCGTCGCACCCCAGGTTTTTTTTTTTTTTTTTTTTTTAACGTGGGGAATGCATTTACGCACTTCGCTCCCCCCCCCGCGGGGGCAGGGGGTTCGCTTCGTGTGGGACTCCTGACCTCGAAGGGAGGCCAGACTACCCACTAAACCACCACGGTGTTCCTCCGTCGCCCACTCCGAGCCGCGGGATAGTCTGCTCACCGCGACTCGGCTGGGGACGCCCTATTTAACGGGCTCGACTCGTTGAGGCCCCACCATCAATATGGTGGGGCCCGTCCTCCTCTAAGAATGCACCCCCGGAACACACAGGGGCGCATTCCGCCACATTAGCATGGGGCGGCGGGTCCCCCGACCCGCCGCCCGTGGCCTCTCTCATTCGGGGACGCGGGCGAACAGTGCTCGCCGGCGTCCCCTCGCCGGGGGCCTGCGGGGCGGGAGAGTAAGCCCAGCTTGCTCCCGCACCCGCAGAGCCTCTCTCTTGGCCGCCATCACCTCGCTAGCGAACGAGGCGACGGCGGCCCAACATTGTTCGCTGCCGGCCATAGCTTGTATTACGGCCGGCAGCGAGAGGTTCGCACCAATGGTGCTGGTGAGGGCCGTCCTAGGACCGTCCCACGCCTCACACACGGCCAGGGTGTGATGGGCCGTGTCGGGGTCGCCGCTGGTCGCACCCCAGGTTAGGTTAGGTTAGGTTAGGTTAGGTTTTTTTTTTTTTTTTTTTTTTTTTTTTTTTAACGTGGGGAATGCATTTACGCACTTCGCTCCCCCCCCGCGGGGGCAGGGGGTTCGCTTCGTGTGGGACTCCTGACCTCGAAGGGAGGCCAGACTACCCACTAAACCACCACGGTGTTCCTCCGTCGCCCACTCCGAGCCGCGGGATAGTTTGCTCACCGCGACTCGGCTGGGGACGCCCTTATCTAAAAGGGCCCGACTCGTCGGGGCCCCACCATCAATATGGTGGGGCCCGTCCTCCTCTAAGAATGCACCCCCGGAACACACAGGGGCGCATTCCGCCACATTAGCATGGGGCGGCGGGTCCCCCGACCCGCCGCCCGTGGCCTCTCTCATTCGGGGACGCGGGCGAACAGCGCTCGCCGGCGTCCCCTCGCCGGGGGCCTGCGGGGCGGGAGAGTAAGCCCAGCTTGCTCCCGCACCCGCAGAGCCTCTCTCTTGGCCGCCATCACCTCGCTAGCGAACGAGGCGACGGCGGCCCAACATTGTTCGCTGCCGGCCATAGCTTGTATTACGGCCGGCAGCGAGAGGTTCGCACCAATGGTGCTGGTGAGGGCCGTCCTAGGACCGTCCCACGCCTCACACACGGCCAGGGTGTGATGGGCCGTGTCGGGGTCGCCGCTGGTGCAGCTGCGGCACCGGGGCTCCGCTTCCACCCCCACCACCTTCCACAGGTACCTGGCAAAAGGGCCATGACCCGTGAGAAGCTGGCTGAGGTGGAAGGTTGGAGCCCCGTGACCCCTCTCCACAAACTCGCGTAGGACGGGCCGAACGGCCCCCACGAGCAGCATTGAGCTCCTCGTTACGCCCAGTCTTTCGTGCCACCTCCGGAAGAGATCGTCGCGAGCCGCCTGTCTCCAGCGATCGATCTCCTCCGGAGGCGGCCGACCTCCGGTATTGCGCCGCATCAGGGCGCCCTCCTCGTAGACCCTCTTAAGGACGCCAGCCTCGAGATCCCAGGGGACACTGCCCGCGATAAGACACGCCGCCTCGTAAGAGACGGTGTGGTACGCCCGTGCGGCCCTCCGCGCTATGGTGCGCTGCGCGCGCCGCAGCTTTCTGACATTCTCTGCGCAGAGGGCCTCCGCCCATATGGGCGCTCCGTAGAGCGCCTTGGAGCGCACCACCCCGTCGTAGAGACGGCGGCAGGCAGACCCCGGTCCCCCGGTGTTGGGCAGCAACCGCGAGAGCATTTCGGCATATGACACCAACTTGGGTTCCAGCTGCCGGAAATGCTCCGCGAACCGCCACCGACTGTCGAGAATGAGCCCGAGGTACTTCAGGCTCGTCCCGACAGCGATGGAGGTGCCGCCCACCACGATCGACTGGCCTCGAGGCGGCGCCCGCCGAGGCCCATGGAAGAACAGGGCCTCGGACTTCTCGAGGGCCACCTTCAATCCGAGCGCCTCGATGCGGCGCACGACTTGGGCGACGCCTGCCGTGGCGAGGACGGCGGCGTCGTGGAACGTGGGGCCCCGCGCGGTGACTAGGGTATCGTCGGCGTAACATAGTACGCCGACCCCCCGAAGATTAGCACCGCGCAGGACCCAATCATATCCGATGTTCCACAGGAGCGGCCCAAGGACCGACCCCTGTGGAACGCCACGCCCCATATTTCGGCGGACCACCCCGTCTCGGGCCGGGTACATGATAACCCGGTCCACGAAGTAGTCCGCCAGGACGCGCCTGAGGTACCACGGGACATTGTGGTACCTCAGCGCCTCCGCAATGGTCTCCCAGGGGAGGGTGTTGAAGGCGTTGGCTATGTCCAGCGATACAGCCAACAACACCTCACCCCTGGTGACCGCCTCAGCGACGCTGTCCCGTAGCCGGGATATGGCGTCGAGCGTCGACCTCCCGCGACGGAAGCCGAACTGGCCGTCACTTAAGTTAGGCCCCGCCCCCTCCAGGTGACCGACGAGACGCGCAGCGAGCACACGCTCAAAGAGCTTGCACATCTCGTCGAGCAGAACGATGGGGCGGTAGGCCGACGGCGACTCGGCTGGACGCCCGTGCTTCTTGAGAAGCACGAGCTTGCCGACCTTCCATTGTCGCGGGACTCTCCCCGACGCCAAACACTCCGACATGAGGGACAGCGTCTCTTCCTCAAGTGCCGGCATGACGGTGACAATAACCTTCCCAGGGACGCCGTCCGGGCCCGGGGCGCGATTCCTGGACTTGAGTGCCAGGATTGCGACCCCTAACTCGGCCTCGGACACGGGAGGTATTGCCCCTTCGTCTGCCGGCACACTGCTTGGTGCTGCCATCCGCGGTGGGACCCACTCTTCCCCCGCAGGGAAGAGGGAGCTGACCACTCGGCCCAGGAGATTCGGCTCGAGAGTTCTGGTGAGGGGAGGCGCCCAAGGCCGGAGTTTCCCACTCATGGTCTTGTACGGACGCCCCCACGGATCTCGGTCCAGGCTCTCGAGCCACTCCTTCCAGGCCTCGTCCTTGGCGGCTTTAATCGCCGAGCTCAGGGCCTCACGGGCGGCCCTGTACGCGGCGTGCAATTGCTCCTCGTGGGCGAGGTCTCTAACCGCCCGCCTACGGCTGCGGGTGTACTGCCTCTGGGCCGCGTAACTCGCGGTACGCAGCCCGGCTAGGTGGGGACGCCACCAGTACATCCGCTTCCGAGGCGGGATAGGCCCCGCCCTCTGCATCGCCGCGTCGCAGACGCGAGTCAGCGCTCCAGCGAGCCGCTCGCACCTCGCGTCCACGTCCGGGCCGCTATCCGCAGCAGCCCATCGCTCGACGATAGCCGCCTCTTTGGCCAGCTCCCGATCTAGGGTACCCAGTCGCCACCGCGGACCTTCTCCCCTCAGGGGGCGGTCGTACTCAACGCGAGCCGCCGCGGCGGCAGGGACGACGTCGAACCGGATGTACCGGTGATCCGACGCCGTCTCCACCCCCACGACGACCCGCCAGTTCACAGCACGGCTAGCCAGGGCAGAACTGGCGAACGAAAGGTCGACAATCGACCTGCCCTGGGGTCGCACGAGTGTGTGGACCGCTCCCTGGTTCAGCAGCACCAAGCCTTGGGACACCGCCCAACCCATCATCATCTCCCCCCGGGCATCGGTCGCCGGGGATCCCCACGCCCGAGAGTGAGCGTTGAAATCCCCGGCCACCACCGCCGGGGTGGGGTGCACTTCCGCCAGCAGAGCCCCGACCTCGACGAGCAAACACTCGAAGTCGGCGAGGCTTCTGCTAGGGGGGCAGTACACCCCAATCACTGCAGCGCCGCCCAGCGCGACGAGCACACACCCTCGGCCCCTTCGCACCATGTCGAAGGGTGGGGCGGTTCGCTGGGCGACGATAGCCACCAAGTCGTCCAGGCTGCCGGCCCAATTCGGGCCGTCGCGAACGTAGTACGGCTCGGCGACTACTGCCACTGTCGTCTGCCACTGCGCCATGGTTTGGGCCAGAAGGTCCTGTGCCGCGACGCAGTGGTTAACGTTGGCCTGCAGTATTGAGATGGGATGGGCCATTATGTTTGGGCGGTGTCCATCTCCTCCTCGTTCTGTTGCGGCAGGGTGGGGGTTGGCGTGGGCTTCGTCCCACCTGCTGCACCGCCTTTTCGGGGGGCCACCTTCTTACGGGAGGCCGCCTTACATTCGCCGGAGCCGATCCGATGACCGGACGGCGCTCCCGCCGCCGCACAGGCGGGGCACCCGGGCTCCGCGGAGCAGGTGGCCGACTTGTGGCCCGCCTGCCCACAGCGGAAGCAAAGTGCACTGCGGTCAATGCCCGCAGTGCACCTGACTCCAACGTGCCCCGGCTCCAGGCAGCGGAAGCACCGCGCCGGCCTCGGCTCCAGGATGGTCAGCCTGACCACTGACCACCCAACGACGATGCGACGGCCGTCGGTCAGTCTCCCAGCCGCCTCGATAGGGCACCGCAACCAGGCAGTGCCCTGCCGGCCAGGTGGGCGATGTATGTCGCCCACCCTTATGGCGTCGGGAGAGCAACCCCCCTCAGCAGCCAGCGCCGCCGCCACCTTCTCCTTCGTGGCCGAGTCGCTCAGGCCAGAGATGCGCAGCTCCACGCACCTCTCTGGCCTGGCCACCCGGACCTCCCCCAGCACCTCCCTCAGCTTGACAGCCAGTTGGTCCGCCTTCTGGACCCTGTCGGCTCCTTCGACCTCGAGGACTCGAGCCCCAGTGACCGCAGTGCGGTGCCGGAGGCCGTCGATCCCCAAGGCCTTCAGGTCGATGGCCCCCTCGGCTCTGGCTATCACGTCGAGGTACGTGATGCCCCGCTCCCTTGCGTCCGGCTGCAGCGTAAGGGTAATCGCTGCAGTTATCGGGGCGCGCAATTTCCGGGACTTCCGGGCACCACGTTTCCTCTTCGCGGCTGGCTGTGCTGGGGTGGCAGTGGCCGGGGCCGCTGCCGCCCGCGATGGAGCCGGCTTCGCCACCTTTGGCCGTGCCGCCACCTTGTTCCACCCGGTCAGGGGGGCCGTGGGGGGGGCCGGCGGGGACGCCGATGGAAGCGCCGAAGAGGAGGTCTGCCCTGACAGACGGGCAGCTTCCGCCTCCCTGGCGGCGGCCGTCTTCTTCCTCGGCTGCTTTTTCTTCTTCGCCCCCCCAGGCTGCCCGTCTGGCATCCGGGTAGGCGAAGGTGGAAGAGCCGGCAGCTCCGAGACGACCACCTGCGGTTGTAGCTCAGGCTCGCTGACACGCCGAGCCGCATTCCTTGCGTCCGCCTGGAGAGGCGGACGGATGCGGGCCTCTGGCAACAAGCGGTCCGCGATCCCCGCGAGCCGCGCGTCCACCATGAACCCGATCTCGTCGCGGCTCATCGGGGGTGGAGCGGACTCGGCCTGCAGTTTCCAGGCCCGCATTTCGGCCCGTACTGCGGCCAGCTCCCTTTGCAGGTGGGCAACCTCTTCGCTCTCGGTGCGGACCCGGAGCACCTGCACGTTTTCGGCAATTGCCGTACACGCGTCCTTAAGGGCCTTCACGTACTGGCCCTTAAGGTTGGAGCTCTTGGCGGCGACGGTCCGCACCGTCACCAGCGCCGCCTCGATTGCGCCCGTCAGCTGCTCCGTGCTGACGGGCTGGTTCGAGCTGCCTCCAGCTTGGGGCTGCGGGCTAGGCTGAGGCTGCGGGCCAGGAGTCCCTCTTGGTTCGAGGGATCTGTCCCGCCGCCGCTGCAGCTCGTCCGCGAGCTCTGCCTCCGCGCGGAGTTCAATCGCCCGCGCCATCGCCGAGTTCAGCTCGGCCTTGGCTGTTGCCAGGCCGACGCACTCGCCTGTTGTCGGCGGGCGCCCACGGGGCTTCTTCCCAGACTCCGGGTCTGCGGAGTCTGATTCCGGGCCGCGCTTGCGCCAGAACTTCCCCATTGCTGGGGAAGTCGGGCGCGAGCCCCCCGGCGTTGTGTTCGGAGTGTGAAAACGCTCCAGCACAACCGCCGCCTCTGGGAGAGAGCCGCGAGGCCGCAAGGCCTCCGTCTCAATCTCCATCTCCTCTCTTCTCTCCTCCACTTCTTGAGTTGGTTTGGTTTTTTTTCCCATAACTAATCCCACGAGTAGAGACGAACAGAATACACTCCCCGGGTGACGCTCATTCCGGAGAGCGGGGTACATACTGTGGAGGTCCCCAGGTGTCCACAGGTTTTAACGACTTCGCTGTCGGGTTTTACAGACTTTTCCTTGTCGCGGGCCGGCCAATTAAGGCAAGCCCCACGTTCTCCGAGATCACGACTTCCCGAGTGTGGCTAACACTCAGGTCGTTGAAGATCACCCGGAGGCTACGTGACGCGAGAGGGCAGCCAACCCCCCCAACACCGACGGTGGCACGAGTGCCTGTCAGCCCCTGCGCGAGCAGTGGGCCGACCCGTCCCTTGATCCCGATGGATCACAACGTCTCTCCCCTGTCCCCTCTGAGAGCAGAGGGATACTGGGAGCGACCAACCACCTGATCCTCGCGGATCCCACCTCGCGGACCTAGTAGGTCCGCCGTACCTCGACCCCCCTCACGGGGTCAGCTAGCCCTGAAAAGGGCTGTTTTGGTGGCCCTGAAAAGGGCCTGGAGGACGCCTCGCGGCTCCCTCCTCACGGGCCTAGCAGGCCCGCCATCCCACGACCCCCTCGTGCAATGGGGTCAGCTAGCCCTGAAAAGGGCTGTTTTGGTGGCCCTGAAAAGGGCCTGGAGGACGCCTCGCGGCTCCCTCCTCGCGGGCCTAGCAGGCCCGCCATCCCACGACCCCCTCGTGCAATGGGGTCAGCTAGCCCTGAAAAGGGCTTGTCGGGTTATTGGTCGAGCGGCTAACAGAGCCCCTTGAAGTCGGAGTCTGTTAACCGTCGTCCAGGGTGCACCAGCCACCCCGCTTCCGCTCCCCAGGACCGTGGTCCAAGGGGGGAAGAAACGGGGAGGCCATCGTGGAGGTTACCCTTCTTCGCACCCCGGTTAGGTTAGGTTAGGTTAGGTTAGGTTAGGTTAGGTTTATGGCGGGCTCCCCTCCGTGGGAGCTGGAGGTCGGGGTCCTCGCGTCAGTGTATCATTGGCGCGAGGAGGCCCGGAGCCGGGGCGAGTTCCCGGCACCCTCGGAGGTGGGCGAGCGGAGGCTTCAGGCGAGGCGGTCCATGCTCCTGGAGTGGGAGCGGCGGCTGGCCAATCCCACGGCTGGCATCAGGACCGTCGAGGCGATCCGTCCGGTCCTCAGGGACTGGATGGACAGATCGCGGGGGTCGGTGACGTTCCGGATGGCGCAGGTCCTCTCGGGGCATGGATGCTTCGGGAGACGCCTGTGCCAGGTGGGACGAGAGCCGACCAATGGGTGCCACCACTGTGGTGGCGATAATGACACGGCGCAGCACACCCTAGAGGAGTGCCCCGCGTGGGCTGGGGAGCGCCGTGCTCTTATCGCCGAAGTGGGGACGGACCTCTCGCTGCCGACCGTAGTTCTGTCTATGGTCGGTGGCGATGAGGCGTGGGCGGCGGTTCAGGCCTTCTGCGAGACGGTGATGTCGCAGAAGGAGGCGGCGGAGAGGGAGAGGGAATGCGACCCACGTTCCCTCCCGCAGCGCCGCAAGCGAACCGGGGCCCGGAGGAGAAGGTACCACCAACTCCTCCCCCCCTAACCGGGCCGGGCAGTAGACGCGGGGGCGTCTGCTGCCCTTACAAGGCCTCGAGGATGAAGGCACACGTCGTGTCGCGTGTGCCTTGCCTAGGCGGGCGGCAGAAGGACTCCTCTTCTGCCGCAACAGAGACGGGCCTGCCGCTGTTCAGCGGCGGGCGACCCACACGGCGATGGCGGAAGATGCTGTTCCCGCCATCGTCGATATGTGGTGACGACGGACACCGTGGTGGTTTAGTGGGTAGTCTGGCCTTTAGATGCCAGGAGTCCCACACGAAGCTCGCCCCCCCCTGCCCCCCGCGGGGGGGAGCGAAGTGCGTAAATGCATTCCACCACGTAAAAAAAAAAAAAAAAAAAAAAAAAAAAAAAAAAAGGTTAGGTTAGGTTAGGTTTTTTTTTTTTTTTTTTTTTTTTTTTTCCTACCCGACCACTGCAAGGTGCAGAGGCTGTTTTTGCAATGGCAAATTAAAACAAGACTTATTCTAAGCTATTTCTAATCTTCATTTATTCCAATTCTCTTTGTCATTCCAGTTCTATCTAGTATTCCTCTCGCACTTTCATTCAACCTTTCATACTCTGAGGGGATGTGAGGGCATACGGGAATTGTGTACCTACATACTCTACCCAGCTATCTATAATATTTTCTTTATTTTAAAACATTTACAATATAATACGGCTTAATTCTAAGTACAATTTTTCCTTAAAAGTAGATTACAATGAAAGTGGCAGTAAACAATTTTATTTGATTCCTTAAATATAGATATAAGTTCTAATATGATACAAAGTTACTTATTAAATAATCAATTTTTTCATATATATGCTATACATCACTATTCACACATAGTGTGTTAGTATACATTACACCCTGTTTCTTGCATTAACAATCTCAACTATTTTATGTGCATAATTTAAAGTTAGCTTTGTGTGGTCTTTGATCAATATGCGTATGCCATTTAAGTCCATTTTAACACCTGTGGCAACTTCAAGGTCGAACCTGTCTTTGGCGTGTATGGGGCAAACCGTCAGGAGGTGGGCCACCGATTCTGTTTCACCTGGGTCACAGGCGCACGATGGGTCCCCCTTACACTTGAATCGATACAAGTATTCGGAGAACCCACCGTGCCCGGTGAGGAATTGTGTAGTTGGGCCAGTTATGGTAATTCTCCTGACGGTTTTGTAGGCTTCCACGGCGCAGGGAAAGAAAATTTTTGATGTTGACGCTGTTGCGCCCTCCTGATAACGCCTGTTCCACTCCTCAATGGAGCCCTGACGTATGGCTCCCTTGAGGAATGAAACAGGGCACCGATCGTAATCTGGCGCTTTTTTGAGCTTAAGAGCGGCCTCCCTAGCCAGAAAATCCGCCCTCTCATTCCCCTCGAGGCCGACATGGGCTTTAATCCAGTAGAGAGAGACGCTCCTGCCCTGCTGAATACAGCGGCCAAGAACGTCCCTGGTCTCTACTGAAAGGGGGTGGAGAGAGTGCGGATTGACCACACTAAGGAGCGCCGCTCTGCTGTCACTGAAGACACCGAACGCGTCAACGGCGTGTCGCTCTACCTCGCATGCCGCTTCGCGCAGAGCCAGGAGCTCCGCCTGGTAGACGGTGCAATGACGCGAGAGAGCAAACTTGCGGGCCCTTGTCTCGGACTGACTGTTCCACACAGAGACAGCAGCCCCGACCCGGCCCGCAATTTTGCTCCCGTCGGTATAAATTCTGATGTCGTGGGGCCTGACATTACTGAGTTGTTCCTCGTCTACCACGCTGTCGAACTCCAGGTGTATGCGCTCCGCGGGGTGCGGGGCCGCCGAAATAGGTGCCAACCGCTCGACCTCCCTGTCTCCCAGCCAAGACTGGGGCACCCCCCTCTTGGCCTCATACAATGAGGCCACCTCCTGAACTCGGAGGTCCAGAGGGAGTATCCCAGCCAGTAGCAGTGCAGAGTTCAGGGAGACCGTGCGGTAGGCTTTTGTTAATTTTTGTGCGAACACCCGTTGAACCGCGTTCAGCCTCTTCTTGACGCACTCCTTGTTAGTAGCGCCCTGCCAAGCGCATGCCGCATACAAAATAACGGGCTCTATCACCGCAGTGTATATGGTCCGGATCACCTCGGGGTTAAGCCCCCAGGAGATCCGGGCCGTACGTGCCAATCCCTTGTACACATTCATTGCTTTTTTGCATACCTTATCCACGTGACTATTGAAATTTAAGTTTCTGTCTATCGTTAATCCAAGTACTTTAACTTCGTCAGACAGGCCAATGTCCACCCCGCCCATGGTCAGGCGTGGGTTGTCGTATTTGAGGCGCTTGGTGATGACCATCGCATTGGTCTTATGTGGCGCGAATTTGAGTTTGTTATTGACTCCCCACGCCCGAACACGTTCGAGGGAGGCATTGGCCTGTCTTTCAATCTCCAGTGCTGATTCCCCGTCGAATACGAGGACTACGTCATCCGCGAAGGCATGAACGTAGCCCCCATCCCTCTCCAGCAATTTTAGGAGGGGGTCCAATAGCAGGTTCCACAGTAAGGGACCCGTTATTGACCCTTGGACGCAGCCCTTCTGGGTGCCTTGTCTGCACTCCGCGCCCGCGTATCTTACCCGGACTGTTCTCTCGCTGAGATAGCTGCTGACAACTCGCCTCAAGTTTACGGGGCACTTTTCCTCAGCCAGTCGTGCGATTATTGCTGGCCACCATGCGCTATCGAAGGCACCCTCTATATCCAGCGACACCAACGTGACAATCCTCTTTCCACGAAGCCTGTCACGCACGTGCCCCAGTAGGTTATAGAGGGCGTCTTCGGTGCTTCTCCGGGGCATAAAGCCGTACTGACGAGTACTGATCCGTGGCAGCAAATGGAACTTGAGCCGAGCTGCCAGCATCTTTTCATAGACCTTCCCAAGGACAGGCAAAAGCCCAATCGGTCTGTACGACTTGGGTGTATTATAAACATCTTTGCCTGGTTTTCGTAGGGCGACCACAGTCGCCTCCTTCCATGGTCTCGGGAAGTATTCGAGCTCCAGGCACTTGTTGAGCAGTTTTAAGAACAGTACCGGCGCGCAGTTCACCGCATGAGTGCAGATGTCCGCTGTGAAGCCGTCCGCACCCGGTGCTTTTTTCGGGTTGAAAGAGCCCAACGCATCTCGCAACTCGCCAATGGTGAATGGCGGGTCATAAACATCATGTTCACACCCGCCATTAACCGTTCTGGCTAATGCGCGGGTCCTCTCATGATCCGCGTTGTCCTCCTCGACCCGGTCCTCCGGGTAGAAGACCGAGGCGAGGAGCCCCGCGGATCCACTTGCGTCCAAATCTACACCATTTTGTGATAACGGTAGGTCTTCCTCCCTTACTGTGGACCTACCAATAACGCGGTAGATCCCCTCCCAAACCCCTTCCCTGTCTTGCTTTGAGCAGAACTCCTTCCAACTCGCAGTCTGCGCTAAACGTACCTCCGACTCGTACCTGTCCTTGCACTCCAGGTACTGCATTACCACCCGCTGTCTCCGAATTGGAGCAGCAACTCTGATTCGACGCCTGAAGGTGCTGACCTCCCTCTTCATCCTGGCCAGCTTCTCCGACCACCACGGCATAGTGAGTGTCTCCTTGTTGTTTTTAATAGGAATTGCATCCTTACATGCTGCTGTGATACAGCTGTTATAATGCTGCAGCTTGGTTTCTATTTCAGCACTTGTGTTGATGTTTTCAATAGCATCGACAACCAGGCCGTTCGACACCAAGGAGCTGGACATTTTCTCATGAAAATGGTTCCAATTTGCTTTCTTGGTGTTGAACAACCTGGTAGTCCTGCTGATGCTGGAGCCTGTGGATTTTATTAAATTTAGGTTAAACACTATGCCGATGTGGTCGGAGCTAGCTGCCAGTCTATCGTCGGTTCTCCAGGCGCCGATCAGGCTCAGTAGATCTCCTGAGCACGCGGTGACATCTACGTAACTGCAGTACCTTTTGCCCCCCCTGACAGTGTCGAAGGTAGGCACCCCCCCATCAACGTTGAGGATGTGTAGACCCATGTCTACGAGAGTACCCATCAGGTGTTCACCTCTCTCATCCTCAACGGGACTTCCCCACCAAGCACTTTTCGCATTGGCATCACCTCCTATTATGAGCCGTCCGCGGCCCAGTCTGGATCCCACTCTCTCGAGTAGGTCCAGATGAGGGCAAATGGGTTTGTCAGGTTCGACATAAAGAGACACCAAGGTGATCTCCCAGGCACTGGTACGAATCCTCACCACCGCCATATTGTCGGTGGTGAGCTGCGGGCACTGTATCACGTCGAGCTCATTGTCGAAGACGGCGATTGCCGCCTTTACAGTGTCCGCACCTGGTCCAGTGTTCTGGAAGATACGTACTCCCCGGTATCTCTTCATTCCGCCTCTGACAGGGTCCCTGTACGGCTCCTGAATGAGTGCGACTGACGCTTTCCTCCTGACAGCTTCCAGAATGAATTCGTCAGTCGCAAGTCTCTTCTTTTGGAGGTTAGCCTGCAGTACCACGTAGTGAGAGTCATTCCCTGGGGCGCCCTTAGCAGTACTGCGTGGCGGACCGCGCTATGTCGTCCCACTTTTTACGGACCGGGCATCCCCGGTCGAATGCATCGTGCGCAGTGTCGCCGCCTTTTACTCGCCAGCAGTTGCAGCAACTAGGTTCTGAGCCTGCCTTATAATTAGGGCAGTCTGCCTTTAGGTGCTGTTCACCGCAGTGGCTGCATCTGGGCTCTGCTTCCTTGCAGAAGCGACGACTATGCCCATATCCCAAACACTGGGAACACTGCACGAGTGGCGATTGATCCGCCACTCTGATTGGTTGTATATCTATGTGCAGCGTTCCATGTTCCAGTGCTTTGCGCCAGATTGTGGGCGAAACTTGCAGCACGACATGGACAGTGAGCGGATTTCTCGCATTCCTGCGGAACTTTATGCTCATCCTGTCTTGCGATGAGTCGAGGTCACGAAAGACGTGCTTGTTTTTGGCTCTTATCGCCTTCAACAGCTCCTCGTCTTTGTAGGACCTGAGGACGCCGTATAGGATGAGCAGCGGGTCCTTGTTGTGGACAGTTTCCACACTAAGGGTCCCCTGCTTCCTCTCCAGCGCCCCTTTAGCCCTCTCCCTCTGTTCCGCAGTCTTAAAGCCCAAGATCACCTTACGGTCCTTGGCCTTTCTAATGCGCTCCACTGTTATCCAGTCGTCCTCTTCGCGCGCAGTCCGCCGCAGGTCATCTATCAGCTCCTCCCCGGTTTTTTGATCGTCTTTGGAGGTGACCACCAGCGAGTGTAGCGCCGGCCGCCTCGGGGGCACTGTCCCCGTGACGTTCGCCGCCACAGCCGCATACGATGGTGACCTCCTGTCCTCTTCGCACTTCCTCAGGCTGCCTTGAATTTCAGCGAGGACTTTGCCATTCTCCTGGAGGAGCCTAGTATTCTCCTCGATCCGCCTCATCATCTCCTTATCAGTTTTTGCTGGTCCATTGACCATAGCCGTAGCCGCCAAACGATCCACGTCGGAGACTCTATCCCGTCCGGGAGCCTTTTCCTGCACTTTGACTCTCTCACCTTCCATGTCCTTGAGAAGCTTGCGTAGGTTCTCTACTTGAGCCTCAATGGTGAGCTTTATCTCCCTTTTTATATTTTTTGAGTCGACGCAACCTTGCTTAATAAGGTCCAGACAGGATATAGCCGCCGTGTACCGGTCCTCTGGCGTTCTAATGCCGCGAAGGTTCGTGGAAGCACTAACAAAAAAGGCGGTTGCTCCGGATGCTTTTCCGACTGGTGGTGCTGAGGTCGCGGATGTCTTGCGAGGTACAATGGCGGCAGCACCAGTCTTAGTTTTTGGAGCTTGCAGGTTAGTTTTAACTTGGTTGGCGGGAGAGATTACCGTGGTTTTATCCAACTTCGACTCTATTTCACCGATGCTGTCTCTAACCGGCCTTTGTCGAGACTTAGGAGACGGTGATGAGATCGGAGAGTGGGAGGAGCTTACCTGCTTGATTGGAGTCCTTCCCATAGTTCCCATTGCCATTGACATTATTGCGGGTAAAGAGTCCACGCAATACAGTCGAGTGGACTGACAAACAAACTATGCTCGCGAATTTACACAGTAAAAATGACACAAATAAAACAAACAACACAGGTGTATATAAGTAAATAAATTCAGATAAAATAAACTTAACCTAGGTGCCTGCCAAAAAATTGGTCAGGTACGTCCTATTCTAATGCCCAAAGTTCATGCTGTCAACAGTGTATGTGTGTGTGTGTGCGTGTTGTGTATATGTGATGTATGTAGCAGTGTGAGTGAATGTATGTTTATGCAAGTGTGCGTGTTTGTGTGTAATGCGTGTGAGAATATATTGTGTGTAAATGTGTATGTGTTGCCAACAGTCAGTCGACCCGGTCACCAATTGATATTGCTGATGATTGGAACAGGGTGTTTGTCGTAATTTTACGTATAGTAGCCCAGCTACTACGTCCAAGTAAATTTGGGCAATGAAGCCCAGTCGGTAATTAAAGTCTTACGTCTAACTTACTGTTACTTAAAGCTAAGGTATTTACAAACTTAACTCTATACAGAGTTGGGTGTAGTGCTATATAAAGTCTCTATATAGTCAGCGCAGTTTCTGTGTTTATTGGTCTTATAAAATATACAACAAAATAAAAAATAAAATTAAAAAAGAAGTAAAGTTTAAGAGATCGGAGTAGAGCTATCTCTACCCTGTCCAACTGTAGCACAGCTATAGTCTCGTAGGGGTTGCCAATAGGGCGCTAGTCTTAACAATCTATCTTAATCTAAGGTAATATCTTTGAACTAATCGCTAGAGCGATCGTCTCTCTTATTTTAGGTACAGTCACCCAGAATATAGGTAGAGTCCGATAAAAATTTTGAACGAGCTAAGTTTGGGCCTTGTGGCACCAAAAACAGCAACTCTACGAAGAAAAATTTTTTATGACTCTAGATAGAGCCAATCCCCCTTGTCCAATGGGTAGAGCTCCCCGAGCCCTCCACAACGAGCCCAAACTCGAGGGTCCTAGGACCAAGGGTTCGGAGATAGCAGGGCTCCAAAGATTTCGGACAAATTTGTCCGAAAAACTAAAACCCCGATATCCCGAGAACCAGTAGTCCGATCCACCCGAGAGAGGGTTCCCCGAAAAGGCCCCGGTGAGACCCACCCCGTGGGATGGTTTTTGGGTCAATATGGGGGTGACCCCAAAGTGACCCCCCAACTTGGTGGGGTCCACCACCAACCTCGCTGTTCAGGTGCGGAGAGGAGAGCCCAGCCCCCCAGAGAAAACCAGGAGCCGCTACGACCCCGGGTTCCCGAGATATACGGCTCTGAAAAAATCCAAGATGGCGGACTGCCAAACTTTGAGCACGTATATTTCGGGTTCCAGACGCCCCAGCGATCCCAGAAAAGTTCCTCCCTGATCGGCTCGGCCCCCCCTATCACCCTGGGATGGAAAATGCGAAAAAGAAAATTCGGAAAATTTCGGGAAAAAAGTTTTCCGGAATTTCCCGAGAGCGTGAGGTGGGGTAGATGACCCTTCCCTGACGTCCCCAGTCGAAATCCGGACTTTCTACGACCCCCGGCTGCTGAGCTACAGGTGTTCAAAGTTTCCCAAAATGGCGGCGCGCGCTCAAGGTCAAACTTTGACCGCCTGCAGCTCCGAAACGGTTGGTCGTAGCGAGCCCAAAATCGATATCTGGGGTGGGCACGACGTCTTCTGTCCCCCCAGATGTCCAAAAACAATTTTGAAATAAAGTGGCCGAAAATGCACAAAATTACTAAAAACTTAAAATTCGCTCCGCGGCACGTTCGGCAAAGAAAAAATTTTTCCGATAGGACGATCCAGTCCGGAGTAAACTTAAATTAAAAGTTCGGACAAAAGTGTACGAAAAATCGGAAATTACGATTTTCGTTGTTTTTGACGCTGGAACGGGCTTGTTTGGGCTTAAACAAGTGTAGATGGCTTGTCTAAACCCTACCCTGACGCTAAAAACAAAGAAAATCTACCCCTTTTTGTTTAATTTGGAAAAAATGTTAAAAAATCGCTAACTCCGGGCTGGATAGGTATAAAAATCCGGAAAAAATCTTAATATTAAGGTAAAATGAAGGCCTATCAGGTACACAATCAATAATATAAAAATATTAAAATTTTAATACAATTAAATTTGAAAAACTGAAAATTTTGAATTTTTAATTACAGTGGTCCGAATAATAATCCAAAAAATCTACAAACTTCAGGTCCTTGTCTTCTCGCGAGCGCGCAAAAAATAGCAGTTGCGGAATTTCAAAATAAGTCCTGGTTCCGCCGCTATTAAGTGTCAAAGTTGCAACTTTGTAACTATAATATAAATTCTTCTACCTGGCCGAAAATTTTTCTGTTTGCAGAAAAACACTGCTCCAGTAGAGGTCTTCCTGCCTGCCAATTTTCAGCCTCCTCGGCCTGCTGGTTCTGGTACCTCGTGACCACGTGGAAGTTGGTTTTCCGGTTTTCCCGGAAAAACCAGCGCCGTCCGGGTGAATTTGACCAGCGTGGGAGGTGGGGCTCCACTGCCCGCAGCCGGGGACACTTTGCACTTATCAATCCGATCACTCTTACTAGGTTTATTCACAGATTAGTGTCCTACCACGTGTCGAATAACCTTTAAAAACACTGTAATCCACTTTTAACAGCTCACACGATATCGTGCGGCTGAATCCCGATGTGCAGGCGGATGGGCGCCGCCGAGACGCAACTTTTGATGTATCGCACTGTACGATCGCGTAAGAAAAACCCACTCAAAGCAATTTTCAAACGCGGAGCACTACAGAAAACGATCCGGTCAGCTCTAGGAGTGGCGGGCGACTGGGTTAGGTTAGGTTAGGTTAGGTTAGGTTAGGTTAGGTTAGGTTAGGTTAGGTTAGGTTAGGTTAGGTTAGGTTAGGTTAGGTTAGGTTAGGTTAGGTTAGGTTAGGTTAGGTTATCTATCGGAGCGGTACGTGGAGTACCCAGGAGAGGATGGCAGCCTTCACAGGTGGGCCATGTGCCGCGGTGTTCCACAGGGGTCAGTGTTGGGGCCCCTCTTGTGGAACATCGGGTACGACTGGGTACTCCGAGGAGCTCGCCTCCCGGGTGTCAACGTGACCTGCTACGCAGACGACACGTTGGTTACCGCCCGGGGGGCGACCTATGAACGCGCCGCGCGCCTCGCCACTGCGTCGGTGGCCATGGTCGTGCGGCGAATAACGATGTTGGGACTCGGGGTGGCGCTCAGCAAGTCGGGGGCCATTTGTTTCCATGGCCCTCGGCGAGCGCCACCGGCGGGCTCCCACATCGTAGTGAGTGGCACCCGGATCGAGGTCAAGTCTGAAATGAGGTACCTTGGACTTGTCCTCGATCCACGATGGAGCTTCCGCGCTCATTTCGCCCGCCTGGTCCCCCGTCTGTTTGGCACGACCACCGCCCTCCGGCGGTTGATGCCGAACCTAGGGGGACCCCAGTCGAGCAGCCGCCTCCTTTATTTGGGAGTGGTGCGGTCGATGGCCCTATACGGGGCCCCCGTATGGGCCGACGCCCTGAGGGCACACCACGTCGCCCTCTTGCAACGTCCGCAGAGGGCGATGGCCATCGGGGCGGTGAGAGGGTACCGCTCCATCTCATTCGAGGCGGCGTGCGTTATGGCGGGCTCCCCTCCGTGGGAGCTGGAGGTCGGGGTCCTCGCGTCAGTGTATCATTGGCGCGAGGAGGCCCGGAGCCGGGGCGAGTTCCCGGCACCCTCGGAGGTGGGCGAGCGGAGGCTTCAGGCGAGGCGGTCCATGCTCCTGGAGTGGGAGCGGCGGCTGGCCAATCCCACGGCTGGCATCAGGACCGTCGAGGCGATCCGTCCGGTCCTCAGGGACTGGATGGACAGATCGCGGGGGTCGGTGACGTTCCGGATGGCGCAGGTCCTCTCGGGGCATGGATGCTTCGGGAGACGCCTGTGCCAGGTGGGACGAGAGCCGACCAATGGGTGCCACCACTGTGGTGGCGATAATGACACGGCGCAGCACACCCTAGAGGAGTGCCCCGCGTGGGCTGGGGAGCGCCGTGCTCTTATCGCCGAAGTGGGGACGGACCTCTCGCTGCCGACCGTAGTTCTGTCTATGGTCGGTGGCGATGAGGCGTGGGCGGCGGTTCAGGCCTTCTGCGAGACGGTGATGTCGCAGAAGGAGGCGGCGGAGAGGGAGAGGGAATGCGACCCACGTTCCCTCCCGCAGCGCCGCAAGCGAACCGGGGCCCGGAGGAGAAGGTACCACCAACTCCTCCCCCCCTAACCGGGCCGGGCAGTAGACGCGGGGGCGTCTGCTGCCCTTACAAGGCCTCGAGGATGAAGGCACACGTCGTGTCGCGTGTGCCTTGCCTAGGCGGGCGGCAGAAGGACTCCTCTTCTGCCGCAACAGAGACGGGCCTGCCGCTGTTCAGCGGCGGGCGACCCACACGGCGATGGCGGAAGATGCTGTTCCCGCCATCGTCGATATGTGGTGACGACGGACACCGTGGTGGTTTAGTGGGTAGTCTGGCCTTTAGATGCCAGGAGTCCCACACGAAGCTCGCCCCCTGCCCCCGCGGGGGGGGAGCGAAGTGCGTAAATGCATTCCACCACGTAAAAAAAAAAAAAAAAAAAAAAAAAAAAAAAAAAAAAAAAAAAAGGTTAGGTTAGGTTAGGTTAGGTTAGGTTAGGTTAGGTTAGGTTAGGTTAGGTTAGGTTAGGTTAGGTTAGGTTAGGTTAGGTTAGGTTAGGTTAGGTTAGGTTAGGTTAGGTTAGGTTAGGTTAGGTTAGGTTAGGTTAGGTTAGGTTAGGTTAGGTTAGGTTAGGTTAGGTTAGGTTAGGTTAGGTTAGGTTAGGTTAGGTTAGGTTAGGTTAGGTTAGGTTAGGTTAGGTTAGGTTAGGTTAGGTTAGGTTAGGTTAGGTTAGGTTAGGTTAGGTTAGGTTAGGTTAGGTTAGGTTAGGTTAAGTTAGGTTAGGTTAGGTTAGGTTAGGTTAGGTTAGGTTATGTTAGGTTAGGTTAGGTTAGGTTAGGTTAGGTTAGGTTAGGTTAGGTTAGGTTAGGTTAGGTTAGGTTAGGTTAGGTTAGGTTAGGTTAGGTTAGGTTAGGTTAGGTTAGGTTAGGTTAGGTTAGGTTAGGTTAGGTTAGGTTAGGTTAGGTTAGGTTAGGTTAGGTTAGGTTAGGTTAGGTTAGGTTAGGTTAGGTTAGGTTAGGTTAGGTTAGGTTAGGTTAGGTTAGGTTAGGTTAGGTTAGGTTAGGTTAGGTTAGGTTAGGTTAGGTTAGGTTAGGTTAGGTTAGGTTAGGTTAGGTTAGGTTAGGTTAGGTTAGGTTAGGTTAGGTTAGGTTAGGTTAGGTTAGGTTAGGTTAGGTTAGGTTAGGTTAGGTTAGGTTAGGTTAGGTTAGGTTAGGTTAGGTTAGGTTAGGTTAGGTTAGGTTAGGTTAGGTTAGGTTAGGTTAGGTTAGGTTAGGTTAGGTTAGGTTAGGTTAGGTTAGGTTAGGTTAGGTTAGGTTAGGTTAGGTTAGGTTAGGTTAGGTTAGGTTAGGTTAGGTTAGGTTAGGTTAGGTTAGGTTAGGTTAGGTTAGGTTAGGTTAGGTTAGGTTAGGTTAGGTTAGGTTAGGTTAGGTTAGGTTAGGTTAGGTTAGGTTAGGTTAGGTTAGGTTAGGTTAGGTTAGGTTAGGTTAGGTTAGGTTAGGTTAGGTTAGGTTAGGTTAGGTTAGGTTAGGTTAGGTTAGGTTAGGTTAGGTTAGGTTAGGTTAGGTTAGGTTAGGTTAGGTTAGGTTAGGTTAGGTTAGGTTAGGTTAGGTTAGGTTAGGTTAGGTTAGGTTAGGTTAGGTTAGGTTAGGTTAGGTTAGGTTAGGTTAGGTTAGGTTAGGTTAGGTTAGGTTAGGTTAGGTTAGGTTAGGTTAGGTTAGGTTAGGTTAGGTTAGGTTAGGTTAGGTTAGGTTAGGTTAGGTTAGGTTAGGTTAGGTTAGGTTAGGTTAGGTTAGGTTAGGTTAGGTTAGGTTAGGTTACGTTAGGTTAGGTTAGGTTAGGTTAGGTTAGGTTAGGTTAGGTTAGGTTAGGTTAGGTTAGGTTAGGTTAGGTTAGGTTAGGTTAGGTTAGGTTAGGTTAGGTTAGGTTAGGTTAGGTTAGGTTAGGTTAGGTTAGGTTAGGTTAGGTTAGGTTAGGTTAGGTTAGGTTAGGTTAGGTTAGGTTAGGTTAGGTTAGGTTAGGTTAGGTTAGGTTAGGTTAGGTTAGGTTAGGTTAGGTTAGGTTAGGTTAGGTTAGGTTAGGTTAGGTTAGGTTAGGTTAGGTTAGGTTAGGTTAGGTTAGGTTAGGTTAGGTTAGGTTAGGTTAGGTTAGGTTAGGTTAGGTTAGAGGTTAGGTTAGGTTAGGTTAGGTTAGGTTAGGTTAGGTTAGGTTAGGTTAGGTTAGGTTAGGTTAGGTTAGGTTAGGTTAGGTTAGGTTAGGTTAGGTTAGGTTAGGTTAGGTTAGGTTAGGTTAGGTTAGGTTAGGTTAGGTTAGGTTAGGTTAGGTTAGGTTAGGTTAGGTTAGGTTAGGTTAGGTTAGGTTAGGTTAGGTTAGGTTAGGTTAGGTTAGGTTAGGTTAGGTTAGGTTAGGTTAGGTTAGGTTAGGTTAGGTTAGGTTAGGTTAGGTTAGGTTAGGTTAGGTTAGGTTAGGTTAGGTTAGGTTAGGTTAGGTTAGGTTAGGTTAGGTTAGGTTAGGTTAGGTTAGGTTAGGTTAGGTTAGGTTAGGTTAGGTTAGGTTAGGTTAGGTTAGGTTAGGTTAGGTTAGGTTAGGTTAGGTTAGGTTAGGTTAGGTTAGGTTAGGTTAGGTTAGGTTAGGTTAGGTTAGGTTAGGTTAGGTTAGGTTAGGTTAGGTTAGGTTAGGTTAGGTTAGGTTAGGTTAGGTTAGGTTAGGTTAGGTTAGGTTAGGTTAGGTTAGGTTAGGTTAGGTTAGGTTAGGTTAGGTTAGGTTAGGTTAGGTTAGGTTAGGTTAGGTTAGGTTAGGTTAGGTTAGGTTAGGTTAGGTTAGGTTAGGTTAGGTTAGGTTAGGTTAGGTTAGGTTAGGTTAGGTTAGGTTAGGTTAGGTTAGGTTAGGTTAGGTTAGGTTAGGTTAGGTTAGGTTAGGTTAGGTTAGGTTAGGTTAGGTTAGGTTAGGTTAGGTTAGGTTAGGTTAGGTTAGGTTAGGTTAGGTTAGGTTAGGTTAGGTTAGGTTAGGTTAGGTTAGGTTAGGTTAGGTTAGGTTAGGTTAGGTTAGGTTAGGTTAGGTTAGGTTAGGTTAGGTTAGGTTAGGTTAGGTTAGGTTAGGTTAGGTTAGGTTAGGTTAGGTTAGGTTAGGTTAGGTTAGGTTAGGTTAGGTTAGGTTAGGTTAGGTTAGGTTAGGTTAGGTTAGGTTAGGTTAGGTTAGGTTAGGTTAGGTTAGGTTAGGTTAGGTTAGGTTAGGTTAGGTTAGGTTAGGTTAGGTTAGGTTAGGTTAGGTTAGGTTAGGTTAGGTTAGGTTAGGTTAGGTTAGGTTAGGTTAGGTTAGGTTAGGTTAGGTTAGGTTAGGTTAGGTTAGGTTAGGTTAGGTTAGGTTAGGTTAGGTTAGGTTAGGTTAGGTTAGGTTAGGTTAGGTTAGGTTAGGTTAGGTTAGGTTAGGTTAGGTTAGGTTAGGTTAGGTTAGGTTAGGTTAGGTTAGGTTAGGTTAGGTTAGGTTAGGTTAGGTTAGGTTAGGTTAGGTTAGGTTAGGTTAGGTTAGGTTAGGTTAGGTTAGGTTAGGTTAGGTTAGGTTAGGTTAGGTTAGGTTAGGTTAGGTTAGGTTAGGTTAGGTTAGGTTAGGTTAGGTTAGGTTAGGTTAGGTTAGGTTAGGTTAGGTTAGGTTAGGTTAGGTTAGGTTAGGTTAGGTTAGGTTAGGTTAGGTTAGGTTAGGTTAGGTTAGGTTAGGTTAGGTTAGGTTAGGTTAGGTTAGGTTAGGTTAGGTTAGGTTAGGTTAGGTTAGGTTAGGTTAGGTTAGGTTAGGTTAGGTTAGGTTAGGTTAGGTTAGGTTAGGTTAGGTTAGGTTAGGTTAGGTTAGGTTAGGTTAGGTTA